>JAUCMT010000036.1:10033940-10054838 GCA_032357475.1 Enteromius thamalakanensis
GTATTTCGTTCCCAAAGCGTCTATAGACGCAGTGTGAGTTCCTGAAAAGGAACGTCTCTGGGTTATGTATATAACCCTAGTTCCTTGAAGGAACAAGACACTGCATCTCTAGCCACACCCACAGCATCCCTGCCGAGCCTTGCTTCATTTCTGGGCTAATGAGTGATGCGCTGCACCTGGGTTTTCAAGCTTCGGTAGTCATGACGTCACCATCTATGACACCTGGAGCCTTATTTGGACAGATTTGCAGCAGATTCAGAGCGTGGCTAATGCCAAGGCATTCCCAAAGCATCCAATGATGTCACATGGACTATTTAATCAGTGTTTTTACAACATTTCTGGATCGGGGATCATTTCAGTTGTAATTGTGGCTATGGAGGGTCAGATGGCTCTCTGGCTTCACCAAGAATATCTTAATTTGTGTTCTGAAGATGAACGAAGATATTCTGGGTTTTGAACAACACGAGGGTGAGTAATTAATGTCAGACTTTTCATTTTTGGGTAAACTAACCTTTTAATTTTTTTCATCTTTTATAAAAAGTGAACTGAATACAGTATTTATTTATATTTTTAATTATTTAAGAATAAGTTTTATTTGTAGTTTTTATCTTATCTCTTTTAGTAGTTTTAGTGCATACTTACACATAATTATTTTAATTATTTGACAAAGGAACATTTTTTCAGTTAAAATGTTTAATCTAATATTTATTTATATTTATTTAAGCTTATTGTGATTACCACAAACCATTTAAAAGCCATTTTACTTTTAGTTCACTGGTCCCAGTCAGTTCTCTTTGACAATCATTTTTGAAAAGTTAATCTAACCAATGAAAATAATAATTTAATATAATAATGATAAAGGTATTTTGTACAATTTTAGTATGACTAGCTACACTAAATGAAAGATTATTAATTCTTAGCTTTATTTCTCATTACAGGTTTTGCCTCAGAATGGAGGAAAAAGCAGAGAATTCTCCTGTGTGGGTTTATAGGAGTGAACTGTCCATCCTGCCAAGAGGGACAGAGAGACACAATCTCCTGGGAGGAAGACTGAGCCAGGGGATCTGTCTCTGCGTGAGCTGGCTGAGAGCCCAGGAGCAACAGCTAAAACACACACACACAATAAACATTCACAGATGTGATATTTCCAGTCTCGCTGAGCATTCCGTTCCACGTACAAGACGTGTGTGTACCTTACATAAGAACGTTTTGATCATGACCTTGTGACCTTTTGTCAAAACAGGCCACAATCTGATCTGTAACCTAGTGAGTGAAACCTTTCTGTGTCAACATGGTAAACAGTGTGGGGGAAAAAACATATATTTTCCCCTGTGGTTTCCAGGGCAACGATTTTCCCCCTCTACGCACTGTACGCCAGGAAAGCTGATACAGAGCCTGAATCCTGAGATGCTCTTTCTCTTTATTTCTCCTGCCTGGGATTGAAACTAGAATCCCGTTGTGATCTGACGCAGCCTCTCGGCTCTATGAGGTTTTGTCATGAAAATTACTGAAACGAACTTCAGTTTGTGTTTCAGTAGAGATTCTCTGGGGGCTTGTGTGAAGGGCTTCACTATTTTATTTCATGACTCATTGATCTGTTGCACTCGGTTCACATATTCAGCCTTACTTTATGTGTATCTATGTGTTTTATATGTCTACAGTATCAAGGTCATAACCTTGATTTTTCATGATCGCATTTCCTGTGTGTGTCAAATGAGACAACACAGAGCTCATGGAGACAGTAGAGGTCATACATGTCTTCTTGTCTAGAGCATTCAGAAGAATAAAGGTTATATTTTTTTCATTGTCCATAGGAAATAGGAGAGAATAGTGGTCAGAGGTCAGAATATATTCTGGACATATAAGGACAAGACCTAAAGAGTTCCTTTTCTTTCTCTCTTCATGTGTTTGTCTGACATGCTAACATATTAGCTCAGAATGTAGCATGGCCCAGTTTTTCGTGTCTCACTCCCTTTATATTCATCTGCTGTCCAGCTGCATCTCTCTGACTGTGGATCAGTCCACTCTCTCGCTCCCTGTGTGAATTAGTAGATTGTGAACATGAATTGGCACTATCAAGGACATTGATCTACTAAACTTGTCAACTTGACTGTGATGTGATAATGATGTTGCGCTTTACAAAGCAGCTGGAATTTATTAGCAAAATTGCAATACAGAATCTACTTCTGATGCAGTTTTTTTGTTTATCATGCAGTGTTGTGGCTTACTCCATTATGAAATACCAACTTGTCTTGATTTTCAATAAAGCATATACTATATGTATATAAACATACACAGATGTTCAAACGTTTTAAGTTTGATTGAATTGTAATTACTCAAGTCCTCATTTTAATGTGCTAATTTGGTAGCATTTCTTATTAATGTTATGATCACAGTTGGAAATGGTTCTAATATTTTTGTGGAAACCGTTTTTCTGAAGAACAGACCCCTATAAACCCCTGAGCTGTGTGAAACATCTTTCCAGACAGAGCTACAGCTCATCTCAGCCACTGGTCTTCGTGTGTTAGTTTGTGAGCTGGGACAGCATGGATTCAGCTTGAGAGGTGTATGTGCGTGTTTGGAATTAAATTTTTAAATTTTTTTTTAACTGTTGTGCTAAAACTGCTATGTGACTGTGCAAACGAAAACTGCTTGAAAGCAACGTTACGAGCAGCTTCAGATTATGTAAGTCTTTGATTCCATTATGTTAATCATTCTCACCTGTGCGCTGGGTTTAGAGAGTCTGCTGCTGTGTGTGATTGCAAGGAGGTGCTAATAATATTTTACTTAAACGCCATCTGCTCAGACTGCTGAGGCAGAGAGAGAGGGAAGGTAGACAGATTAAAAAAAGAATGAGAGGGCGAATAAGAAACCAGTCTTTAACCAGACATCATTCTAATGGGAAAACATACTGTACATGTAAGTGTCTGAAAGTTTTGCATCACATTTAGGTCTTAATTTAAAGTTAGAAGTTTCTAAAATATATGTGGGTTTCTACAACAGCAAAATTCTCTCAGCTTGACTCAAGTGAACTGCATAAAGTCCATTGTTTGCTGCTTTGTATCTTTGAGGTGTCACCAAGAGATCCCATAATATAGGAGACCCCACTGAAGACCTCAAGAATGTAACTTTTGTTAATGTCAAATTTAGCAGGTAATAAATTAATTAAATAGGGTGTTGTTATAGATTAGACTAGCAAAATTGCAGTTGTCTACCTAGTAGTCACACAACGTTATGATTATTTAATGTCATATTATTTTTTTTAGGTCAAATTCCTCTCAAATACTGATATCAGTCTGATTTTCACCACTCACAGAGGGGTGGCAAATGTGGCAAATTCATGTTACCAAAATGCGCCCTTAGGCAACATTGCAATTTAATTGATTTCAGTTCTAATAACTGGATTGTTCATGGAAAAATAGAGAGCAATGGTAAATGTGACTACTTCTTTGATGCCTGTTTTTTTTATTAGTTTAAATATTTATTTGGTGCATTTTTGTCAAAATGCAAAAGTTTCTCTTCAGTGACAACTTTCCTTTGCTGAAATCACAGAGGCCATGAAGTCTACTGGATTGTAAATAAAAAGCTAGGAAGCCTTTTGCCAATTTTAATATGTAATACCTACATTTCATCATCCAGCCAGTTCCAGATGGACAACATCAAGTTCTGTTCTACCTCATTTTTTACTGAATATCCTGTTTATTCATTACATTATGAAAGTAATCATGTTGACTTAAGATACAGAAAAATTCAGTAAAAAACATTGCTTTTAAGAGTGAGAATAGACTAAAATAGACGATTTTGGATGCTGTTTGAAGCAGTTCATTGATTAAAGAAATTAGCCTCATCGGGCTAATCCCATCTAAATTAGAGTTTTATTCTACGGCATTTAGATCAAGCTCAGTTAATAATTCTCAGGCAAATGAAAAAAGTCAAAAGGGGCAGTCAGTCGGATCAGAGACTGGATTTGAACAGAATGAGCAAATAATCACCAGAAAAGATTAAAACAGGCCAACCGTGGATGACAACAACAGAAAACAAAACAAATTACATGGACTCAATATGTCCCTGCAGGATATCGATTGTAGTATGGATCTGATCTTTGGAATATTATCTAAGAGTTTGTTGTTTTTCACGGCCTTAAAGAGGAGACGGATTCAAAACAGCTTTGAATATTACAGTTTTTACCGCATTTTTGATGAAATAAATTTAGCCTTTGTGAGCATAAGAAAAAACATATCGAAAGTACAAAAAAATCGTACAGGCTATACTGTACATACCCCAAAGATTCAAATCGTGATGTGTGGAAACATATTTATTTACTCATGCACTAGTGCAGATATTCACCAGAATATGATACGCAACGGCTTTCGAGCTCCTGAATTATTAGCATACTCTCACAACACAGCAACAAACGCAAGCAGAAAAGGGAAGACAAGTATGCAAACAATAAAACCGAACACAGGAGAGCATTGCTACATGCTCCTTGAATCTGAAGCGAACTCTTATGTTGATGACTTTTCATGACGCTACACAGAAGTGTACTTTCAGGTGCGTTGTTTACCATCCCTTTTTCTCTTTGTTACAGTCTCACAGTTTTACTTCCTGACAGAGTCAAGTTGCTGATGTGTCATATCCGTGGCTGTCCCTGCAGAGAAACTCGAACCCGCAGCTCTAATGGGCCGTTTGGGGGATGCTGATTGGCATATCCGATGAGTCCTGTCGGTTTTGTTGTGTGTGTCCAGCCTGGCTTCTGGTACTCCGAGGCGTGCATTTCCTCTGTTAATGGTCCTGCAGCACCAAACTTTCTGGTGATCGCTGTCTAATTGCTGCCTGTGTCAGTGGATGCTGCACCAGCCCTGAGAGAAACGACCAAATGAGACACACATCAAACGCGAGCGGAGGCCGTGATGATGAAGATGAAGGTCTGCTGTTTACTCATTACACACATATCATGTGTGTGCGGCGGAGGCAGTGGGACTGAGACCTTGGCACATCAAAACGGGTCTCGCACACATACACATCATTAGTGCCATGAGAATGGCATAAATGAGGCCCACGCACTCAGCATCTAATGGTTTGTGTCTGAGGGCAATCCTTTTAGTGGTGTCATATGGAAAAACAACATGATAACAGTAAAAATATGTGAAACTGTCCAGTGTGTTTTCGGTTTGATGAGACAGGCAAACAAATATGGCGGATAACTATAAATAACACAGTTAATTGATTTGTTTACTTGGGTCTGTCAGCATGAGATTGTCTTGTAAAATATTTTTGATGCTTAGAAAAAATTATTATAAATGGCTCTAATAGGAGGATAACTTTGCAAATATTTCCTTTCAAACACACACATACACAGCATTTCCTTCCTCTGCGGAGTCATAAAAACCAAATAGGACTTTTCAGAGAAACTGCTTGCACACCACACTGAAGATTAATTACTGTAGCCTACTGCTGCGAAGAGTCCAGAGGCAAAGACACACCAGAGATTAAAAGTGCCAAACTCTTATAGTGGAATGATTTAGTGCAGTGAAATTCTCTCTAGATTTAGCAGACAATGTGCTCGTAAACCTGTAGGATACAGCATCACTGCTTAAGCGTATGATGCAGGGCGGACACAGTGCCGTCATTGAGGCGGGTAACTGGGAATGTTTTTTCCCAGGCCTTGTGGTGAGGGAGGCCCTAAGGTGACTACCACAGGCATTCTCAACCACTAGAGACATCAGGAAACTTTTAAGTGGGCCAAAAGATGAACTAAAATAATTAAAAATAACATGTATATTGAATTATTATGGTCCTATATTTAAAATAAAATTTAAAATATGAATAATTTGAATAGTTACTCTAAATATTAATAATATTTATTTAATAAACAGAGCCTATTATTATTTTAATATCAAACTTGAGTAAAATGTAAAAATGCTTTTTTTTGCATTGGTTATAATGGTCATGTGTACAAAATCTGTTTATGTTTTCAATGTAAAGCCAAAATGACTATTAAATTATTATTAAATATCAAAGCAGTGTTGAGAAGCACAAAACTAGTTTACTCATTAGACCCTTAAAATTGTCCCTGGACAGACACATAAGAAATTATTTGTTGTTTTACTGGTCTCACGTGTCTACTTTTAAAGCTACAAAGGTGAGCCAAACCAAAACCCTTAAAATATTTATTGGAAAAACAAAATCTAATTAGACTGAATAAAAGACAGATGTGCAGAGAAAATCTATGCCTCATGCGCTCACATATATCACTGGAACATAATAATGCTTTTCCGTATTGATTATCATTTTGCTGCACTATAATTTCCCATCTCCCTTTTGTTTTTAATGACGTTTGATAAACGACTACAGGGCGCGAGCTGATTCATAGATGAACATCCGGATTTGTTTTTACTCTCCATAGTAACCGCAGCGCGTCCTTGCCAACACAAACAGACAAGCACTAACGCGCCGCCATTGAGTTAGTAAGCAATGTGTACTAAAATAAGAACATTTCATCCTTTGGCTAAAGAAGAACTGAAAACAGAGGGGTTTACAGTGAAATCCACCATGAAGAATTCAGTGGTGAGTGCATGTTGGTTTGTTATTCTTGTTTTTTTTTTTTTTAAGGTAAACTAACACCAAAACATACTGATAATGAGCACAGATGAGCACACGGTATTTCCAGCAACCACAAAAATACATGCAAAAAGTTGGCTATACTACTGTTGATCTATATTTTCCCGTCTGCATATAACGTTGCTGGGGAATTTGATTCTTAATGACTCGATTCGTTTAACTCGGTTCAATATCATTACACCAGTAGGTGACCGGGAGGAGACGTCTTCGGTTCACTTTGTTTTGTCGTGGCCACAAGATCGTTTTTTTGAGGTAACGACATCCTTACTATGTCTATATTATGTCGACATCCATTTCTCTTGGCCACAAGTTTATTTCATAAACAAACCTGCGTGACCATAGCGACCCGGGATTATCAGAGTGGTTAAAACATTTTTATTACGTTAAACATTTAATTTACTATTTGTATATTCTATAGTATTTGTATAATATTCTATTATATTAACTTGTTAGGGCTATATTTTTATATTTATTTCATATATTTATTTCCGGAGTATCTAGTTATACCTTATTAACGTTTTGTTTAGTTATCGCTAGTATTGTAGTGTACTGTACTGTAGTACTGATTGTAGACTGTTTATGCCAGTGCTTGATGATAAATAAGCGTGTTGTGTTTTCATTTGCAAATAAAAATGCGTGAATGATTTATTCCTCAATGAAAAAGATGATTTAACGGTTACACTAGACATTTGACTATATTAATAATTTTTATTTCGCAGAAATAAAATAAAATACATTTAATTCAAACCTTTAAACTGCATTTTAAATTCCAGTCGCCATAATCAAAGCATTATTTGGCTACATTGTATTACATATATTTGTATTATACATTGTTGAAGTCAGAAAGTTATACAAAAATATCGAAATGAAAAAAAGGAATAATAAATATTCTATATAAATAATATATGTAATAATAAATATAATAAATAATAAAAGCTAATAATAGTGATGTTGTTGTTGATGATAATGCTGATAATTATTACTATTATTAATGGACATTTAATATTAATGTAATATTTATTTATGATAAACTTAATATAAATGGTGTTTAGCCTACATTGCGTGCAATACAAATAATTTATATAATAAAACAATAAATTATTTTATTCTTTATATAGCGCTTTTAACAAAACATACAAAATATGAAATATTTTTTATAATACAATAATTTTTATAATAATTAATATTAATTCAAAATAAATAATACCGAATCCATCTCTGATAATCCCGGGTTGCTATGGTCACGCAGGTTTGTTTACTCAATAAACTTGTGGACAGGAGAAATGGATGTCGTTCCCTCACCATAGTATCTCGAGGCCACGACATAATATCACATTCCCACAAGTTAATATCTCGTGGCCACCACAAAGCTAAGTGAACCAAAGACGTCCCCTCCCAGTCACCGTATTCATTTGCGTTGTTGTGAACATATTTTTGATGATCACGAAAGAGATACTTTGTTCATTCAGTTTGTTTACAACTTGATATGACTGTTCATTAATTTGGTTCACTAAATAAGATGTCTAGTCTAATTGAGTGCCTTGCACAGACTCGTTTAGTAAAGTGGGCGTTTTCTTCCAGTATGTCCAACCAACAGGCCTGTCTTCACAGCACGCACTTGAATAAGTAGCTATTTGAGTCTTCTTTGAGTCTTAATTAACCGTTTATTATGTTAAAATGTGAAATAATTGTAAAAAACTGTAAATTTTAAAAGTCGTGAATAATTGTAAATTTAACCTTTCTTTGGATAACTTTTCTGAAAAAAGGCAGCCGAAAAAGCAATTTCCAGAGTGTGCATCATTCAAAAATGTCACAAAAATATTTAACAAATATAATCAAACTGAATGGTTAGTTTGGGGATAACTAGTGCAATTGTTCTGTTTTAAATTTTGTCTACTTACAAAATGTTACTGTATCTGTGTTAAAGGGATTGTTCAATTCTGTCATAATTATGCACCTTCGTCCAAAACCTTAAGACCTTTGTTTATCTTTGAAATAAAAAATTGTGTTGAAATCTGAGAGATCTCTAGCCTGCATAGATAGCAACACAACTGCAATGTTCCCAGTCACAGAAACGTAAAACACATCAGTTAAACAGTCAATGGGACATCAGAGGCTTGTGCAGAAAAAAACACAACAAAACAAAAATAACATAATTAATCCAACAGTTCTTCTACCCGAGTTACCATCTTTCACTATTTTGGGGAGTGCCTGTGTGTCCAGAACATAATCTACGAAATCAGCATACTGTATTTTGCCCCGTTTACACTATTACAGCTTTTTCAAGGTCGAAATTTGAGACTTTGGAAACTTTTAGTTTGAAATGTATTTCAGTGTATACTGAGCAAAACGGAGAAAATGAAGGCATGGCTGCGACCTTAACTCTGGGTATCTAACATAATTGTTGTACCAATAGACATATATGGGATTCCATATAAATAGATCAGTGGTAGATTCTCCTTTCCTTTTAAATGAGTTTTTTCCTTTTAGTTTCTGTTTTTGAACTGGTTTAATGTAATGCAGTTTCCCATTTGTTTCATACACATTGTTTCAACATTTATTAACACAGGTCATTAGTGATTTCTTGAGCTGATACAGACATTGGGAATGTCAGTATGTCTTCTGTCTTTCTTTTTCTCTTTTTCTCTCTCTCCTTTGCTTATATACTAGGATTTACAAAGCAAACTTGTCACTTCAAAATTGACTTTTTGCTTGCTTTAGACATTTATTTCAGCACAATGTGGATGCCATTTTTTATCACACAGCTGACAGTTACCCATCATTCTCATTGTGCCCCATGACATCACCCCCATCAGTGTAGGCTGTGGTATAATTGCCTAAAATGGGCCCGTCTCTTGATAGCGTCTACGAGTTGGCCAGAGATGAAGATGTATTAGATGCCTGTAACAAGTATAAAAGCTCATCAGTTTAAACTGGCAGCTCTTATCACTCTGTTGAAAGATAGTATTTTCTTATTTTAGACTAAATCTGTGCAGTAGTCGAGAGCAGCATTTTAAAACAAAAGGACATATGATGAATTTAGAGAAATAATATAAGAGATTATATGTAATTTACATTCAGTTTTTTTGTCCTACCTAAGCTGCATTTGATACATCCAAACACCATGAAATGAACTATTTCACAATATGGATTGTGTTCATTTACTCTGCGTCTTTATGTTCACAAATATTAACAAATGCACAGACACACAAACGTCCTTTAGCCCACAGTCACTTCACTAATGAGCCTGTTTAGCATCTGCATGTGACTAATTAATTACCCTCCTTAACTCATGGCTAAACCCTCTCTCCTGTGCTTAAACTGACCTAAATTTCCCCCATCTGCCAATTAAGGTTGTGATCTAAACTGTGGTCCCTCACAGGAGATGCTATGTGTTGTTGAGGGCATGTCAGTTAATTTATGACTTTTCTTCATTATAGCCATCAACTCACATCAGTATGACAACCAGCTTACTCTTAAGTTTAAATTCTTTCCTAAAGCTAATCAGCTGTTTTCTTTGCTCAATGTCCTGCTCAGAAGGTGCAAATATATTTTGGACTGTTCAGTTTTCTTCATGCTTCACCTCTAGTCAAGCAAAGGTGGTAATGGATTTAATAGTAAAATATTGCAATCTAAAATGTAAAACTAATTTTTCAAGTCCCCCACAATTAAAAAGTTGAATTTTACCATTTTATTCAGCCGGGTCTGGCTATTGCTGCGTGATATCACTGAGCCTTCTGCACTCATTGTAGAGCAGCAAAGTTGCTTGATTATTATGCTGGAATGAGCGTATACATTTTTGTGATACATTAAGATATTTTATCTTATTTTAAGCTTAAAAGCTTTGTGTTAATTTCAAAATCAAAATACAAAACCAGCAGGCCTACAGTATTCAAATAGCATACAGTATTATGTAATTTTGTGTTCCATGTTCAACAAGATGATATTTTTAACATGAGGGTGAGTAAGAGAACATTAACACAGAACAATATTTTTCCGTATTAATATTTGATGATTTTTTGGGCAGTAAAAAAAAAAACCAAGCAAACATGTAAAGTTTTGAAACATTTAGTCCACTTCCCTGGGTGTCACTTTTTTAAACAAAAACTGCATTTTGTATAATTGGCCCCTAAATGATGACAGAATTTATATTTTTGGGCAAACCATCCTATTGCACAACCCAAATTTCTTTAACAAAGATTCTTGATTATAAATCTGTTAAAACTGGATGGCTGATTGTGCTGCTTTGTTTGACGAATGTGGCACATGGCAGGAATAACTTGCTTTCTGTTAAAAGTGCGGAGATTATTACAAATAGTAGTAATCCACAGCAAATTGACACAGCAGCCCACATATCCTATTGGCTGCATTAAACGTTTAGAGGTATGTTGCTAATTATGTGTATAAGAGGTAGAGTCAGAGGCTGATTCATCCAACAGTCACATTATCTTTTTGATGGCAAGCTCATGACTGGAGATGTTGAATATCTCTCATACCTCTCCCTCTGTCTAGAAATGCTATGCAGAGAAAATCTCTGCAAAGTTTGTTATACAGCAAAGCATGTCATCCAGTCTGTGGCGTGTGCGCTTCCATGTGCACACAGATTTTCAAAAAATGAGAAAGATCTACGTACACATATACGTTGCCTGTCAAACTCACCAACACTTCATCTTCGAATGGCGTCTTATTTATTAGAAAATGCCTTTCATTACTTTTGGTGATAGCACCAGAAAGAGAAAGAGACAGAGGCAGGCAGACTTGAATATATTTTCATGTCATTCTGTATTCTTCTTCATTTTTTTTATGTCTGTTCGCTGTGTAAATTAATGACTGACACAGCCAGAGAGTGTTTACTTTGATGCTTGTTGTGAACGGAAGGGTTTGGTAGAGGAGTGCTTTTTGATATTTGTGCATTCTGGAAGGCTGTACTGTCAAGAGTGTATTGAGTTCTGTAGGTCTCTAAGAGGAGAGTATGAATTTACAAGCATAGCCTACATTCATTTCAAGAGCCTTGTTTGTAACATCTAGTGGAGTGGTTCTCAACTAGCGGGTCGTAATGCAAAATTTGTTCGTAGGATGAGAGGAATATAGTTGCAGTGTCGAGATCCAAAAGGTAGCCTAAGCTTTTGACCTGCTTTTTGTTACTCCTCTCATATTTGAAACTTTATCTACCTCATAGGGTCACAGACAGAAGACTAAAACAGTGCTAATTGCAAATTGTAAAATGCAGCTAACCATGTAATCACATAATTAAAGATAAAAAATTAACAAAAATATTTTTTGTTAACATCAGCAGGCTACCAAATATTGTGAACCTTAATGATCACTTACTTTTTTTGCCTCATGATGTCTAAAATTAAACACATTAATATATATATATATATATTTTTTTTCAGAAGCATTATAGACAGTAGATACTTGCTTGGCTACCTTTTAAGTTCACTAGATCATTAGACTTCATATCATATGGCATTTTGGAAGCCTGTCTGAAACTTCTTTCATTTAAAAATTGTGTATGTTGTGCCAGTGGCTGACTGGGCGGCAAGGCAGCAAGGCAGGTACCTTCACTCCCGGACACAGACAGCTACTTCAATACTTTCTTCTGGTCATAAACAAAGCCCCCATCAAGGGCCGTTCATAACACAGCAACTTACCTTCCTGGACATTTAGCATCGCTCCAGCACACACCACTAGCCTGAGATCTGCCTCTAAAACTATTAATATCTACCTCTCTCTGCTCCTTTCCTGTGGTCGCTGATGTATAGGCAGTCTGTGTGGTGAGCAGCATGATTTGCTGATAACAGTAAGGCCATTTGATGCCTTAAAAGCTGTGAATCTTGAAGCACACTGGCTTATTATGCTGCCAGATATTTGTGGCCATAGAAACTGAATCAATACAAGGCCTTGCATCACCGTCTTCTTTCCCATTTATCCTACCACAGAGGATGAGTGGAAGAACATTTTATTTTTTCATGTGGAGGTCTTCACCTACTTTTAGAGTCGGAAACACATCACCCTTTCAATGCCAGTGAGCAGTCAATGTGAAGAAGTTATGGATAAAAGACATTTCTGGAAGATGTTAGTTTATTTCAGAGCTGGAGGGGCCAGAGGCCCAAAACAGGAACCTGCAGAAAGTGTCTCTTCACCAGTATCATCATTCATTCAATCATTATCAATTCACCTATTAATCTCTTTATCTGTTTCGATACATCCATACCTTCTGTCTCTTTCCATCAACTCATTAATCCATGTTCCTGTTTGTCTCCATCCATCATTCACCCATCTGTCCATCCATGCACCCATCCATTGATCCAGCTGTCTGTCCATCTGCACACCTGTCCATCCATTCATCTATGTACCTATACCATCCATTCATGTCTCCATGTCTTCATCTCTCCATCCATCTGTATGTTTGTCTGTCTATCCATCCATGCATCCATCCATCCATGTAGCTGTTCGTTTCCATCCATCTGTCAATTTACTTGTTTCTGTTCATCTGTCCGTTCTTCCATCCATCCATTTGTCAATTCTGATGGAAAAATGGATATGTGGACGTCAGTCGCAGGGCTGCATCTCAGCACTGATGCTCTATTGATCAAAGGCCTTGACTGAACACATAGCGTCTAGAAATGTTATTGCCTGCATAATTTTTCACCTTTCTCCCCTTTCCCTAGGCACTCTCTTGTGCATTTCACATTTCAAACAGCAACATGAAACTGTGGATTAGTACTTTAGAGGCTGCATATGCACGCTAACTTCTAAATGCTTTTTCACTTTTTAAAATTAGATTGCTGTGGATTCTTGGGCGCTTTATAGTTTATCTCCAAAAGTGCCTTGTTATAAAGGGCTGCTTTAAAGATGAATGGATAATGGGCAGAACTCAGAAGAATGTTTGCACGTGTCACTCTCGGGCTTTATGTGACCTTTTCTGTGGTGTTTAGAAAAAGTGGCAATCTGGAAGACATTGCCACTTTAAATTAAGTTCCCTATTAAAATGCCATCTAGGCTATATTTTCAGAATGTAATAAGCTCTTTTTTCATAATCTATTTAACTCTTTTGTACGTTGCATGATTTAGTCATTATTCAGTAAAAATCTTGCTGTCCATAATTCTTCTCCTCTTGCTTGGATTGTTTCATTATACATTTGTGGTTTGTTTTTTCATAGCAGCTGAAACAGCTCATGCTGCTAAACATACATAGTGTCTGCCTTCTAACTGCCTTCTAATACCCTAGGCTTTGCATGAGTAAAATTACAATCATAGAAAAATTTGAGTTTTCAACAGGTTTGGTGTCTCAGTGAGAGTGATGGCAATGCCCAAGATCAGGCTGATATGAGTGACAGCGGAATAGAAAGGAAGAGTTAGAGCCCGACTCAGATAATGCTATTAGATAGCATCTGTGACCCATGATTGGGATTCGATTCTGTGTCTTTATGGACAGCAGGCTTAGGAAACTATGATTGGATGTGTTTGTCAATAGTGGTTAGCGTGTAGCAGACAAAACACAAACAATCAATACGTAACATATGCTAACCGCTCTGGAGATAAGACGTCTTACAACTGTTTGGCAGGAAGGGGAAACGTCAATATTACCTTTTAAGAATTAATATTAGAAAATAAATTCTAAGTTGGAAAAAATAAATCAAACAGATTTGTTTTATGTTCGAAAGCAAATAAGAACCTGCAGGGAAAAAATTGGAAGTAGACCAAGGAGTGAAAAACTAATAAAACAATCATGAGCAAAAGGAAATGCAGAATTTGAGTGACATGAGCCTGTTGAAGCCTGAAGATGGATATGTGAGGATTTTGCAGATGGTGAACTCGATTCAGGATGACAGAACGTCAGAGAGTACCCTTGAATCTGGTTCAGGGTCATAGCCATAGGATGATCCAAGTGTCATGGACTGTTATCTCTCAAGGCCTTGTGACCGCCCACATGCTGTTAGCACATGAAGAAACATGGCTGGGAGGAAATCAATACACTCTAGAAAAGTCACATCATGCCAATATGCTGCACAATGTCCTTTCTCTGACATTCTTCTTTAAAAATCTATAAGAAGGAGTACATTGCTATTATGTTGACCTGACCTTTTGGTAAGGGTGGGCTATTGGGAGTCCTAAATTAATTGGATCAGCTAAAGAAGAGACTGGTTATACAAATATATAACAAAAGGATGCATTGTTGTTACTCCAACTAAATATGTATCCTTTCTTTAGTTGAAGTGTGTGACAGACAATTTTATTCAAATTGACTTACTGTCCACTTTTACAGAGACAGCCCTTGTGGGGAAACCTTAGGTTAAGTGCCTTGCTGGATAATGCACTGGCTCATGGTTTCCAGCCAGCTATAAAAACTGCACCTTATTACTGTAGCTACCAGCACTCTGTTTTTAACCCATAGCCTAGGTTACACCTATTTGTGGACCATGATACTAATGTTTCCATGATTATCTGACAGAAAATTCAAAGCAATTGCATTTTTTGTAAAGATCTTTAGAATTATGTGGTATTTATCTTTTTTTCTTTTTTCTTTTATTAAGTTTTGTTCTAAATTAAAATAAATAAATGTAAGTAATATTAGCTTTTCTTTTTCTTTTCTATTTTTTTCTTTTTGGTTATAACTACGTTCCCTCTAAAGTAGCTTCTCTCTTGCCACATTTAGAAACTTAGCCTTTGAACTAGTAAGTTAGTGGAAACTACTGTACAAGGCAGCCAAAAAAGAAAAACATCTTTTATTGCTTAATCTCTTTTCTTTGAATAATTGTTTTTGTTATTTCTAACCTTTCACTAAATGATTTTGTTCTTTGAATCTTTTAACATTTTTCATCTTTTAGACTTTGAACACTGCAGTGCAGACTTTCTCTTCTGCAGTCTATGTGTATATTTCTAAGGGAATGTCCCTCTTCTCCAACATTGTCTACTTTGATTAGGAATTGTGATTTTTTTTTCATAGTAGACATGGCTTCAGTTGCAAACTTGCTTAAAGGGAGAATTCACGAATAAGTAATTATCATTTAGTCACCGACAAACCTGTATAAATGTCTTTCTCATGCTGAACATAAAAGAAGATATTTTGAAGAAAGCTGATAATCAAACTGTTACGTTCCGTTGTATTTCTTCAGTGGGAACAAAACAAAGAAACTTATACAAGTTTGGAATGACATGAGAGTGAGTAAATAAAAAACATACATTTTGGGGTGATCTGTTCCTTTAACTGTTTGGTTCCTCTTTTCATAAAGATGACAGTTGCCTTTCAAAACTCCTGATGATCTATACAAAGGTCTTCCTTTCCTTTCCTTTCCATTTTTTTTTCGTCTGCAAAATATGTGGCAAAAGCATTAATAGTTAGTTCTCAGAATTAAATCAGTTTAGTTTAGTCGCACTTTGTTATTCTATGATTTTATCTGCTTTTATGATTTATCTGGTGTAGTCAATGTTGCTTTACTTCATTGTTAGTTTAGAGAAATGTAATGTATGAAACATGATTTAATTCTTATTAGTTATTTATTCATTTTTTTTGTTGCTACAGTTAATTTTTTTATTAACATTTTTTTTGTGCTTTTTCCTCTGCTCCCGCTTCCATTGTCTCCTGAGAAAACGCCTCTGATGTGTTAATCACAAAAGCTAGCTCTAAAACAATTGCAGATACGGTAGATTTGATGATTAGGCTTTCTGAGATGTTGGTCCTCTGCAATTAATTATTCTGATTACTCAAGCAAAAACCACAGATCAGCGGTTCAATGGAATTAACAATAGAGCATTTAATAGCTTAATGAAATAACGAACAGAATAGCCCTGTCTCATTTAATGACTTGAAACAGTTGTCTAAAGAATATAATCACCCGTTCTTGTAAATAACAGAGGACCATATTGTGATGAGAAAATTTATATTTAAGTCTGACTAAAAGCTAAACTACTGTAACATCCACCCATTTTCTGATATACACATGAATGAATGAATTGTACTGTAATTTTTGTTTATTATTTTTAATTGGGTTCAGAGAATGCAGATGTAATCCCACTGCTTTAGATATGCAAGAGGATTCAGGTGTGTGTGTGTGTCTATGAAAAATGTGCCAGCTGTTTTATTTTTTGTGTGAATGTCGCACCTAAATTCATGCATGCATAATCAAATATGTTCTTTTTTGTCACCCGATGAAACTTGTGGTGTCTGTTAAGCTTGAAATCAGCAGTGGGATGTTGCCTCAGTGTTTGTCAGCCAAAAGGCGCAGTATCTCGTCATCTCTGCTGAAGATGCCGAACATTATGAGCTTATTGTGATGATGAATGCAGCCCTGGCTTTATAATCTCATGGTGTTCCAATATAAGAACATTTCCTTCCAAAGGCACAAAAAGCATAGCAGGAAATATGAATAATTGTAATTCTAATTTACTACACTGACACTATAGCATGGGTCTTTGAGAAGTCTGCTTTTTGACAGCACGTAACAATCTGAACAGAACTGCTGACTAACAGTCAAAAAAAACACTCAGCTTACACACGTGCATGGATACACACTCTTAAAGGTGTCCAGATGCCTTTGTAGATTGCAGTGAATGTGCTGATAGAATGTGTCTGATGGCTCACAATCATAGTTATTATTCTTTAGAGTGCTGTTAAATTGGTCTGCACAGTCCTGAATAGATGCAGGTCTGATTACAGATCATGGCAGTAAATGTAAAGTGTGGCAAGACTGATCAATGTGCTTGATTCATTTTGCTGGCTCAGCAAAAAGTCAACCTCGATGACCAGATGTGTGTGTGTGTGTGCATAACACAAAGAGCTACAAACGTTATTTATCCAAACACCAGCACTTCTTCTAGTGCCTGAACACAATAATGTCCTCCTCTAATTCATTTGGATTGTTCACTACTACATTAATTTGCAAAGCAACACAGCAGAAGACAGATTTTCATTGACTGAATGTGCAGTAGCTGTATGAGGTTATTACATTACCCACAGTGCACCTACAGTTTAGTGTACTGTCTGTTAGAGATACATTTTTATTAAGTAGAGATTACTATGAAGAACAACACAGAAAAGACAAGACCTAAAATAGCATATAATAAAACATATTTTGCGCCCATGTTTGAAATATCTGGGACAATATTATCATGTACTGTGGCATTTTTGCCTTGAGTTAATTTCTTGTGCCAATGTACAGTGTGGTAAATGTATGTACAGAAAAAAAATACTCATTCTGATACAAATTAGAATGACAGATGTATTATGAAAATGTTTTATCGCTTTTTCTACAGCACATGGCTCATCCAGGTTTAGATTAAGACTACTAAAACAACATCTTCATTTCACGTTTGTGGCATCACTTAGTGAAGGTGATGCTTATAGGATTATAAGATTCTGGAGGAGAGTTTTACTTGGAAAGCTAAAAAATGCAGATGAGGTTTGTTGAAAGAGGATATTTTTACTACGAATTAGCTTTCTGGTATTTGTGCTTTTTTAGAGCTGTGGAAATGTTTGTGATCTTTGTGTACTGTATGATCAGTTATATTAAGACTGAAAGCTGACTGCCTTGCTGCTGCCGAGCTGAAGTCAAAATTAATTTATTTCGGTTTTGTAGAAGAGTTGGTTACAGTCTGAAGAAAATCCGCATTGTGTGGCCATTTCAAGCTTTTTATCTTTGACTCTTATTCATAATGGAACACATGATGTTTGTTTCATCCCTGGTTTTCTTTTGTACTCTGCAGTGAGCGTTGGCGTCTTTGGCCACATGTTGTCATTTTTCATCAGAATCAGGAGTGACTCAGTTGAGCTCTGTCTCCTCAAAGGGACAACACATTCACTAGCATTCAGCAGGCTACCGGCGGGGAGGAGTGCTAAATTAAGCTCTAAACATGACTTTAGGCTCAGGTTTCCCTGATGGCAAAAAAAAATTCAATTTCTCTCATTTACATATTTCCTATTCTCTCTCTCTCAAAAAAAAAAAGAAAGACGAGGAGAGAAGAATATCGAAACAACAACAATAGGCTAAATGGAATTCGAACACATTTGTAAATCTACTAACCAATTTTTTATATTAAAACTGTACTAGCCTTTAAAATTTTGGACTGGGTATGATTTCATGATTGTGAAATACTAATGGTAATAAAAGTGTAATTAAATTCTGAATTTTCAGCAATTACTCCAGTTTTCACGATCTTTTAGAAATCAGTCTAATATGCTTCTTAACAATGTTGAATATATCTGTGCTGCTTATAATTTTAGTAACTGGTGTACTAGTTTTTTCATTTTTTAGATAAATAGAAAGTTTAAAAAATATATATTTGAAAAGATTTCTTACGTCACTTGCTTCAGAAACATACATCACTGCTGAATAAAAGTATTTATATAAAAATAAATAAATAAAAATCTTACAAAAGTGTATGTTTAGTGTATATGTGAAGAAAGGCATTCTCTTTGAATAAACCAGACATTGGTGTTATTTCAGAGTTTTATCACCATCACAGAAGGCCGTTGTTCTCATTTAAATTCTCACACTTCCAGTGTAAACGTTACATAATGTCCTTCTGTCTCATATCGTTTGGAACATTATGTTGAAAAACGAGAGAAGGCCTTCATGGTTTTGTGGACATTGATACTATATCAAACAGCGTATGCTCATATTTCCCCATTTGCATCTACAGTATATTGCAGCACTCATTTCTGATAAATAGATAAACAGGTGAGCCATCACATTGTCTGATAGTTTGGTGCTTGGGTGACTTTTCTTAGGGACCTTCCCTTAAGGTTGTGAGTGTATGTGTATTATTGGGTGAATCGGCGAGTATGTGTGTGGAGGTGAATGCTCCATGAATAAAGGGAGGTAATTTAGTTGCCTGCAGCGGTTGTGTGAAGTCTGACCTTATCAGAGCAGCCTCTGTTTTTTCTTCTAAACCTGGTGAGTCATCAGCCACACATACAGCAGCACACACACTTACATTATCAGAAATTGAATGATATTGTCAGGGGAGTGTGTCCTGTGAGAGTAGGAGGCGAGAGAGAGCAGTGGAAATGTTAATGCGGGTTTCACCTGCCCGAGCGGAGAGCTGCAGCCCCTCACCAAGCATCCATCAGAGGCTCTCAGAAGCAGTTTAGGAGCCCAGAGAGAGCGAGAGAGATGTGGCCTTAGCTTGGGCAGGTGATTGATCACCTTCATGGAATTACACCATCTCCAATGCGAAGTCAGCCTGAGGATTAATGAGCTGCTCTCTCTCTGAGGTAGAGCGGTTTCCAGTGATTGAAACACAGCTTTCATAGAAAGAGAGGGGTGAGGACTCACAACTCATTCCCCAGATGAGTGTGTGTGTTCTCAGCTTAACGGCAGATAGAATGGACTTTGCTGTCATCATCTTCCTTCACTCACAGGAAGTGCTCACTTGACCATCACTGTGTGGGGAACATTTACTTCCTGCTCGTCCATCATAGACTGAATGTCATCTTTTAACATTCCGCTGACATCTAAATAAATTATTGAACTAGTAAGCAGTGTGTTGTAGCAGATTGAATCTTATCATAGGCCTCTTTGAAGCTATTGAATATTTATTTTCAGAGAACTCTGAAAAATTCACCGAAACTGAATAGTCGTTATTCCAGTCATTATTCAGTCTCATACAAAAGCTTTGTGAGAGAAACAGATCAAAGATGTTATTTGTTGAAACATGGTGACAACTTCCCTAATTGTTCTTGGAATGTTCATGAAAGTTTCTGAGAGAATTAAATGAATCATTCTTTTAAGATCTTTTCAATCTGATCTTTTTGCTTGATTTGTTTCAGTTTGATCAGAGCAGTTTAGAGTTATGCACACAGAATGTGAGACACTGGATAGTTGAATGAAAACAACCCCCCCTGATATTATGAAAGTTGAACTCGAATGCCACATTTTGAATGCTCTATTATGCATGAGATGCTGCAAAAGATGCAACTGCAACAGTCAAACATGACATGTTTGCAATAGAAAACAATGGATCATCAGTGCAGGGTAATGCTAAAACATGTTCTGTTTTAAATGGCTACTAAATACTCACTCATGCGTTCTGTTGTTCATCAATTTTCGTATGTGAAATGTAGTCTCTTCAAAAGGAATCCACGCTTTCTGAAATTTTATGTACAATTCTTTCTATGGTGACTGACAAAAGGCTACTTGGTTTGAACATCTTTTTTATGTGGTTATATTTGTTATAATTCATATAAAAAGTTCAAGGCTGCGTTCTCCGATAACGGTGTCTCTTAGCACGCTACGAAGACTCTAAAGGTACACCTTAACTACAGTTATACCT
>JAUCMT010000036.1:10056422-10074790 GCA_032357475.1 Enteromius thamalakanensis
ATTTAAAATGTTCTATGTGTAGATAAACTGCGATGTAAAAAAGCTTTTTGCGTATTGGTGGTCACGTCAACAGCGATGAGCGCTCCAGACCAACCTTACGAACGAATGACGTACAGAAGGTATACTTAACTAAGATGGTTTCGGAGAACAGGCGCTAAAGATAAGGTAAGTCTTAAGGTACAACTTAAGAACGACATAGCGTTAAGGTGGTTTTCGGAGAACGCAGCCCAGCTTACTGACACCAAATTAGTTAAATAGCTAGCGTTCATAATTCATGTCCATAACAAGACTTTGTCAACCACAAATTCAGGATAGTAGGGCGAACTCCTATATTTCATACAGACACTGATTCATTCCTGCAGATAAACTTTGTTGTGACCACATGTAAAGCATTTCAAGATATGTATTAATGTGCCACAAGCATGTTTCTCATATAAGCACATTAGCATAGTTGTTTGCTAACCATTAGCTTTATGCATTAATTTAAATTTGAACAACCAAAGCAATTAAGCAAAACAGCATCACTGGGTGACTCTCTGCATGATTTTATTCAGATGAAGTCAAAGTTTAATGCCAAAGCCTGGAGCAAAGCCCCGGGCTGCCACATTCTCACTGCAGGGGAATTCACGAGTTCAACTGTGTTCCCGAATAAACAACTCTTATTTCATTTTCTTTTGCTTGTCAGGATATTGTATGTTGTGGCAAATGCACCAGTTTATTTATACTGCTAATATGTAGTTTGTGTGAACTGCTAGACTTGAATTATATGAGGCAGACATAGTGAATAATTGATGGTTTGTAGCATGTCGCAATAAAGCAGATGCTTTCTCCTTGACATCAGACAGAGAGCAGATTTACATTGGGATGAAAGAGGATCAAAACTATTTCATTTTCTGTGATGGTTTTCATACTGCCATTTACTGTGAAACTATGACACAGTGTCTAACAGGCTTTCTCTTTCTCTGTGTCCTGTGAAGGTGGTGGGCCCTCCAGCTGCAGGGGCTTTCAGAGAGAGGCCAGCGAAACCCACAGCCTTTCGTAAGTTCTACGAGCGTGGAGACTTTCCAATTGCACTGGAACACGACTCGCATGGCAACCGCATCGCATGGAAGGTACAGTATTTAAAAACAAAACATTTACTCTGTTGTCTTTGCAGTTCAATGTATTCATCAGCATTCCTTTCACATCACTTGCAGATATAGCTATTTACATACAAAACACACTGTAGTTCATTTATTTACTTGTCATTTAGATTTACCAATTTCCTGAAGTAGACCACTTTTTGGCCGTAAGCTATATGATTCAATTAAAGAAAGTGAAAGTGAAGTGACGTGTGGCCAAGTACTTGAAATCTGTGCTTTGCATTTAACCCATCCAAGTGCACACGCACAGTAGTGAACACACACACTGTAAACACACACCAGCCAATGCTGCAGCACCAAGGGAGCAGTTGTGGGTTCGGTGCATTGCGTAAGGGTCTTACCTCAGTCATGCTATCGAGGGTGGAAAATACACTGAACATTCACTCCCCCCACTGACAATTCCTGCCAGACCTGGCACTCGAACCTGCAACCTTCGGGTTACAAGTCAGACTTTCTAACCATGTTTGTGAGTGTTAGTTCATTTAAAAACACATATTTTTTCCCCCCACTATCTTTTGTTTGCACAAGGAATCTGACAACATAACATCCAGCGCTCCACACAGAGCTCCTCATCATCCAGTCTGTGTAGAATGACACAAAGAAACAGAACAAACTAAGACAGACTAAATCCAGAAGTCAAAAATGAATGTCCTAAATTCTATTAAGTAAATTAAAGAAACATTTGGTGTGACCATCCTTTAAGTTTAAAGCAACTTTTGCCCTACACATGTGCATAGTTTTTCAAGGAGCTTTGCAGGTTGGATTTCCTGAAGATTTTAGAGACAATGGTGATGGTAATGGTGAGATCAAATCTCTGTGTGGAGCACTGGCAGTTGTCAATCTCCCTGGATTACTAGAAGTAATTGCAATGTGAAATGAAAAGTTTAATGAAAGTTTAAATATACAAACCTATATTTCAGCCAAAGATATAGTCTATATAGTTATAGGAAATAACTGGGTTACACTTTATTTTGCTATAAAAACTATAAGTAACATTGTCACTAATGTCAACTAATTCTCATTAATTTGCAACTACATGTCTACTAACTCTCAGAGTAGACTGTTTAGGTTTAGTAGAATGACATACGTCTGCAAAGTTTCTCATAGTCAGCATGTTGTGAACATTGTCCCCTCTGCACTACAATTGCATAGTGAAACAGCTTGTAGCTGTGGTTGACCTAATAGCAGACTGTCATAAGTCTCTGTGTATGCCTGCGGGTTAGACATAGTTTTTATTTCTTGAAGGTCGGCAGTAGTATTATCAGTGTTAACCTGCTGTCTGCGCACTAATTCAGAGGAATCAGTACAGTGCCTGACAAGCACAGCTTACAATGAACACATGCTCACCTCTCTCTCCATCATAAGTATTGCTTTTTTTTCCTATTTGGAAAAACTCTGAAAGCCTCGGCATGAATTATTAAAAGCAAATTTCAAAATGAATTTTCCTATGCTTTTGAAAACATAATGTCTCTTTTTCTTTGTGTTGTTATGAAATTGCTGGGAGCCGACAGGAAGTGGTGTATGAAATTGTAGCTGTCACATCTAATGCATCTGTAATGCTTATTGATTTTGCTTCTCATGCCGCTGTTGATTTGATTCTGCTTTTCACACCGAAGATTTACACGCCTTTGCTCTGTAAATATGGTACGCGTATGCATGAGTGAAACCGTGCCTTCAGTGACCCCTGTAATATGTGTGGTACCAGGTCAATTAGAGGTCATGCGGGGACTTGTAAGTGTTTCATTATGTGTATGTTAAGTGAAAGGGGAAGCAGTGCAAGTGTGTATGAAAGGCTAGTTTATAACATGAAGTGTGTGGGCACAGTTGTGTTAGCACAGAGGAACCCTTGGGGCAGTAGTTCAAGATACGATGACCGGATCAATCCGTCTAAAAGAGAGGGAGAGTAAGCTGGAACAGATAGATATTTTTCTTTTTTTGTTGTCTGTTCAGGTGGTTTAACCATGCAGATCTGTCTTTGGATTAATGATAATAATGAAAAAAAAAATTTTAAAGTGCAATTTATTTGCTTGGATACCCCTAATTTTGTATAAGCCTGCACATTCTTTACTGTCAAGGTCAAAAGTTTCTAAAAATATCAGATAACTGAACCTTTTTGTGACAAAGCAAGGTTTGTATGGAATGTAAAATGTCATGTGGTGCAACTCTTTAAACCTAATAATTAGTAAAGGATATTTCTTAATTAGTTATTCATGATATTTAAAAAGAGAAAAAAACTATATATACACTTTAATAAAGACGTGTGCATATTTCAGAATTGGAAAATCATGTTACTTTTTATTCGATAGTTTTACTCAATGGCATTCAATTTAACAATTTTTTGAACAATGTATAAAACTTTTTTTTGAAAACAACAAAGAGTGCTTCTGTAATAAATAGAAAAGTTATTTATTTTTAACTCAAACTTTTGTTTGTCATTATCATTGACCCATTTATTTACACAAGGGATGATTAACAATGAAGTTTCCTTACATTTAAATCAATCTATTTTAAGCTGTGTCTATTTCTTTTTTTAATCTCATCTCATCTGGTCTCATCTCATCTGGTCTCCTCCTCTAAGTGTGTATCCCCCTCTCTGTGCAGCAGGGAGCAGCAGTGCATTCCTGCAGGCGTTTTAAAGTGTTTCCCTTTCTACCTCTTCCCCATACCTCCCCGTCTTTCCACTTTATGGTAAACATGGTCCTTTAGAAGAAGGCCCTTTCATGCGTTACTGTGTGCGTTTGCATCTTTAAACATTAAGTTTAAAACTTTTGCTCATGTGTGAGCATTCAGGTGTATGCATTCAGGGAGGTGCACGTGTGTGTTGAGGTATGAGAACAGATGCTGCTGTTTAAATGTCAAGGGCAGCATTTGAATGCACAGAGATGTGAAGTACAGAACTGATATTTTTAGTTTCTGTCTACGAGTCCTCATAATTCTCACTCGTGCTGTCTCTGCAGTTAAAGCTTTGACATGTGGTGTGTTAAGAACATGTGCAGTAGACTGATAAGAGTAAGCAGGAGGTCTCTCCCGTTCTCTCTCACTCTTTTTCTCTGTCTTTGTGTTTGTGCTTCTTTTGCACATGGTCCTGCTGCTATCAGAACAGTCCATCAACTTTATGGTGTTCCAAAGTGTTTTCCAGGGATCTCCATCGAGAGACAGAGAGTGAGAGAGAGGTATCTGATATCGTGGTCCACTGATAGGGATGAGGATCTGGCAGACCCCCAACAAACTTGTCTTTCTGCATGCGTTGTTTACATTGTATTATGTAATGCTAAATACAAAGCACATATTTGTTCTATCCTTAAAACATGCTGTATTGCATTCACGAAAATTGTTATTAATTGCAGTTGCACAAAGCCAGTTTCTTGTGTTTAGTTGGTTCTACAGAGTTTCATCGTCAAAATAAAAAATGATCAGGTTGCATCTGCATTTTTGGAAAATTACACCTGACTGCTCAAGCTTCCCAAGATCCAACACTGAATAAACATGTTGAATTAAAAAAAAATATTCTGGAGTCAATGTGAACTAGCTGTAAGGATTGTTCACATATTCAGTGTGAAACTTTGGTGTGATAAACATTTTAAATATGAATTAACAGCTGTTAATGAATCTGTTTAGACCCACACAAGCGTTTGCATGTTGTTACTGAAACAGAATTTTTAGACAGAGGTGCTCTAATATTTCCTTTTCCTCGAACTACAAAAGCCAACCAGTAATATTTGCATTGAAATGGACAGAATTTTCCTGCTGAACATTTGTGCTGGTGTGAACAAGCCTGTAAAGATTTTAATGATTCTGTTTATGATTCTGTTTTTCACTTCTGGCTCCTTGATGATTATATTAACTGTTTAGTTTATTAGCCAGCTCTTTTTTGTTGGTGTTGTTAATGACTTGTTGCTCAGCGAATAAGTGAAGAACTGATTCAGACAGTGATTGATTCATTAAATTGATTCAAATCAGTAACTCATACATTGGAGCCTTTGTAATGAAATATGAGTCATTTGATTCCGACCACAGGCTCTTCTGAATAAGAACAAGTTCTCCATCCATCCATGTCATCCTTCACCTTCACAAGTCTTTCTGCATTTCTTTTTTCCCCCCAGAGTTGTGACATGGGTGTAAAATTGAAGGAGCATTTCATAGAAAACATCGATGTAAACTTGATTCCTACTTACATGCTGCTGACTGGGGAGGGTGGAGGGTCTGCAATCAATTAATCTGATCAAGTGCTTCAGGAAATGGAGAGGGTAAGCGATCTCATCCATTCAATCCCCTGATTGAATTATGTCAGGAGGAGGGGGAGGAGAAGACATGTATGCGTAAGTGTGTGTCAGTGCGCATAACACTGCAGACGCAGTGCTGAGGTGGGGTGTTTTTATTTCCCCTCTATTTTATCTCCATCTGCACATTAGCATTTTAATGGGCGGTACCTTATGTGAGCACAGACCCTCTCCTGACAGCTATATGACTCGTCCAAGGAGAGGTATTACTCTCAGGAGTTAATCCCACGGTCCACTTTGGAATCCAGGAGCAGCCTCATTATAGACCTGGCAGGACACGTACACCTGTTTAAATACAGAGCAAAGAGAAGACCATCTCCTTCCGGATGCCTTTAATCTCTTTGTAAAAACATTGTCATTGTTTGTTGCCTGCATAGATGTTTGTACATTTTTATTTTAATTCCTGGCTGGAGAGAGATCAGGGCGCCCAATAACATCTGCTTGCATTTCAACTGGAGATAGTTGATATGAATAAAAGCACAAGCATATTTCCAGTGTAGTTTCCAAATGCTAATGCCATCTTTGGCATGGGCACTAAGTTCCGGACTCTGGTTTAAGTCGATTACCTGAGCTGTGAATGCCATGTGATTAATCACTCTGCATGAAAATGGTGCTTTGATTAGCTGATGGCAGTGCTAGTGACTATCCTTGGCTTTGACGTCAAAGGAAGCAGACAGGTAAAATTGTCCTCATTTTCTCACTCTCGTTTGGTTCCAACCTGTAGGATTTTCTCAAGAAACTGAGAAATGTTTTCAGTGGAAAAACTGTAAATGGTTTAACGTCACATTTCTGTAATGTTGCTGTCAACTACTGGCAAATCATGTGTTAAGTAAGTGTAAGCAAAAAACAATACATTTGCGTTTAATTTTTGGCGAAAACTAACAGGATATGCTAACCAACTAACTGCTTAACAGTTTAGGGTATTTCCACTGTGTTCTGGAAGTAGTCATGCAACCTAACCGCAATCATCCAAGAGGACGAAAAATAAAAAAAGAGAGCAATGAAAATAAAACACCACTCTCTTGGGAATGGAGAGTAAGTGCATAATTAATTTTACTTATGGGCTGCTAGTAGAAATGTGTTTTATCGATCAACCACTGTATATTTGCTCGTAGACCTGCCTAATGTAATGGCCTGGAATAACTCCAGCAAGGCATTGTGGGTAATTTACAGAAGGGCATTTGAAGATTTGAATGTCAGAATCTTCAAACTGACGCGATATTTGTGTGGCAACAGTGCTCCAGATCTACTGGGGTTTAACGCCAAAGCAAAGTGATGTGAAATGCTGGGAAGTCTGAAAATTGTGTTTCTGAATGACTGATGATGCTCTTTCCAGCTTTCTCTCTCTCTTTCCTCCCAGCCCAGAATAAAGAGAGAATGTCCGTGCCATTTATAACGAAAAATATGGAAGCTGGGTGAGTTGCATTCATTGATGTATTTAAACTTAAAGATGGGTCCCTTTGAGAGCCCAAATTTTGGCCGAAGGAGAGGGACGCATCAGGGCTGGGGGATGCTGGATCAGTTGTTCTGCCCCACCGTGAGCCACAGAGCTACTATTGATTGACATGCTCATAGCCAGCAGGCTGCAGATCTAAATGGAGCCTTTAATTAACTAAATGGAGCCATAGCAGCTGGATGCCAAACACTCCTCAGCATAGAGAATGAGCAGGGCGCACACTAATGTCAAATACTAATGCTGGCAGCACACTGTGGCTGGCGGAGGGGAAACTGACTGGGGGAGGCAGCCATTTGATACCTCCTCCTACCTCACACCGCAGTCTAACTGTCGCTGTCATGCTGGTCCCATCACTATCTAAGACCCCTGTCACTCACTCGGTCCCCTTGTGCAAAGCTTTTCCCCTTTTTCTTATTTTTTTTCCTCAAAGATATCAGCCTCTCTCTCTTCTGCACACTCTCTCTCTCTCCTTACTTGCTCTCATTCCTGTCCACTCATCCGTTCTGTCAGAGGTTAATTGGTTTGGAAATGATTCTATTCATTCTGGACGGTAATGCTGTTATCCTGAGAAAGAAGAAATACGCCACACACGCACTTAAGCCTAATTTAAAAGAAAGGGTGTGTTGGGGGGGTGGGGGAGAGAAAGAAATCCAATTTAATCTACCCTGACTTTTTTTTATATATATTTTCGCCCAGGCCTGTCCCCACAAGTCTTTTATTTAACTTATGGTGGAATTTCATTACCTTGAAAGCTTTTTCTCCCCCCTCTTTTGAGAGAATAGACGGCCCTAATGTCTTTCTTGTAACCTCAAGGTCGGTGTGTTTGGATTGGTGGAGGTGCTCGAGCGTCCCTGTGATTAATGCACTGTACGATGCGCACGCACATACACGCTCACCGCAGATGAAAGGTGCCCTGTCACTGCTCTTGTTGTGAATCAGGAAAGACATTCATATTCAAATTCAGACACCCACAGGGCTGTTCATGTCTCCCAGGTGTAGCCACACCACCTCCCTGGCAGTGTCTCTATCTGGCTTCTTCCTCTGTCTGTCTCCTAAACGGCTGCTCTGTAACTCTCTGCGACTGATCTGACCTTCTCACTCCCTGCAGCTGCTCAGATGATGACTGCCTGTCTCACTGACTGCTCTCTGTCTCTCCGGCTGTTCCTGTCTCCCTACAGCTCTGCAGTAACCCTACAGCTGTCCTCCCTGTCTACAGTCTTTCTGATTGTCTTCCTCTCTGTGTAACTGCTTTGACCGTCTCTGTCCTCACATGCACCCTCTACTTGCTGCTCTGTCTGTACTCTCATACTGAACAAAGCATACTGACCTGATGGTCTGTCAGTCTGTTGGTCTCCATCCATTCATCCATTCTGTCTGTGTAACTGACATTTTCCATCTATTTATCCCTCCATCCATTTCCTGTCATCAACCATCAGTTCATCCGTCCACCTGTACTATATATTTACTTGCATGTCTCCACTCATTCATCCATCTTTGCATTCATTCACTGATCTACCTTTTGGATTCCATCTTCCATCATTCATTTTCTCAATTTCAATCCATGCTGTCTGTCTACCTGCTATCCAATTGTGAGGACTTAGAATTCTGATTGCAACTTTACTCTTCATTGATTACATCTGATGCTTACAGTATGCACCCATGTGAAATGGGTGAAATATACATAATTTTATCTCTCAAGACTCAGTAGGTCCCACTCCCACATGACACTAATTTCCTATGGCAGTGTGAGTAGGTAGGTTGTAGCCCTACCATCCTCTCTTTCTTTCTTACTCTCTTTTTCTCTCTGACTCAAATGACATTTAAAGGTAGGTGAGATTAGGCACAATCACCGGCCTATTTCTGGTGCTCTGGGGAGCTCTGAGAAGCCCCAGACATTTGCAGAACACTGACTGATCTTCCGGCAGTTTAGCTATTGTGTGTGGGATGTGATTGTTCAGACTTAGGTTCAGGAAGTCTGAAATGTGAAAAATGCTGCACGGAATATACAGAGGTAGGATGGTACTGAGGCATGCCTGAATATGATGTTTGGACAAGTTGCCTTTATTGTGTGTGCAGGTTTTTTTATGGACTTGTCTTGGACTCACTGGTATTCGGACACGGACTTGTCTCGGTCTTGGCCACTGATCTTGCCAAATATGGCTTTTGGTCTCGACCAAGTCCAGGTGTCTTTATTATGTTCCCAGTAAGCACACATTTGAAACTTTTTTTCAATAATTATTTTTTTCATTTCACCCACCCAAATTTAATAAAAATATTATTTTTCGTCACATCATCTGCCTGAACGACCCATCACTACCAATAACCAATCACAAAAACAGAAAAACAAAACCAAAAAACATAATGACCAATCACACACTAGATTATATTTGCACGGCACACTCTGCATCTGCGTCCCCTGCTAACGTTAATTTTCATTGATTCAACACAGAGTGTACGTATCTGTAATACTGGTCACTTCTTTTCTACACTACTGTACATCTGCAGTGAAGCTATATTGTAATGTAGTTGCTTAAATGCTCAGTACTAGTACCTAGCATTGGTAATAGTAGTGGGTTGGTGTTTGTTTATCAGTTCTAACACTGCTATTAAGAGGTATAACCATATGAAAAAAAAATCATGGGTGTTGTGACACTGTTTTTGCTGTTTTGCAAATAATAGCCCAAAATGATTTTCTTGATGATGTCATGCATAAGACTATTTTTTCCTGTCCTGGACTCGTTCTTGACTCAGACTCAAACTTTTTTGGACTTGGTCTTGTCTTGGACTCGAACCTCTTTGGACTCGGTCTTGTCTTGGACTCAACAAAGGTGGTCTTGACTACAGCCCTGTCTTTTAGCTTTTGTAACTTAGCGTACTCCCCTAGTGACAGCTTTGTACCTTGTGTACCTGAATGCAGAACACAAAAATAGATTGTTTCAACTGTTTTTATTTGTAATTGTACAATGAAAGCCAGTATTGTGCAATGTTGGATCCTGCTGACTTTCATTAGATAAAACAGTTATTTGTCTTGGATCTTTGATGAGGATCTTGATTTTAGGCTCGAAATGTCACCTGTGGTGGGAGCATAATAAACATTTTTTTTTACTTTTTGGCGCTGTGGTGTGCCAACTTAGATTTTTCTGTGTGTAGTTTTTTGTGGTTGAGCATCCACAACTGAGCTTTTTGCCTTTTAGATGTGCACACTTTGGGTCTTTATCTTTGTGTTGGACACTCATCTTCAAAATGTCTTTTGTGTTTTGCAGAAGAAAGAAATTCATGCAGGTTTGGATGAGTAAATGATGGCAGAATCTTTTATTGTTAGGTTAATTATCTTTTTAAATAATATTAATATTTTTTCATTTTTATGACTTACAATCTATTTCAAATGAGAAATAAGCATTGTACAGAATGAATATGTGCTTTGTCATGTTTAAAGCTCATTTGAATTAGTTCCAGATCATTAGAAGCACAGGGATTTCCATGAACCTTCAACCCTTTCCATCCCAGATTTGTTCACTGCACCACCCTACCCATGATTACCTACATTAGCAGTTGTATAGATCCGTCTCATCCTGAGTGGATGCCACTGAATTTCCGTCTAGGTCACATTGTAAAGCTCATTAGCGAATTCGTCACGCTTTTCTCCATTATGGGGTCTGACGGCCTTTGTGTCCTGATGGATGTGGCTTTGAGTCACTACATCAGAACTGATGATCCTGCCCCTGAGTCCTTATCTCCCTACCTAACACACGCAAACATGCAGGATAGAGGAGAAATAGAGATGGATAGAGAGAGGGGATGGAGGAGAGAGACAGGGGAGGGGTTGCTGACTGTGTGTGTCTTTCTTTTTCTTCTTTTGTAATAATGCAAGAGTGATGGAGGAGACGAGCGAAGGATGCTGTCAAAGTGTCACCTTGCTTTGTTCTCATCGCGCATAAGAGGCAGAACGACTGCGTAGGCCAGAGTACGCTACAACGTCCTACCGGCTATCAAACACCTCCTTTCACACCAACTGCTCTCAACAAATGGACAGCTGCTGTCAGGCTGTGTCAGAGAAAAAAATGACAAAACAAAAGGAAAGTAAGGTGGAGGGAAGAAACAGGCAGAGACGAGTGGAGGCTTGTAAGCCCTCAGAGCAGGGCAGAGGAGGTGGCGCTATATTAAAACGCTGAATTATGGATAAGGGGCCAAGGTGACAACCACATCTGTGACCCCAATATGGCTGAGAACTGACCCAGCACTGTGACTAAATCTTATTACAGCCCCACAGCACCTCTTACTATGGCCAGTGTACGTGTGAGTTTGTATCGTGTGGCTGTACAGTAAGTGTTTGTTTTGTGTCTCGTAATGTATAAGTGTGTATGTGTGTGCGCATGTGTGTGTGTTTTCACTAGCATGAGGCAGAGAGGTAGACAGGATCCTAAAAGTGCTGAGCTGTTGTATTTGTCTCCTCCCTTAAATTCCACAAATCAGCATATTTTTCTTTTTGTCACAGATGTCCTCTGAGAGACAGACCCCCACTCATGTGTGTGTGTGTGTAAAAGACCCCCTTAATTCTGCTTACAGTGTGTGAGACACTGTAAGCAGACTTGTTCGCATGAGGTTTGAAGAGCCTCTGTGTTTTTTTTTCCTTATCTCTGCAACAAGAATACCCACCTAATATCTCTGTTCCAAAACCTAGTGAGCTTCTACATAGGCAGCGAAATGAAAAATGGATACTTGTTAGTATCTCCAAAAGCATGAACTTGACTGTCGTTGATTTCATTAGAGTTTTCCATTAACATGTTGCTGTTCTATACGCATACACATATACAGAGTAAATGAATCCATATTTCATTACATTGAAGGTTTTATTGCGGGCTTTCAACATTTCTCAACAGCCTCGGATTTCGTTCACTGAGCTCAGTGCAGAGCACTGTGTGACTGCCTTTTTTTTTGAGAGGGATAAAAAGGGGCAATGGAGCACAAATTCTCACTGACGTTCACAAACAAAAACAAATCAGAGTTTAGCTCCAGCCATAATGAAACACACTATCAGCTAATCAAGGTCTTCAGACTCACTATAAACATCCAGGCAAGTGTGTTGCAGCAGATTGGAGTTGAGCTCTGCAGGATATTGGCCCTCCAGGAGCAGGATGGGACCACAATATGATAATTAATTCCTCTGTCTCTTAGTTCTATGGAACATGATAACGATTTGGTGGCCAAAATTCACTAATTTGAACGATGAAGTGAAGCAAAATATGAAACTTCTTTATGTGAGTTTGTGATTCCGGAATTCAATTCAGTAGAACTTAATGGAATGAAAGTCCAGTGTGATCACCCCTTAAAGGGTTACTCCATCCACAGCAGTTCTGTTTTAGATGCAACGAAAATATACACCGTTTGTACAAATCAAAGTGTAAATACACTTGGAAGAAGTATCTGTTGCACGGCGGTCCTCTGTGGCGCTGGCAGTCGGTCATCAGAGGGGACCTTCGCCGGAGTTTTAGTTCCTACCCGGACCCTTTTAACCGAACACTTCCGGACTTCCGTGCTGGATTCTTGCGGACTTTTGTCCTATTTAAGGAGATCGCTAAGACTTTTTGTCTTTTTTTCTGAGAGTTTTGTTCCAGTAACATCTTGTGTTTTCCTTGTGTATTTCGGACTGCCTTGTTGCCATTTGGACTGTTTATATCGACTTTAAATCTTGCTAGTGATCCTGACCCACGCCTGTCTCTGGTACTGTTTTTGCCTTGTCTACCTGTTACTGTTTGCTCCTGCCGATCTTTGCCTGTCTGTCTACGATTGTAAATAAAACTGCTTGCACATGGGTCTACCGCCATCCGAGTCTCTGTCATCACATAAAACTTCGCCAGACACAGATCCAGCAGCAGTGTTTCGTCTGGCAGAGGAAGTTAATTGTCAGGGAACTCTGCTAACTACACATCATCAGCTGTTTGAAAAATTGACACGCTTGTCTGAGGAGATGGGACAGTCTCTCTGAACGTTTAATGCCTCGATGCAAGCTATGAGCGCCACCATGACAGCCTTAGCCCAAGCTCCAGCGGCCGCTCCCGCCATTGCACCAGCACCCTCTACCTCAAGTCAAGCTGCCCGTGTGTCACTCCCTGAAAAACACGATGGCGCCCCGGGGAAGTGTTAGGGGTTTTTAATGCAATGCAACCTCTACATTTCACGCCAGCCTAACTGCTTCCCTGACGAAGAAAGCAAAGTTTCTTTGATTTGTTCGCTGCTAGTAGGACGTGCCCTGGATTGGGCTACCGCCCTGTGGGAGGGACAATGGATCACTCAACTAACTTATCCCGAGTTCCTGCAACAGTTCTGGGAGGTCTTCGACCACGCCAGCGGAGGGCGTGACGCTAGCGAAGAGAATTTACTCACCTGAGCACCCTGAGCATTGACTACCAGGGTTTGAATGACATCACGGTTGAAGTACTGCTACCCACTGCCACTGGTACCCGCAGGCCTAGAACAACTTCGTATGGCGCGGTATTTCACCAAGCTAGACCTCAGGAGTGCCTACAACCTGGTCAGGATTTGAGACAGAGACGAATGGAAGACGGCCTTCTCTACTACAACTGGGCACTATGAATACTTGGTAATGCCCTTTGGCCTTTCAAACAGTCCCTCCGTATTTCAAGCCTTAATCAATGATGTATTCCGTGATGAACTGAACCAAACTGTCATCACTGACCGTGGACCCCAATTTACCTCCCGACTGTGGAAAGCCTTCTGCACACATCTTAATATCAATGTCAACTTAACCTCAGGATATCTCCCGCAAAGGTTAAACCAGGAGTTGGCACGATTTCTCCGATCATACTGTCATGCAAGACCCCAGGATTGGAGCGAGTACCTGCTGTGGGCAGAATACGCCCAGAACACTCTACAAAAGCCAGCCACCGGTATGACACCGTTCAAATGCATCCTGGAGTTCCAACCCCCAATGTTCCCCTGGTCTGGAGAGCCTTCCAATTTACCCACGCTGAACGACTGGTAACAGAGAATTGAGGAAACGTGGAACCAGGCACACACTCATCTACAACGAGCCGTGCATCGAACTACTCAACAGGCTGATCGCCATCGCCGGCCTGCTTATGAGCCCAGACAGTGGGTTTGGCTATCCACGAAGGATCTTCGCCTGCAACACACCTGTAAAAAGTTAAAACCCAGGTACGTGGGACCCTTTCAAATCATTCGTCAAATCACACCTGTATCATTTTGTTTAGCATTACCCAGTCATTATAGAATCTCACCCACCTTTCATGTCGCCCTGCTCAAGCCCGCTGATGCTCCTGAGGACCAGAGGGGCCTAGATGACGCGCCAACCTGGAGCCACCTTCCCTGCTCATCGATGGAGAGGAAACGTACCAGGTTAACAAGATCCTGGACTCCAGGCGTCGGGGTGCCACGCTTCAATATCTCATCGATTGGGAGGGTTACGGCCCAGAAGAGAGATCTTGGGTCAACGCCCGGGACATTCTGGATCCCACTCTTACCGAGATCTTCCATCGGGAGCACCTTGAGAAACCAGCTCCTAGTCCGCGTGGACGACCTCCGTGCCGCCCCTCTCGCTTGCACGGCGGTCCTTTGTGGCGCTGCCTGACGGTCATCAGCGGGAACCTTCGCCGGAGTTTCAGTTCCTACCCGGACACTTCCGGAATTCCGCGCTGGATTCGTGCGGGCTTTTGTCCTATTTAAGTAGATAGCTGAGACTCAGTCTTTGCGAAGTTTTGTTGTATTTTCGGACTGCCTTGTTGCCATTTGGACTGTTTATATCGATTCTTGCCTGTGACCCCGACCATCGCCTGCACTTCCGCTTGCTTTTGATCCTGACCCACGCCTGTCTCTGGTACTGTTTTTGCCTTGTCTACCTGTTACTGTTTGCTCCCTCCGATCTTTGCCTGTCTGACAATGATTGTAAATAAAACTGCTTGCACATGGATCTACTGCCATGGATCTACCGCCATCCGCCGTCTCTGTCATTACAGCCTCCTACACATACATCCCTTGGTTTATGTTTTGGAACTTAATAATAAAAGTACCATTAATAAAAAGTGCATATTGTAAAATATTGTAAAAGAACATCACTGTCACAGACACGCCAGGTTCTACACTCACCCAATCACAGCGATCACAGTCACCAGAGTTCTAATCACCAAATCAATTCTGTGTCTCCTCCCAGGCTCCCTGAAATCCTCTTTGTTCCTCCTTTGTCTGTGGATTGTGTGGTGTGTGGTTGTTATCCTCATTCCTAGTGTCTCCTTTGCTCCAGTGTGGGTACACCAGCGCTCCAACGAACCCGCAAAGAAAGTCAACACTTTAACACTTTTTCACTCCTCTTCAAACTATCATCTTTTGCCATACTCACCAAATTATCTGCCACGTATACATTGTTGCACCCCTACTACTTAAAATAAATATCTCTCTGTTTACTTACCATCTGTGTACAAACCTCTTCTTAACAGAAGCTCGGACCAAGACCTTTACCAGCAGTATGAGCACTACGGATCCATTTCAGAAGTTAGTAGATAACCTATGATGAGTGGTTCTACCACCGTCACCATCACCCGCTCCTCCACCACAGGATCCTTCCGAAAACATCCACTCGCATGCTATCGTATTTTATATCAATTTAAGAATATTCGCTCAAATTTCGTACATTAGCGCCTGCAAGTGGATGGAATGAGCGATCCCTGTTGACTTCCTTTCGTCAAGGGTTAGAACCCAATTTATGACTTATTTATGCCGCTTATGATGACTCCATTGGGCTGGAGAAGTTTATTTAGCTTGCCATTTGTTGTTCTGCTCGTATTCAAGTTTAATGAGCACTGTAGCGATTTCTCCCAGCCTGCCAGAGAACCACAGCCCTTCAGAACCCAAACCTGACTCCATGCAAATCGACAATCACCGACTAAGCCCCAATGAACGGCAACGCCGAATGAGCATGGGGTTGTGTTTATACTGTGACAAAGAGGGATATCAGAATGCCCTCATCGTCCCCCGAGACCCCTGGTAAGTGCCATCCCACAAATATGTGGAAAGATGAACCCCTTAACAATGCCTGTAACACTTACTGCCCACTGTGTCTCTATTACAGTGTCTGGCCTCCTTGACTCTGGTTCGGCGGGTAACTTCTTTGCCAGCCATCTTGTTCAGCGACTTGGGCTCAAAACCACGCCCTCCGAAGTAATCTACAACATGCAGTCCATCACCGGAGCCTCTCCGAAGTAATATACAATGTCCAGTCTATCCCCGGAAAACCTGTCACCGACCGCCGTGTGCGACAAAGTGCTGGTCGCTTATCTCTCCACATTGGTCAGTGTCACAAGGAGGAGATCTTCTTACTGGTTCTGGAGGGCTCAACTGCTGATGTGGTTCTAGGGCCCCTGTGGCTGGCATGGCACAATCCCATTTATCTATTCTCACTCCTTGAAAGTAAAGCCATGGAGGAGTATATGGAGGAGGATCTTCGTCAAGGATACATCCGACCTTCCACTTTACCTGCTGCATCCAGCGTCTTCTTCATGGCAATTGATTCATTTAGAATTATAGTATCTTGACCAGTCCTCTCACCTCTTTATTGCACAACAAACCCATGTCCCTGTCATGGAACCCTGCAGCAGAACAAGCTTTTCAAGCCCTCAAGAAGGCTTTCACCACAGCTCCGCTCCTCGTTCACCCTAACCATCAACTCCCGTTCATTGTAGAAGTGGATGCATCAATCACCGGTGTCGGAGCCATCCTGTCACAGCAGCAGGGGAATCCTCCTCAACTCCATCCATGTGCTTACTTTTCTAAGAAACTAAGTCCAACAGAGAGAAACTTCAACATCGGTAACCAGGAACTTTTAGCCATCAAGCTGGCTCTGAAGGAGTGGAGACACAGGCTGGAGTGTTCAACGCATCCTTTCACTGTACTCACAGACCATAAAAATCTCCAGTACCTCTGAGAAGCAAAAAGGTTAAACCCCAGACAGGCAGGATGGGATCTATTCTTCAACCGGTTCTGGTTTTGTTGGCCTGATATGGAGAGTGATGTGCAGAGGTACGTGAGAGGGTGTCAGGAATGCGCGATGTCCAGGAGCCCTCTGCATCTCCCATCTGGCAAACTTCTTCCGCTTCCCGTACCTAACCACCCCTGGTTACACCTATGAGTGGACTTCATTACATACTTGCCTCCCTCTGACGGTAATACATGTATCCTGGTGATAATAGATAAACTTAGGTTCTCAAAATTTAGCTGTCTGCTTCCCCTTAAAAGGTTACCCACAGCTTTTGAAACTGTTTGATCATGTTTTTCGTCCCTATTGTCTTCCAGAAGACATTGTTTCAGACCGCGGACTGCAGTTCATCTCCAGAGTCTGGAAATCATTCTTCAAGCTCTTAGGCTTGACTGTAAGCCTGACCTCAGGATACCACCCACAAGCAAATGGTCAGGCTCAACACAAGATCCAGGCTTCTACGGGACTCACGCCATTTCAATGTGTACCTGGTTTTCAGCCCCTACTATTCCCCTGGTCAGGAGAGCCATCGTTCGTGCCTGCAGTGGATTACTGATTCCAGGAGAGTGAAAGGGTCTGGGACGAGGCTCACCGTCATCTCCAATCTCCCCTAGATCCGGCTCTACTAGACGAATTCCACTCCACTCTCCCTTTCTGCGGAGGGCCCTGGAGGAGGGGGTAATGTCACAGATACACCAGGTTCTACACTCACCAAATCACAGCAATCACAGTCACCAGCCAGTCTAATCACCACCACCTGCCAGCAATCAACTTCCTGATCAACCTCTGCATATAACCACACACCAATCAGCATTCAGTGTCTGAGCTCGTTCTTTGACGAAGTAGACTCAGTCTAGGCAAAACCTAATCCTAAACTATACCTACCTGTATACCCAGCAAACAGGGGACGTCCCCCAGACGTTGCGAACGTCTTATTAGGTCCGCATTTGGTCCGCTTTGTAACGTTCGCTGATTGACGTTCAGATGACGTCCGCATTCGGTCCGCTTTGTAACGTTCGCTAAAAGACATTGTGAGGACATTACGAACGTTCTCTACAAGTCCGGGTTTCGTTCGGTTGAAATGTTCTGTAAATGACGTTTGAGGGACGTTTGCAATGAGGTTTATCCATATAACGTCTATAAATTGTTTGTTGCAGACTGCATCCTAAACCATGTAAAAAATACAGTTGTCAAAGGCTCATACACAGTAAAAAATAAAGGTTCATCAAATATCCTTTTAAGTACTCGGGGAACCTCAAAATGTATTTTGCAATGCGCCAAAAAAAACATGAAAGTATAGTAGTATTACTGGCGCGTCCTCGCGCACCTGTTGTCTGGCCGCGGCCGCGCGCGCACGCGCGGAAGAGCGCTTTCAAATACGGTTCAAACGGTTCCTCTCGTCAAAGAAACAACAGCTCAGGACTGTCTTGCAAAAGGTGAGTAAATTTGCCAAAATAAATCTACAGATTTACTATTTGTACACA
>JAUCMT010000036.1:10084594-10111216 GCA_032357475.1 Enteromius thamalakanensis
GGTCTGGGTGGGCCAGTATGCGCAACCAACCTCCCTGACCTTGCACAGTGTCTGTGCGAGCAGGCTCACTGGGGGGAAGGCGTACTTTCGTAGCCCTTGCGGCCAGCTGTGTGCCAGTGCATGCGTGCCGAGGGTCCCCTCGGTGTGGGAATAAAACCACTGGCAGTGGGAGGACTTGCGGGAGGCAAACAGGTCTACTTGTGCTTCCCCAAATCGTCTCAAAATTCTTTACAGTGTCGCCGAATAGGCCGGCCTGGGTGATCGGGGCATTGAAAAAGTGAACCTTCTCGGTGTCCTTCATTTCAGCCAGGCTCAGCCATAGGTAGCGCTCCTGGGCTGTGGACTGTGGACATCGTCCGCCCGAGGGACCGTGGCATGACCTTCTTCGCCCAGAGGGCGAGGTTGGTTGCCGAGCGCAGTTCCTGCATCTACCCTGGGTCGGCACTACCCTCGTCTAGCTCCTTTAACACTTTGACCTGATGAACCTGCAGGATGGCCATGGCGTGTAGGGCTGAAGCAGCCTGTCCGGCCGCACTGTAGGCTTTGGCAGTCAGAGCTGCCGTGGCTCTACAGGGGCCGGACTGGAGACGAGGGCGAGTCAGCCAAGCGCTGCTGAATGATGAAACGGTTCTGACTGTAAAAGGAGCCTCCCACAATTTCACCACCTCCTCTTGCACGTCCGGGTAGAAAGGAACCGGGGCTGGACGTGGCTGTGAACCACGGCCAGACCCCAGAAACCAATCATCCAGCCGAGAGCTCTCAGGGATAGGAGGCTTTGACACCTCCATCCCGATGCTCTCTGCTGCCATAGTGAGCATGGTAATCATCTCCGAGTCGGACTCGGCTCGGGCTGCAGCGCCCGAAGGCGACAGACTGGCCGAATCTTTATCCTCACCAGATGAAAATCCATCCCCCGATGTTGTGATTGACATCCGATAATCCAATGGCCCACCGAACAAAATGTGAGGGCCACACAGAGGCGGTCCAGGCAAATCGCCGGTGAACTGCATGGGGCAGTCCCTGCGAGAGGTGCGAGAGGGCCGCGAGGACGCACCTGTCGGGAAAGCTCTCACCAACCTCAAATCAGCACCTGCCCTCGCTGCGGACTCGACGCAGGGAGCAGATGTTGACTCACTCGCACTCCCCCGGAGGAGAGACCTCAGCACTGCCAGGGTGGGATAACAGAAAGCAACACAAAGATTTATGCTTCATAATACTCGATGATACGATGATACATAGGGGTCAAGACAAAACACTATAAGGGTAAAGGCCCGTTCATACCAAGCACGATAAGATAACGATAACTATATTTGCATCCTCGCCAGTGAACCATATCGTCTGTTCATTATAAGCTCAAGGACATCTGCAGCTTTACATTCTCAAGCGTAGAATTGAAAAAAAATTGTTCTGTAAATGATTCCAACAATATCGTTTGTCTGTGCCATTATTGTTATAGTTGTGGTGTGGATGCTGCTATTCTTTGATATTGAGAACGATTTTTAGAACTATATATTTATTGTTATCGTGTTTGGTGTGAAAGGGGCTTTTAGGCATGACATTAAAAAATGCAATATTGCGAAATTAATTAAATAACTTAAAAAAACAGTATTAATGATAACAAATAAATAAATAAATAAATAAATAACAAAACCGTTTAAATAAAATATTATCATATGCTATATGTCATAGCTTTTACTCATGTTTTTTATATACAGTATATATATATATACAGTGAAGCCAATTACTCTTAAACAAACAAAATACTGTCTCCTGAGGCAATCTTTTGACATGTCACAGATACATCACATGAAAATTCTTAATATTGTCACCAGATATGGTTATAATATAACATGAAAACACACTGTATGTTACTTTTGTAGAAAAGATAAATCTGTTAAATGATGTATGCGTTTAATTTAAGCAACAAAGAGTGCTAGACAGTGTCGGTGAGACAGTTACAGGATAGTACAGGGCTGAATTGTGCTTGCAAAGATCTGATATAACCACAGACAGTGTGTTGTGAATTAAGTCAACTTACATCATCCCTCAGTAGCGTTTGTGTAATGCATCAACGGTTAATGTCAGGTCTCTGACACAACTCACTTGAAAGATGTCTGTTTCACATTCATAATGGATTTGTTTTCCATTTTAATTAGTACATTTTAGCTTTTGTGAGTAAAACTAATTGGCCAATAAGTTATTTTTTAAAGGGTAAGTGATATATGAAAAATTCTTTCAATATTACTTATGTCTTGCATAGGAATAAAATAACTAGAAGTTTGGAACAAAATAAATGATGAATAAATAGTGTATCTATACACAAAAAAATCTTGTGTGTTTGTATTCGTGCATGTCATCAATGACAAGTCATGGTCATGTTTTTGATCTAGTGTGGGGTCTGGTAAAGCTCTAAGAAGACCCATCAATTCTGGCACTACGTTTATGGGCGTCGCCTAAATCTGTGTTGAGCATTCTGTATTTGCATGTATTTGTAAATGGTGCATTAGTGATGATACCTCCAGCGGATAACTTTACATGTTGTTATTTTTGGTTCTCCACATGCGCCTCATGTCTTTATCGTCTCTATTGTTTAAGGTAACAAAAGAGATCATATGGCGTTGCTCTAGACAGATCTATTCCTGTAATGGGCAGCGTAGTGAAAGGGGAACCTGATCCTCTGCAGGATGTCTAGAAGTCAGCGGGCTGACATTTGGCTGCCGATAGACCGATGTGTGTTTGGTTGTAAGAGAACACTAGGCCTCAGCGGAGTTGTCAAAACAAAGGGGCCGCTCTCACCAGGACTGACTTACCGACTGTCAGCTTGTGTATGTGTACATTGAAAAGGTTGATGATGACTGGACTGGAATATTGTGATGTGTATAAAAGTAGCTTTCAATACTAAAATCTTAAACAAAAATCAGGCTACTATATTTTGGTGGAAACATTTAGTTTGTTTTTACTAAAACTAAAAAATAAAAGTTAGGAAACACCCTTAGCAAAGTCTGGTTTGGATGATATCAGCATCCTTATCATTTTTTGGTGCAAATAAAATAACTTGACATTATAATTGAAGCAATAATAATTATAATGTTTTATTACATAAAAATGGCAATATATACACGTTAAAGATGAGCTACTATGGGAGGAACAGTGATGTCCGTAAGAAGTGTCCAACCAGTGTGAATCATCTTTGGGCAATCCTTCAGGAGGCTTAGAGTAATATATCAAGTCAATGTTCGGATTAGCAGGTTATGCAGAGCTGAATCAAAAACTGAAGTATTTTCTATGTATAAACTGTTTATGTAATAAAACATGTTTTCATAGTTTGTTTTGTCTTAACAGTGCAAAATCTTCACAAATGAAATAGTATTCATGCCAATATTGTCCCATAATTGTTGGGCGTTTCCAAACTTTTGGAGAGCAGTGTACTATGTACTGTATACTATGGCCACAAATTAAAAATGTATTGCTATGATTGATTTGTTTACATGATTTTTAAATTGATATAATAGATGAAAAATACATATAATATATAGCATCTAACAGTGCAAATAGAATGTAACTACAGCCTAAATTCCAGAAATGTTGGTAGATTTTTTAAAAAATTTTAATAAAATGAAAACTAAAAGAATTTCAAATAACACGAGGCAGTATTTTATTCACAATATAACATAGATAACATCACAAATGTTTAAACTAAAACATTTTACGCACAAATTTTTTTAATTTGGCATCTTTCTCAAAACAGTTAGTATGGGGGCAATGTTTTCATGGTGTAGAAATATCCTTTTAAAAGCAGTTTGAAGACATCTGGGCATCGAGGTTATGAGTTTTGGGAGTTTTAATGCTTTTAGTTCCAATCCTAAATTTGGACTCGTCTGACTATAGAACACCTTTCCACTTTGAATTTTAATTAAAGAACGTTGTACAATGTTTTTATGCACTTCTGAGAGCATCTCAAAGATCCCTTTTACAGACCTGATGTCAATGAACCTAATTACCTAATCATTTCTTGCTTTTTCAGCCCTGTGCCAACATTTTTGAGACCTGTCATTTAGTGGATAAACGTGTAAAATTACTCAGTTTACGTAACATCTGTTATGTTCTGTGAATAAAATATTGGCTCATGTGATTTAAAAGTTTTTAGTTTTAATTTTATTCAAATTTAAGAAACCTCCCAACATTTCTGTAATGCAGGTTGTACTATTTACACTTGGAGTGCATAGAAAATCCTAATATTTAGCATCTATCACTATTTGCACTTGTTGCCCTCATTATTGCTTGTATCATGATTGAATGTCACTTCCATTTATACTAAGGATATTATATTGTACTCTGATTTATGACATGACAATAGCAGTCAGTGGTGATTAGGGTGGTGTAACGTTTCCTTTAGCGTGCAGGTGAAGGAGCACAGGGAGTCAAAACGTTATATAAAAATAAAGACTTTTAATAACGAAAACCAAAGTGTGGAGTAGTATCCATAAAGACAAATAACACCAGCAAAGACAAGGCAAACATCAGGGTTGACGGACGACAAGAAACTGAAAAGGACATGGGTTAAATACATACACTGATTAACAGACACACCTGAACGAAATGGACAATTAACTGAAACTGGGTCACAAAGCACATGGGGGAAATAAACAATCACATGACACAGAGAAACTGAACTAAAAACAAACCCAGAATGTTACATTACCCCCCCTCTCAACAAAGGCGCAACTGCGCCGTAATAATAAACAAACAGAAAAAATAACATCCAAAGGGGAGGGAGGGTGGGCACCCTGGAGGCAGCACGGGGGGAAAAAAAAGTCACTAAATGCCTCCAGGGCGGACCAGGAAAGTTTGTGTCCTTCGGGAGGCGGATCAGGATCTGGCCGAGGCCGCGGTGTCCCGGTTCCCCCAGGAGGCGGATCAGGATCTGGCTGAGGTCGTAGTGACTCGGATGCCTCAGGAGGCGGAAGAAGAGCCACCGGTTGAGCCGAGCAGGGGGAGAGCTGAAAGATCGCCGAGGATCCGGAGGAACACGGCGGAACTGCAGGCTCGGGTGACAGAGGCTGAAGCGGGGATCCGGAGGACCGCTGCGGAGCCGGAGCGCCCGAGGACACAGGCGAAGCCGGAGGGAAGGAGGAGCCCGACAGAGCCGGCAGGACGGCGGGACGAGGCGCAGCCGGAGGAGCAGAGTCCAGAGGCGTTGGAGGGTCGACTCCAGACCCAGGCTGAGCCGGAGGATCGAGGAAGCCCGGTGGAGCTGGTGGGACGACGGGCACCGGTGAAGTCGAGGGAGCTACGAGGCACAGCGGAGCCGATGGGTCGGAGGACCGAGGTGGAGATTGAAACTCGACGTCTGCCGGCAGAGACTGGGGATCTTCACACGTCGACTGAAGGTAAGCCGAGGAGCTGACTGAAGCAGGTTTGAAGGACTTGACTGGTATTAGAGGCGGCGGAAGAGGGAGGGTGGGAGGGAGCCCGGGGTAACAAGAGCTGGCTGGAACCAGCGGAGGAGCGGGAAGTGCAGGGTTGGGCAGTGCTTCCCCAAACCAGTCAATAAGTTCATGCACGAAAAGTTCAGACAGTTCATCAACATATGAGCAACCGTTCTTAACGGGCTCACCCTCAGCAGCAGTGACGCAGACGGATTCTTCCACAGAGTCCTCGAAGTCCACCAGAATCCCCACCGTGATAGACACTGCTGCCGTCTCTGGCAACTGGGCAGCCTCCGGTGGTAGCTGTGGCTGCGAAAGTTCAAGGAGGTGTTCAGGCTGCACGAATACAAGTTGGCGCTTGGAAAGCGCGATTTCAGGCTGACGCTCTGGAAACGCTACTTCAGGCTGGCGCCTTTCAATGACCACGGGGCTCAGCAGGAACCGTTCGTCCGGCGTGGGGTAAGGCAGCAGTCCATGAGCTAGACGATCCAAGATATACTCAGCCCAAGTCATGTTGTTTGCTGTAGATAGGTCCGTCAATCTGTAACGTTTCCTTTAGTGTGCAGGTGAAGGAGAACGCGGAGTCCAAAATACAAAACAAAAATACTTTTAATAATGTAAACCAAAACGTGGAGCAGTATCAATGAACTAGCACAAGCAAGGACACGTGAAACATAAGGGTTGACAGACAGAGAAGAACTGAAAAGACATGGGTTAAATACAAACACTGATTAACTGACACACGAAATACACAATCAACTGAAACTAGGTCACGAGACACATGGGGAGAAGCAGAGCACATGGAAGCACAAACAAACATCACATGACACGGAAGCAAAACCAAATACAAAGAAACAAAGAACAAAACAAACTGGGAATGTTACAAATATCAGATATTTGTAGTTAGCAATGCGTTTTAATAATTAAATAAATTATTTTGATATGTTTACAGCAGAAAATGTAAAAGATGTCTTCAACATGGTTTTTACATAATATCCTAATGATTTTGGCATAAATATACATAAATATATATATTGACCCATATAATGTATTGTTGACTGTTGCTACAAATATACCTGTTCTACTTATGACTGCTTTTGTGCTCGAGGGTCACATATATAAACATACAAAATGCTATCCTTTATATCAAGTACAGTGGTAGCAGTAAAATTGCACAAAATAACATTTCTGTATTTGGCAGTCATTTCTTTTTATTTACCATGTTTAATCTAATTTTAGACAAAATATATATTTCATATTAGTTACACTTTCTCAATACGAGGCATTTTTCTGCTCCACATAGTATCTGTATCATTTTAGAAATGTGAACCATCAGAAGGCTTATAATTACATTATTGTTACATAAGTCCATTATTGACTTGGTATATCATTGTTAGATGGCTGGCACTATGGATGCACTGGGTAAATAATTGATGGAAGTTTCCTGAACCTTGCAGCTCAGAGAAAACAGTGTATAGGCCCCACTGAGATGTTGATCTCTTTGACATATGTTGCTTCAGAGTACAAACTGTATTATTGGATTTTCCTTGTGTTTAAAAACATATAGGACAGTCTGAATCCCTATCTACAGTACCGTCAAGGTACCACTTCAAGGTAGTTCTGTGCTTTATCAGCTATGCTGGCAAAGATCTCAGCATCCAACATACCAGCCAAAGGTGAGAGGTTTCTGCTGAGTGTGGATTTCTCCCCCTTCTCTCTCTCTCTTTCTCTCTCTCTCTTTCTGTCTGTATCTCTCTCACTCAGTCTCTTTACATTCTCAGCCTCTCTCCCTTGCCTGGAAAGCTCAGACAGATGCTGTTTCCTGTAGATGTGTGGGTGTTTGGTCTCCAGAGGGGCTTGACAGCATCCCTGCCTGCTGTGTTATAACCCCACACTGAGGCCGACCCCCTGACGACATGGATCGATACAGCACAGCAATGAAGTGGCCCATCGATTAAGCCCATGACAGGGCATTTAAAGGTTTAATCTGGCTAACGAGGATAACCTTTCCCTCTGAGGCAGCAGCCTGCATGAGAGGAATGTACTTACGGAAATCAGAAGGCCCAGAGCTGGATTATACGACCTTTAGTACTTAAGACTTATTTCTGGATGAATACATCCAATGCAAATTTAACTTTTTGGTGGGTGGTTTGAGAAAATTGACTATAGTAGCCATGAATTTTTCTTACTACCTGTTATTCTTGAAAGACATGCTACATTATTTTTTTAGCCCCTTGTAGTCCCTATAATAATTTCTCAGTGAGTCCTGTTTGTCCTTACAATAAGGATAATATGGATCAGTGAAGTACAAGAATTTGTTCATGATGTGTTTTGAGCACAATGATTTTAGTTCCTAGCTTAGTCAACAGGACTGATCCATTTAAAGGGATAGTTCACCCAAAAATGAAAAGCTGATGTTTATCTGCTTACCCCCAGGGTATCCGAGATATACATTAGGTGACTTTGTTTGTTCAGTAGAGCACAAACTAAGATTTTTAACTCCTAACTGTTAGTTATATAATGGCAGTCAATGGGCACCAAACATTTCAGAGCTTTGAGAGTCAATATATATATATATCATATATAATCCATAAACAAAACCCAATTAAACCCTGCAACTCATGATGACACATTGAGGTCTTATGACATGATCAGTTTGTGCAAAAAAATTAACAGTAATTATATAATTTTGTTCCTATTTTATACCAGTAACGCTAAGTGCAAGCGCTGTCGCTATCCTTGCTATCTTGCGTTTTTTCAAGGAAACTCTGTGAACTCAGATACAGAACTGAAGGAACATTTATTAAACAAGATAAACGCAGACAGGCTTACCAACATATAACAAACAACCGACCCCGGGACACTGAACAAGGACTGGGTTTTATACAAACACTAAATGAAGACATAATACAGGACACCTGATAAAACATGGTTGGAAGGTAATGAACTACTGATGATGAGACAAAACATGAGGGAATGGAATGAAAACAAAACATAAGCACATGGAAAATGACCAAAACATATTTATGACAGTTGTCAACAAAACACAAGCACAGGGAACATGACAGTGTTACAACAACATATGACGCATGGCGCGTCAATGAGCTCTGGCAATTACAGTAGATATATATATAGATTCATCATAACTGACTGTTTCTATGAGCTGTGATACGTAAAGGATCAGTGTATATATCTATGTGCCAGAGCACATTAACAAGTCATGCACTCTATTTTGTGAATAAGCTCATTACAGTCTGACATTGTGGTGTATCAGAGCTAAAATATTATATAAACTCTGTTCAGTTTCGTGCACAGACTGATCGTTTTGTGTCTTAAGACCTCAGTATATCGTCATAATCCCCAGGGTTTAATTGGTTTCATCTGTGTATTTTTTATATTTGACTCTAAAAGCTTTGGAATGTTTGGTGCCTGCTGACTGACAGACTGCAATGGTTTGAGTTCAAAAACTTCGTTGTGTTCCACAGAAGAAACAACGTCTCTTGAATGCCCTGAGGGTAAGCAGATAAACATTACATTTTTGGGTGAACTATATCCCTTTAAGCTCACTTCACAACAAAGTAATATTTATAGGCTAGATTATAATAATAGACAAAGCATTAAATCTTTTCTGGCACAAGAGGCTTATCAAGCCATTTTATAAATTTTTGTTTGGTATCTTTTTTGTGAACATTCTCTTGCTACAGAAATCAATCTTTCCAAATTCACAATATTGCTTTTTTGCTGCCATGGAAATAAAGCATATCAGGTTGACTTTGATTGATTAAACTTTTATTTTTATAAGTCGTACCAGTACTCTGCCAGTATTGTCAATGGATTTTAGAGAAATGGGGTCTTTGGAAGCAAAGGAGCAATATTTTATGCAACTTTGACATGATCATAAATAACTAAAGATTCAGTTGGCTCCAAATACAAAGTGAAATGACATTAACGAACATGTCCAATTGCTTGCGAAACAAATCATGTCTCTAATGCCTTTTGTCGTTATTATACTTCAGCATAAAAATGAGTGGGCTTACGGTATGTGTACTCTACTTACTGTATTAAGGTCACTACCTTAGCACGAGTTAGACTTTCATTTTTAAAATGCAACATTAATCATGAATTGTGTTGCAGTTAGTGTAATAACATTATTGGCCAACTGGCAAATAATAGCAATTTACGTACTCACCAATTTCATGCATGTCTGTTGTAAGTTTTGAGCCCTGCACCCATGTGTTTTATTAACCCTTTCAGCAATTCCCCGAGACCTAATGCAGGCTATTGCCATTATTGGTGTCTTTATTGCTATTGTTTGTCTGTCTGTATGCTTCTAAAAGTTTAGCATAGCCTTGTAAGACAATCATTTCTGTATTTGTCATGCACACGTGTACATGTGTGAAGAGTCAAGGCTTGACTTCGAAAACATTTCATAAATATTCATGCGCGCCATTCTTTTAGATGTGAGTGCACTGTAAACACGGCGAACTAAGTCTGCTCATAAGCTGCGTTTGTTATTGCTGAGGACATTTTTAATTTCATGCTTTTGGTCTGTCAGTCCTGTTTCCTACTGAGAAGCATTTTAAACTAAACTTCAGCCCTCTCCTCACACCATCAGGACTCTGCAAATGACCATAATCTTTTCTGCCACTTTTAAGTCCTCAAACGACTAATGTGAGCTAGCATGCTTTAGCACCCTACTGTTGCTGGATGTCTGATGGAACTCTGAATGCAATTAAGGACATCACAAACACACGCACCACATTGACCCTTGAATGTAGATAGCTCTTATATAGAAAAAGATTAGGCCTCTGTGATGATTATATGATACTGTCATAATAGTACAATTTGCAAGCAAACTATATTTGTTGTGGCACTCGACTGTGCAGAACTTCCTGCTACAATGCTAAGATGTTTTGGGGTATTAGCTGATATGCATTGACATTATTATTGACAATAATACACAGAGCTAATGTGGGAAGCCATTGCGTTTAGACTAAAAACCAACCCCAGAGTTTTCTGAAAAATCAGCTTTTGACAAAAAAAGTGGAAATCTTTTTAGATTGTAATAATATTTCCTTATTTTTACTGCATTTTTGATCAAATGAATGCAACATTGTTGAACAGAAGAGAGTACTGTATCTTTAAAAATGTTTAAAAATCTTACTAAACTCAAGCTTTTAAACTTGCACATTCTTCCTGTCTTGTTGGAAAGAAAAAAACGATTACATGTGCAAGATCAGTTAAACAAGTATGTGTTTGAGACTGGTGCAATGAAAAAACAGGGTTTGAAAAGCTGCAGTTTCTCAAGGGTACTAACCACTCTCTCTGTCCTCAAACAGCCTTTTAGAACATGACACGCCTCATATCTGCTGGAGGGGTGAAAGAGTCAAGCTCTCCTGTGAAATGAGGTGTGGGCATCCACACACACACACACATCAGCAGCAGCCGTAATAACTTTAAATGTGTATGACTCCCTGTGAGCTATATAGCAGTACCATTACAGATCAGTACAAAGAGAACTCTCTGTATGTCTCCTAGAGAGAAATAGAGAAAGTGTGTGTGTGTGTGTGTGTGTGTGAGAAAATGAAGATAATAAAGAAGCTGTAGGAAAGGAGTTAGTGGGTACACTAAGGTTTCAGAGCCTGCATGTATGGCCTCGGGCTAGCTGCTAAGACTTTCATGTGAGAGCTGTACATGAGAGGAGATGAGCTTCACCTGGAGTGAGATGCAAACTCAGGGGTTCTTCCTCTTCATCCCCACGACTGATTTTTGACTTTTAATCTAGTTCTTTTTTACACACTTTTTGCCTGTCCGTGCTGAAGCACAACATACTGTACCTCCTAGGTGTGTTGCTGCAAAAGGACAAGCTCCCAAAGCACAATAGTGGCTCTGTTCCAAAATGTAGTGAGTTGACAGTGTAGTCAGCATTTTAAGACTATTCAGTATATTGCCTTTTGAATAATTTGTGGTAAAAGTCAAAGATCTCAGTGGAAAAAGTTAGTAGAAAGTAGATTTGAAAAGTTGAATTTAAATAACTTATCTTAGCATCATGCTAACAACAAACTTTGCATTTGATTGGGAGTTAGTTTGCTGTTTGTATGATACACACATTAGGGTTAGTGCATAAAGCATAGCAAATTAGTAATTTTAAATAAGATGTCTTAGAAGGCTGGCTACGTAGGCAGTCCCATAGATATCAAGGTGGTTGGCATAAAAAAAAAAAAACATCATATGCTAGTTAGGTAGGTTTTGAAGAATGACAGTTGGTTTTAGCTAGTCCTTGGTCATAAGCTGATTTAAAGGTTTAGTTCTCCCAAAAATGAATATTAGCCTGTGTTTTACTCACCATCAAGGCATCCTAGGTGTGTGTGTATATAAATATATATATTCATATGTATTTATTGTTCTTTAGGATGAATCCAATCGGAGTTAAATAAAAAAAGTTTCCTGGCTCTTCTAAGTGTTATCATTGCAGTGGGTGGATGTTTATGTTGAGTAGTCCAAGAGAGACATCAAATAATATGTGCGCAGCTCCATGGTCGGCATAAATTCCTCCTGTAAAGAATACATTTATTATATATTTTTACTATATAGGTATTCATATGGTGTATAAAGTCATATACACCTAGAATGCTTCGAAGGTGAGTAAAACACAGGCTACTTTTCATTTTTTGGGTGAACTAACCCTTTAAGCACGTCCTGGAGCAAGCTGTTTAGGACCATCACATGATCAGCTTAAACCAGCTCATGAGCAGCTACCATGCTTCAAACATACACAACCAGCACATGCTGTTTCTTTTCCCACGGGATTTATTCACCCTCATGTATACAATTAGTACCATTGTTCCAACTGGTCTGCCACTGCTTCTTGTCTATGACACCAAAGAAGATATTTAGAAAAATCTCTTAGTTGATTTTGTCTAATGTCAAAGAATTTACATGTTTGAATGGTGAGTAAATGATGAACGATATGTTGGTGCTTCCCTGGCTTACTTTTAGTAGTTGTAGATGGCTGTAGTTAAAAACAATAGAAGTCTGTGGTACATGTGCAGGTACGCGTTTTTATGTACGTCCATGCTCTGTATTGAACAGGCTACGATTTACGAGGGCACAAAAGCATTTAAATCGTAAAGTCTTCCTGTCAAGTTGTTTTTACTGCTCTGCTGCCGTCAGCTGTATGGTTTTAGCTTGTTTATTGCAGATAGTGGACTAATCATATCCAAATGACCAAATCATCAAAGCTTGCCTGACCATGCAGCTTATCAAAACCACCATTTTATGGTTGAAGACACTGGAATTGTTCCCTGTTGGGTTTTTTCGCATGCCGGCATTTTAGTGCTTGTGTGATGTAGGCAATGTTGCTTAGTTATTGCTCTTTCTTGGCAGTACCACATGTGGCATCTCAAACTGTGCATTCATTTATCCTTCACATTCTCCCGATTAGCATAAAGTTACTAATAATTTCACACATCCATAGCTGTTGTTTTATTCGTGTTGAAGCCGTTGTCTCGCAGATGTCTCTGATGTTCTCTCTGCTTTTGCATTTGTTTGCACTTTTAAGTGATAATTTTTCCCCTGCCAGCACTCTGGAAACAGGTCTTTGATAATAATGAATCAAGGTTGTGGCAGCCATTAGTAAACTGACAGTGTGCGCAATGGTAGTCTTTTACAATCACAGCCATCTGTGGATCGCTGCAGCATACACACACATAGACACACCTTGTGAGTGGAAGAGAGAGATTTTATGAGGAATGATCTTCACGTCTTGTGCTTTTGAGCTTCCGGATCCGTCACAGCTTGTTCCTGTGTGTTTAATGTCCCCTGTCCCCCTGTCAGAAAATGAATAGACAATTAAATGTAATAAAGGTATGTGTATGTGTGTATGACATGTGTTCTCTTTGTGTAGTAGCCTGTGTGTTATGAAGGTAAATATAAAACAGCTTACTTTTGCACATATAGTGCATAAGTATATGCACCTGATTTATCTGGCTTACTCTCTTTACTTTGTGCCATAAAATGCAATAAATAACAGAGGCACAGAAATGAAGGAGTAACATCATCATGTAGGAACATTGAGGGCTTTATGTGGCGTAGAAGAGGCTCAGATCTGTGGGAAATAAGGCACATTTGCTCTCCGTGCTGTCATTTCGGTTGTTATATAGTATAAAAAAATTATAGCTCTCGTAATACCAAAATCATTTTTTTGTGCCATAATTTTCTGCAGAATCAGTCTTGCTGAGAAACCATCGTGCTTGTAGGATGTGATTATTATATTAGACATTTTCGCTAGCTCTTATTGTGCATGTCAGCGTTAGATCCGCTAGCAGCTGAGGTGTGACCAGAGAGAGGTATGTCAGAGAGCTCTTCTTACACATTAGCACAAACAAACATCTGTCAGAAAACTGATTTTGATTTAATTAAATCCTTGCAAAAGAGCCTAGAGAGACTAGGAAGAGGGGTAGAGACAGACGAAAGAATGGGAGAGTCTAATAAAGGGGTATTAGGAGCAGCTGAGTGTGCAGATTGAGCCCTTGGCACAGCAGTGGTCACCCGGCTGCTGCCAGCCACCGTCTGGCCAATCTGGAGTAGTGGAGAGCAGGTCTCTCTGAGGCCCTGCCTGCAGCTGCACTCTCACTCATCTGCTCATTAAAACTGCTACACATAATTGAGGCCTATTTAAAGTGGTCAGACTAAAGGGGCGGTCACACAAATAGCCATTTGCAGCAGTGAAGCAATCGGAAGTCGTTTATTTACAGTGAGCGTTGCAGATGCAATGTGGTAGCATATCACAAAAGGTTTTAAAAATGGAACTTTGTGGAGCACATTTGATCCACTCTGTCTTCTGTGAGATTTATTTTTTCCCAAATAGATTTTTCAGTGTACTTTTAATAGTAATAAATAACCTACAGTACGACATGTGATGAATGAGCTGGAAATAATATTAGCTTTGTTGTTGGTATTGTTAACCCGTTATTTTATCAGATTGCCAAGAGATTGCCGAGATGAGTTTTTAATAAAACATTGCTGTCTATACAGTAAAAGATAATCTGGTGCTGTATGGCTAGAGAAATTTAGAAAAAGACTGTGGTGTTTACTTTTGCCATAAACCTTTTATTAACATGTCTTTGCTGAATAAAGTGTTACTGTAATTTCTTATTGACAGTAACTTTTTGAATTAACTCTTAAATGGTAATATTTGATTTTAAGTTTTAGTTGTATAGTATTTTGTAAACATTAACAGCATTTGTAATTAGGTCTGTCACAATAACAACTTTTTGTTGTGCGATATATTGGCCCATAAATGATTGAGATAAGCGATATTACTGTCATTTTAGGTCCATTTTATTCCACTGAATGTATAATCCTATGACAGCATAATAATGCAAGAAGGCCTACTACACACTTTCAATTGACAACAAACATTTAATTCTTAAAGGGGTCATAATGGCAATTTTCCACAAGCTGATATGATTCATTAGGGTCTTAATGAAAAGTCTGTAGTATAGTTGGTTTAAAATTTCTCAGTCGTAGTGTATAAAAACACCCATTTTACCCTGTTAAAAACAGCTCTTTTTAAAACATTCTGTTCTGTGTACTTCTTTATATCTTTATGAGCTCTGCTGACCCCGTCCCTCTTTTTCTAGGCCCTCTCAGAGGATGTTTATTTAGCCATATTCATAGTCCCAGATGTTACATTCATTAGTACATTATCAGGAAAAGCGATCCCTAAACAAGGCCATATCTGCAGATTAAAATTTTTTGTAGAAGGATTTTAAAAAATTTAAACAAGCCCCTTATGACTACACCATGTTATGTACAAGAATCTGCAAAAGATATAGGTTCAGGTGGAATCCAAAAAACATTTGTTTATGTGAATATAATGGGCAATTTGATGCAAAAATTATTGTGGTCATTTACATATATTGTGCGATAAGTCAATATATTGATTATTGTAACATGCCTAATTGTACTGAAGGCTGTCATGTAGCATACTACTGTGAATATACCGTATATGAAAGCATATTTTGTGTGTTTGTGTTTTATTAGAAATGTCACAGTAGTATCTCTTTAATGTTTAAGTGAGCTGATTATAATAATAAATGGGGTTATTAATAAAACAGGCTTACCGTGCTCTAACGAGCTTGTTTTATATATAATTGGTCAGCATCATGCTCAGTTTAATTAGTCTCTGAGCTGTCGTTGACAGGAGCAGGTTGTGTTTGAAGCGTTAACATCATCAATAGCATCTGGGAGTGGAATGGGCATAGTGCTTACAGTTCCTTTTACTGGATGGTTAAGTCAAAATTACCAGTCAGTTTTCAAGTGTTTAAATTTTAAAGTCTCATAAAGTGGCCGACATGAAGGCCACACAGCATTTTGATTTAATAATGAATGAAGGCAATCAGATCAGCATGTGTAATGGCTTTGGCTAGAGTCTCCAGGCATTTCTGGTCCGGCACTTATTAAGAACATCCTCACAGGGAGAGAACAGAACTGATAACTCAGTATACCTATGTGCCTCTAAGCACTAAACCAGCCGCTGAGGGAATCAACCTCTGAACATGCTGGTTGCTAATGGCCAAGCAAGGGCTATTTTTTATTTATTTTTTTGCTAAAGAGTGTTGCTAATGAACTCCGACCTAATCAGGAATGAAGTGATGATTGCATTTAAATGTATACTTGGGGCAATTGGTTTCCTTCCATAGCAACCATGGCAACCAAAAAAAGCACATATTTAATCTAAATCCTAGATAGCTGATGAGGAGAGAAAAAATGTGATAAAAATGATTTTATTCAATACTGAACAGTGTCAGAAATGGTTAATGGGTATTTACTATTACTTACTGTTAGGTATAACTATTGAAATCAGTCTTGTATTTTACAAATGTATTGTGTGTAACGTGTGGTTAGTGGAGTTCTCATTAGTTGTCCTAAACAGCTGTTAAATGAGATTAGAACAAGCAGAATTTTTACTATTTGTGCAATCATTTCTAGTAATTATTAACACATTATACGCATTGTTTGTGCATTGATAACTATGCTGACAATAGCATTTTATTCTGGGGAGTGTTAATGAGAAAGCATTAACATGTTCTCCTTCACCTTGGCAGTCAAATATCACAGTTTAAGTCTAACATTTAATTTAATTTAATTTAATTTAACTTGTTATATTTCAGTTCAGTTTTAATTAGTAATATTTTGAGAAGATTTGTGGTACTAAATAATTTGTACAATAATTATGATCCATGAATGACCATTAAAAATATATATTTTTGTACTTTTTATTATTATTTATATTATTGTTGTAGCATTTAGGGTTACATTAGAGAAATTTATTTAATATTATATATAATATTAATGTTGCAAAAGGGCAAATTAGTAGCATTTTGTGTCCAGAAAAATAATATTAATTTGTAAAGCACTAGATGCCCATACGCCTAATATAATAAATCGTACAGGTTACTTATGTAACACAGGAAGAAGTACTGCGTCTGCTAAGATGCTATCTGATAAACTCCTTTTTACCTCCTAACTGAAGCCTTATTAAAAACGGCCATTGGTCACTGCAGTGGTATTATGATAAACCAATCGGCAGGACGCCATAGTAGGGCAACCAATGGCTGCGGCTCATGCCGAAGCCCACCTGAATGGGCGGGGCCGTGCATATATATATATAGCCTATATAGCGTCCGCTTCGACTGAAGCGACAAACACTTACAGCACGCCAAGAGACGCAGTACTACGGAAGTAACCTGTACATTCCCCGTCGAACACTTCACTCGTACTGCGTCTCCTAAGATGCTATAGGAACACAGTTCAATCGCGCCGTTGCTGTAAGTGCAGAACGATTAAGCCTGACATAAGCATGAAATAAGCTGAAATAAGCTCTCTGAGGCGAAAAGATCTGCTGAACGCATTCCAGATCAGCTGGGTCGTTTGAGGGTGAAGGGTCCATTCTTCTGGACTGACTTTGCCCCTTGATGAGTCACTCTTATCGAGCGAAAGTTATGCAGGGCCCACTTCAGGAGGCACGGGGGCAATCTGAAGAGGGGTCTCGATGATAGACCCCCTCGATGATTTATGTATGACACCATCGTCATATTGTCTGAGCAAACAAGGATGTGACTGTCCCTCAGTTGTGGAAAACGCGACAGGCGCGCCACACTGCCATCATTTCCAGGCAGTTGATGTGCAAACTGCTGTCTTTGACTGACCACAGGCTGGTAGCCAAAGATCCTTCGTGCCCCCCAACCTGTTTTGGAGGCGTCCGTCATGATAACTCTCCTCCTGCTGACCACACAGAGGGGAACTCCTTCTTGCAGCTACTGGGCGCTTTTCCATAGGTGAAGAGCTGTGTTGTGTTCACCTGGAGTATAAGGTGCTTGTGACACCACTCGTGTGGCGGCACCCGTGCTTTTAGCCAGTTCTGCAGAGGCTGAGCTCCTATGAGATCGAAGCTCTCATTCGCACTGAGTCTATTACTTTGCCGAGGAACTCTATTTGTTTGCTGGGCAGCAGCCTGCTCTTTGCAAAGGTCACCCTGAGCCCGAGCTGGTCTAAATGGCTGAGGAGAATATCCCTGTGTCTCTCTGCCTCCGCTCGCGATCTGGCCATGATGAATGCAGATTCCCATCTGTTTTAGAGGGGACAGCACCGCGTCCATGCACTCCGTAAATGTACGAGGGGCCAGGGAGAGACCAAAGGGCAGGACCGTGTATTGATATGCAATCCCCTTGAAGGTGAATCTCAAGAATGGCCTGTGATGAAGGGCTATTTGTACATGAAAGTACGAATTTTTCAGGTCCAGTGAAAGCAGCCAGTCTGCTGGCTGAATTTGCGAGAGGATAGTTTTTAGGGTTATCATTCTGAAGTGGCGTTTGATGAGGGCGCGGTTCAGGTGTCTCAAATCGAGTATAGGTCTAAGACCGCCGTCTCGCTTGGGGACTAGAAAATGACGGCTGTAGTGCCCTATTTCTCTTTCTGACGGGGGAAGAATTTGTATCACCTTCTTTAAGAGAAGTGCTTTCACTTCGGCGTGCAGCACATGAGCGGTGCGGCTCACTATTGAAGTGTGGACGACGTTTCAGTATCCCCATAACCCAATCTGATACCCCGGGAATAGCGCGCCAGGCATTCTGCCATAGGGATAAAGGTTGTATTATGTCTGGTGTTTTTTTTCGCTGCTTAAGGACATATAACTCATGACATTGTGTGCTTGAGGAAAACTGCTCTTTATGTGACTTTGTGGGTGTGCTGTGAGCTGCCCTCTTTTTCGTGCCTTTACTAGGAGGATGCTGGAGGACCTGGAAAATTGGTCCAGCACAATCTTGGGCTGGGGACCCTTGCCTTCTCGGGAAGGGGAAGTGCCGAGTTGCAGATCAGGAGCGACTGCGCTGTGGCTCCTGTTTCGTCTGCTGCGGCTGGCAGAAGCAGATGGTGCAGTTCTCTTAGGCAGGAAGTGTCGCATGGCTTGCGAAGCCTTCTTTGCCTCAGTAACTCTCTTCGCAAATCCCTCAATGGAAGGACCAAACAGCCTGCTAGGCGAGATCGGCACGTCCAGGAAGGAAATTTTGTCAGCCTCCTTGATTTGAGTCAAATTCACCCACAAGTGCCTCTCCAGCATGATGAGGCTAGCCATGGATCTGCCGATCTGACTTTAGTAGCTCTCAGTGCCAAATCCGTCGCACTTTTCAGCTCTCTCACGGTCTCGGTGAAGCGAACGCGTTTGAGGTGGGGTTGCGCAGCCGCGCTGAGTAGGGTGCCTTCCAGGATTTAGTCAACTTGTCGTGGACTTCCAGAAAGAACAGCGTGGATTTATGACGAGGGGCTTGAGGGCACCCAACGGAGCCCACTCAAGTCTCAGCTCGCTGACTGCTTTTGAGAGGACACTGAATAACTCGGCATCCATCCTGCTTTTGTAGAGCCGGAGTCTGGTGCCGCGGAAGGGGCGGGGTCTCCAAAGCCCGACAGCTCATCCGCGTTCAACACTGCAAGGGACATGCTGTCTTCCTGCAGCTCATCCTCACCAAGACCGAACGAGACAAGGTCACTCGCAGCCGCTGAGGGACGAAGGTCTTCGCTCGTGAAGAGGACGTGGAATAACTCTCTAATAGGAGGAGGTGAGGCACACGGGGGCTGAACCGACGTGAAATCACCTTCCTCGGCACGCTTCCCTCTGCCCCGCTGTCTCTTACGAGATGGGGGAGCATGAGGGCAGGTGCAGAGAAGACATGCAGACAGAGCAACGGCAACTGGGCATGTTGATCAGAAGGTAAGAAATTTTGCTCTTTTAGTGCTCAAAGGTGTCTGTGTGCTGGTTGGTGGCAGGGGAAATTCTTCCCGCTGCAAGGCATTGATCATCTCAAGGCACAACTTCTCGGTCAGGACCGGCAAAGGCTTCGTCAATGAAGGAGAAGAATGTACAGTATATGCACGGCTCCGCCCATTCAGGCGGGCTTCGGCGGGATTGGCCAATGGTCATTGCAGTTTTCACTGCTTGATTTTCACTGAGTTTTTCCCATAGCGTCTTAGCAGACGCAGTACGAGTGAAGCGCTACTCTAGTGACCTAAGAGAGTATTGACAATCATAATTGATTACTTATTTTATTTTTTTTTATGTTTTGCATATTCAGACAAGAAAGACTAAAAATTTGAGAGAAAGACTAAAACATATGACAGCATCTGTGGTCGCTATAAAAAAATGTTTTTCACTTTATTTAACTGCAATTCTAGTATAACTGACTAGTATCTAATGATCATAAAATGCCACTACTGGCAAAGATGGAAAACCTTGGAAAACAAATGAAATGTAATGCTGAAATAAATGTAATGCTGAAATAAATGCTCACTGACATGCTTTACTTCCACATTCCTCATTTTTTGTAGATGCCTTTGGGAGTGTCGCAAATTTCTCAACAGCTCTGATTATGATGTCCTCACTAGGTTTTAAAGTGGTTATTTTGGTTTGTAGTTACATTAGCACGTTGCTCACAATACCAGTAACGTTAAAAGCAGATACATCTTCTGTGTTGGTGAAATCTTTGTGCTTTAAATCTTTTGATAACCAGGTTTATGTGCCTTTGGTCTCCCTGTCTCACTCTCATATCAAGACAAGAAACGATCAGAGCACTGTCAGTTGTACGGATGTGTGTGTCAGCAGACCGACAGCCGTGATTACGTCTGATTATAATGACAGATGGACGTGATGATGACATTTAGTCAGCACTTAATATTTTATTCTCTCTCTCATGCCTTCCCATATTTCTTTTCATTTCTTCTGTTTTATGACTGTTCCACCTCAGCCAGGGATCAGTGTCTCCCATCTGCACCGGACAATGATTTAGAGCCAAAGCAAGCTGTTCAGAAAATCTAGTTTCTTGTCTTAACGTACATTCACTTTTATTGTTGTTTGGGAAATTTTCACAGATGAAATCCAGTATTTTCAAAAGGAATCCAAGCTTTTTTTATTTTTGTGTATGGGAGAAATATTTTAGTTTGCATTGACCAACGCAAAGCTGCTTGGTTTGAAAGTGAACCAAAGAATAAGCTGTGCTTCATATATTGATATTGTTGCACACTTTTTTAACACTTTTAATTTTTGCAGTTTATACAAATGTTTACCTAATTTCGGTCCACGTATCTCTTTTCTCTTTTACTCATTCTTTTTCATTTTGTTGATTGAAGTGGCAACAATGAAATGAGATAAAGGTTCGCTTTTAGTGAGTGCTGTTATTGAATATCACTGCATGCCGGGAATTGCTAATAAACCATGTAAACAAAACATTCATCATTTAAATAGCCTTCTCTATTACGCTGTTTCTTTTGTTTTTTATTATTTATTATTTGACAGTGTGCCAAGCATTTCTATAAACAAACCTTGGATTTGGGACTGGATCCGCCATCTAGCATGCTCTGTCACATGCTTCCAGACAAGCCTTTACTGTGAATACTGTAAACATTTATGCATACAAAGAAGAAGAGAAAATTGCCTCCAATTCAATATGTTCTCCAATTATCATGTGTAATAGGCTGTGAAATCCTCATATCTACGCAGTCGGTTGGAAAGGCAACAGAAATGGCCTGAACACTTAGCCTAGATTCTCTGCCCTCAGCGTGCTAATGACAGACAGCCCTGTCTCCACCGCACACAGAGGATATCAGCCATATTTCATTCAAAGGCCTCACAAGAATCCTCATATTTTCTCATTAACTCCCTGCTTTTCCATTTCTGCCAATCTTTCCCTAAGCCCAAAAGTGATTAGCAAAGCCCAAAAGTGAATTCCACTTCCACCTCTCTCCACACCCTATTCTCTTCATCTTCCTCCTGGCTCCTGACAGGATTGGCACTAGGTACTTGAAAAGAAAAAGTTTGGTTTTACCAGTCATTGCTAACTGTGTTTCAAACTGTGAGCAATTTAGAGAAGCTCCACTTACAAAGACAGATACAGACGGGATGACAGGAAATGATGGAGAAAGAGAACAAGCTGAGAAATATGTTAAGTCATATTCAAACTCACATTGCCCATATGAGTAGTGCTGTATTCTGGCATAGGTAATATAGGAAGTTGCCTGGGGCAGCAGTGTTTCGTATACAGCTCTAAAACCTGCACTTCACTTAGCTATCACTCATCCACAGCAGTTTTACTTCAGCTCTCCGTTCTGTCCGGCCCTTCATTGAAAGTTATAATTTTTCTTACTTTATTTATTATTATTATTATTACTTACTTAATTTTTTTTTAAAGTATAGTTCTCTGAGAATCGACCTGGAAACTTCTTACTGACATTTTATAAATAAATATAATTGTATTATTTTATTGTATTTTTATGTATTTTATTGTAAAATTGTAATAAATAAATAAATGTTATTTAAAATAAATGTCTGTTAATTTAACAGTTTTTTATTTTATTTTAATGGTTGTTTTGTTCAAAACATAGATATATTGTATAATTATTTTATTGTGTTTAATTATTTGATTTTATTATTATAATTTATTTAGTTTTACAAAGGTATAGAGTACAGAAATAATTGTTTTGTGTGAAAGGTAAGTCCGGGCATATGTACTAGACCAAGGTGTTCAAACAATATTTACATGGCTTTTTATCGTTATTTCTCTGACTGCCTCCGCTCTTCCTCCTGCTGAATGTATTTAGTGCCTGAAGAAAAGAGAGTTAATAGGAGTCTTAGAAGCAGAATGAGAAATAAGGCCATCTATGTCTATGTATAGCGAGTGTGTATGTGTGTGTTGTTGAGCCATGTTGGCTCAAGCTGTTTGCGCCCGCAGCTTTTTCAATAAACCCGTCAGAGACAAGCTCGTCTCCGTCTGCTGGCCGCTCACTGAGTTTCCTGACAATACCTGTCAACTCTCTCCCGCCTCTCACAGCCCCACGGCTGCATCTTCAGCCTGTTTGCTCTGGAGCGTTCCTGTTACAGCCCGTCACCGTCCTGGAGCTCTTCAGCACCACCGGCATTAGATGTGTGCCAGTGGTTTCTCCTGACATTAGCTTAAGTGCAGGAAAATGTGTTTGTGTGGTGATGGAAAGCTAGCTGTGAGTTACACAGCATTACTGTTAGCCAGGCCAAATATATGATATACACACAGGCTTTGGATTTGGATCTTAGGTGACTGAAGGAGCAGAAAAGTTTGTCTCTCCTATGTTAGATTTTATTGTTTGTGTCGCGTAGTCGTGTGGTATTTGCTCTGTTGTCTTGCTTAAGTTTGCAGAACAGAAGGCTTCAGTATTATATTATATTATAGTTGTAGTTTATCTAATAAAGAGTTTTTGTAGGTCTTAAGAAGATCCTAAAATGTTCAGTTCACCCTTCCACAGAAGAGCATAAAAAGTTTTTAAATTGAAGTGGAATGTCTAAGAATGTCCAGTATAAATACCAAAAGATTCTTAAAATACATTTACTTGAGATGCAAACCGAACATATGAAGTCTTGTTTTATCAGAAACAGAACAGAATTAAGTTCATGCTTAAAACAAGAATAAACAGTGAACTTGTTTTCTCTTTGAATTAAGTTTAAGTTGAATTAAGTTGACATATATTTGTACTTATTTCACTTCTCAAGTAAATGTATTTTGTTTTACAAATTTTAGACATTTGTACATATAAAAAGACAAGAATACTGACGAAGAGCGTAAATTTTTGCTGTGATTAGAAGTTACAGTAAAAATTTCCATATTCTAATGATTAATAGCAGTGGTTTAGCACAGTAGTTTTTTTTTTCTTTGCAAAATTAATTAAAAATAGTGTAGACATTTGGAGACCATATTGAGATATTGTGTTTTATTACAGTACATTTTTCCTTAATATTTCTTCACTTTAAAGTCTTTAAAAATTCTTAATCTAGATTTCTTTACTTTAGAAAAAAATAAAATAAAATTAAAAAATATGTTATTTTTATTTATAAACATTATTTGTTGTTCTGCTCAAGTTTCATAAATGAGGCCCATAATGTTTCAGTATAGGACTTTTATCTTTCCAGTTTTTTTTTTATGATTTCATGGCAATTCCTACATATTTTACAAGGTAGCTAATTCATACAAATTTGTACAACCTCACTGAATCAGTACGAATGAAATACACCTAACCTAACCCCGCCCCTACACATCATGGGGTTTTAGACAAATCATACAACATTGTATCAGTGAGGTAGTACAAATTTGTAGGAATTAGCCACCTAGTAAAATATATACGAATTGGTTGTGAGATTGTGGTCTTGGTCTTATTTTCACTTCCATCTTTGCTCTCCTTAGAGCAGCTTGGTACTTTAAAGAACACAAACTTATATTTTATTATTTTAATTTTGTAAAGAACAAAAAATGTTCCAAATGTTTGTCTAAATTAACTTCTTAAAAAAACAGAACAAAAGTTGAATAGCTGTATAAGACACTTTGATAGAAGGGGAAAAGGACGGGCTCGGGTGGGGTCGGGCTCGGGCTGGTAATTCTAATAAGCTGTCAGACACGGGCCGGGCTCGGGCCATAAATCTGAGGCCCTTGCAGGGCTCTACAACCGATCTTTGTCTCACTGTAAGAAATAAATCTGTATTTTATTGTAAAAAAATTTTGTAAAAAAGATTTTTGGTGTCTCTTTTCTTTTCTGTACATGACATACAAAGCATATGTGAATAGCATTTTGATGTGGTGTGAAGAGTATGTACGTTTGCCCCTGCATGTCACCTGGCCAGAAAACTGAATGGTTTCCTTGCAGAATATGCCTGAACATTTATACCCCCCACTTCTCTCATGCCAAAAAAACTGCTCCTCTATCTTACAGCGACAGTCTGGCAAAGAGAGGGTGTCAAGTTATTTTCCTCCTTCTGTAGTTTCCTGAAATGCAATGACATTTTTCACTCACACAGGTGAAACTCTCATAGCCAGGACATTGCTTTGAACATTTACCACCTCTTGTACATGGAGGGTACATTTCAAACTGTCATAATGTGTGTCAGGCTGACTGTCCAACCTGAAATTTGTCTCGTATTTGTTGAGATCATGCTTGTATTGCGTTTAGTACCATCTTCTCGCTCGTCCCCTGTGGCACGGGGAACTCACAAAGTCCTTTGAGTGTCCTTGAGTGTGTCTCTTCCTCTTCTAGTGGCTAATCAAGTGGCCGTTTTGGTCATTCATCTTCATGATAGACACCACGGGTTGGCCATTTCCCCCTACAGGTGTCTTTGTGCTCAGCATGCTGGGAGAAATGTGCTGCTGGCGCTATGTCTCGCCTCAATGCCAAAGTGTGTCTGGAGCGCCGGCTCTGCCTCATCCGTTTCACTGCAGCCATACAAGCTCAAACTGCACCTGCCTGTCTTTCTGCCCAATCTGTCAGGCATTAAGAGCTTTCAACAGCTCCACTCATGGGCAGTTACAGTTTTAATGGCTTCCAAAAGGATCATAATTGCATCCATTCAACAGAAACTCTTTCAGCGAGACCAGCACTTTTCATGTTTCACTGACTCCCATATTTGCCTTTTTCCTTGCACCTGTAATTTCAGAGCTCAGTTTTTTGCCACTGAAATATTTGCAGTCTTTATAGCAACCAATATGGGATGACCCTGGTCTCTGTCTCACTGACAGATTTGACCGTCTCACTGATCAGATTTGCTCTCTTTAAATCCCACTTAACATTTCCTCCTTATCTTTTGATTAGACTGCAAATGAATTTTATAAATACTAAAATGGGCTTCATTCTAAAACTATCTTTGTTTTGTTTACTTCAAATACCTTACCAGTGGTGTCTCTTTCGAGCCGTTCAGTCTCATTCTGTGGTTTTTGTATGTCACATTCAAGGCATGTGTGATGCTCCTCATATTTCTTTGTTTTTGCACCGGTGACAAATCATTTGTCTTTCCTTTAACATCTTTGGCTGCTCTAAATCAATATGTTACACAAATAGACTTGAGCACTATCAAAATCCTTTTAAAGGACAAGCGCTCACACACCAGGACCAAGTGCAGTCTAATATTTAAGAATTGGCTCACAAGTGTAAATTTGAATTTTAAACACCCCCCAGGATATTGATTATTATTAAAAAGGATAGGAATTAAAATAAGATTGCTAAACAAACTGCATGTGCGCTCATTTGTAACGAAAAAAAGATTATGGAGGAGGATATTTACCTTTTATACCTTCGTAACTCCTCCCCAACTTACTGCTGCCCTGGATGTTGCTCTCTCATTGGCTGTAAGTAATCGCTGATGTTATTCAGTCAGAACACATTCACACGGCATGATTTTGAATCACCGACAGGTCCAGATATTTAGCATGCCAAATATCACACTAGTGTCAGTGATTTTCTCAGATCGCGTCTTTGATTATTCACACTGTGTGATTGTCACTCGCGTGAACGAGCACCGTTTTGCCTGTGATATCGGGCATTTGTCTCAAAACCTGTCGGCGAGACACAATCAGGGCTTAAATCGTGCAGTCTGAACTTGGCTTAAGTGACAAGATGTGTGTTCTGTTCTTTTATAATCTAACTTTATATCTTCATTTTAAAAAAGTATATACACAATAAATAAATATAATAAAATAATAAAAAATGACAACTTCTTAAAATCAAATAGTTAAATTAATAAAATGCATTTTTGCAATTGTTGCTTATTAATTTAAACTAAGCAAAAATAGCAAAAGAGGGTCAGTAAGATTTTTTATATTTTAAATGTAAAAAAAAAAAATTATATATA
>JAUCMT010000036.1:10111316-10141278 GCA_032357475.1 Enteromius thamalakanensis
CATAATAAATAAACACAGCATGAACACATATATTATGTAAATAAAGACTTTTATTTTGGATGTGATTAATCATGATTTAATCATTTGACAGCACTAATATATATATATATATATATATATGGGGGGCACTGGAAAATATTATAAATGAAATAAATGTTTTTTTCTCTTTTGATATTTATCACATAAAATAGAAAACAGTTATTTTAAATTGTAACAATTAAATTTTACTGTATTTTAGATCAGATAAATTAAGCCATGGTGAACCGTGAGACTGAAACATTAAATTAAATAACTCTATTAATAATTATTAACTCTATTATAATGAATAAACTTATTAAGGTACAACCTTGCATTTATGGCTTAATAAACTATGCATATTCTGCTGTATGTATAAAAAAAAACACTTTTTCTCTCCAGTGGTGTGAGTTTTGTAAAGGTGGCTCAGCACACTTGGCTATAATGAGTGTACGTGTTGGACCTGAATTCACAATAATAACTAATAAAAATATCCCTTCAGACCTCAACATCGGTGCGTTTGTGTTCAACACAGCCTTATAAATCTCCTTGGGGGCCAGTTAACCCATACTTGTTTGTTTTTCTATCATGGCAGATCTTTTTGAGTTCAATTGTCTTCTGAATTAATTAGATGTGCTACATATGTCCCACAGAAAACCTTTTAGATGTTTAGCTTGTCATTAATCCATTTTTGTTGTCCGGTCTCCATAATGTTGGTATTTTAATATCCATGTTGCAACATTTAGTCCTTACAATGAATGCAAAACCTGACCCGCCCACACACACACTAACAGTGTTCCAGTGATTAATGCTACAGGCAAAGATTGTGTCCCACAGACATCACAACAGTGATATGAGACATCTGTTTGTGGTTAGCTGCATGTGTATCCTTTTGCTTTTCATGTTCCGAATCCCCACTATGCCTCTGTATGTGTGTGTGTCGTCTCTCTACCAGCACACTGCACATATTTCCATTTGTACTTGAGTTTTGCCGCGTGACTCACCAAGATGATCTTGACCGAGTCAGAAAAGGTCAAGGTTAGCCAGTAAATTGGCTCTAAGCAATCAGCCCTCTTGCTAAGCTTATGATTCCATGTTTGTGAGTGTGTGCATGTGTGTGTGTATGTGTACGCTTTTATCTCAGAGGAGGGGTTTGATGAGGTTCTGGCAACTTTCAAGTTCACAGCTCCTGGTATCAGTGACACTACGATTACAAAAAACAGCCTTAGAAGGGTCATATGACACACACACACAATAAAATCAACCAATGGCAGAACATAATAAACAGTTTCACAATGCACATTATATATATATATATTGTAGAATATATCTTGATTTATTATTATTATAATTTCTATTATTGTTCTTGTTTTGTTATATAACACATGTAGTAAAGTTTATCTTACAAATAATAATTCTGACTTTGAACCACATTTTAAATTCAGACATTGCATTGCCTTGGAAATGGTACATCAGAATTGAATAACAAAATGTTTCCAATTCTAAAAATGTAAGTTTGGATGCACTGTAATGTCTATGTTCAAAAATGTCAGTGACAGTTAACAGGTTAAACGTAATGATGTTGACCAGAACATTATGAAACCCTCTGACAGACTTTCGACAGAAAGAAGAAAAGAAAGAAGCAGGCAGTAGTGTGTGTGACTGTATGTCGAATGCTCAAGGACAGGAAACAGGCCTTGTCTATTCACGTCTGTTTCCATGCTCATAACCCAAGCCAAACAGGTGTGAACGTGTGATCTAACAGGAAGTCACATGTTTGAGTGTCCTAAAGCCCCTGAACAGCTGACCCCCAAAGTCTCCCCTTCAGAATGTGTGCTGGCATGTTAAGGGGCACTAAAACAGGGGCTGCTCTTTATGCGGCTTGGAGATTATGAGTATTTGTTGAGTCTAATATAAGCACAGACGCAAAGAGGGGTATTTAAAAACACACAAACCCTTTGGCCTTCCACTCATTTAAAGCAGCTTCTACATTTTATAGTGAACAGACACTCTTTAAATAACTCTGACCCTGTATGCATGTATGTTTTAAACAGGTGGAGATTGAAAAACTGGACTACCATCACTACCTCCCCCTGTTCTTTGACGGGCTGTGCGAGACAGTTCACCCCTACGAGTTCTTTGCTCGACAGGGCATCCATGACATGCTGGAGCACGGTAGCAGTAAGATCCTGCCTGTTATTCCACAGCTCATCATACCCATCAAGAGTGAGTGTTATTAAGATGAGACCTCCTCCCTAATACTCTTCCTGTCCAATGGGGTCAGTCTGTTCTTTGTATGCACTGTATCAACTTGATCTTATAAAAATATGTACCTCTATGCACTTTTTGTGCAAAACCGTTTGTACGTGTCTTCACCGCAGTTTAAAAGCGTCCACTGAGTGGCGCTAAAACACAGGTTCAGTACGTGAACCCTGATACTTTTTTATTACGTTGATATAGGTATGTATTGTGGTGGTTCAGAATTGAAATATCTGTGGACTGTTGCTAAAAGTTAATGTTCTATCATGTTGGAAATATGCCCTACACTAAACCCAACCCTTAACCTAACCAATAGTATTAACAAATGCAAAACTGATATAAAAACGCATTTGTTGATGCAACCATGCCATGTCAATTTGCTTTAACACAGATTTGAACTGTAGTTAGATGGAATTTGAACTGCTACTCCTCTCGGAAGATTACACTTTATTAATCAAATCTGTGTACATTTCTGTGAAAAGGAATAATAGTTGTTAGAGTGTTACTGCCTCTTGTGTTTATTTCTTTTCGTAACTGCAGTGATATGTACTTGTTGATACGTATTTGGGGTCTCGCTAAAAAGTGCACAAAGGTATGTTTATGCCATGAGACCAGGTAACCTTAATCTGAAAGCTTGTGGGGAAAATAGGAGAAGCATTCCAAAGCTTGCAATAGAGAAAATAAAAATGGCATTAAATTGGTAATAATATTACAGTATTCCTTGAGGCCTCCAAAAGGCTACCTTCCAAAATTCTAAAAGCAGTCACTCTCCATAAATCTGGCTTATGGAAAGGTGGTAAGAAGAAACCTTGAAATGCTGAAAAAATGCATATCACAGCTGGAGTTTGGCCAAAGGCAAGTGAGGAGCTCAACAATTTGAAGGAGTACTCAGTGTGATGTGAGCAATATTGGGAATTTGGTGCTTTATTTTTTTGCCAGGAGTTCTTACGATGCTGTTTAAATGATAAAACATAACTTTTGTTATTAATTTTTTGTTTGAAAAACATACAAATATAATATAATAAAAGCAAATAGACAGCTTTTATGTTTATGTAATATAGTGTTTTACCATGTACATTTTTATTGGTTATTTTTTTCGTGTCTTCTTGTTCGAAAAATGGAATAATGCATGCAAGGCATATCGTACTGACAAAATAAGCATCTTCATGCAGACTTTAGAAAACTTAAAAGGTCCATTAGAAAATCATGAAAGAAAGAAAGAATGGATGAAGCTAATTGGAGAAAAATACAAGACAAAACAAAAAATACTGACCTTACACATACAGTACAGCAAAGGTCACACTGAAGAGAGTGAAAATGAGAAAGTCGATGTTTTACACTGGTCAATTCAAACCCCAGAATCAAGAATAAATAAGCTCCTGTGGGATGATTAAATAAAATAATCCTTCTTCTTGATTGTAACATAAATGGATGGATGGATAAATGAGAACACTTTTTCTCCCTCTCCCATTGGAACGACTGCAGATATGTTTGTATCAGGAGTTAAGCTAACGCAATTACTGGAGTGTCTAAATGTCGCGCTCCTGTGGTATTTGGAGAAGGAAAAGGTATGAGGTCGTTCATTTTTAGAGCCTAATATGAGGAAGGAATTAATGGTTCCTTTATTTAGAGAGATTTAGAAACAGATCTTCACTCCTCCAGACGCGTCACACACCATGAATTATTGAACATTCCTCCGGTGCAAATGTCACACCACTGGAAAACAGTTTGCCGTGTTTGTTTGATAATTAGAATTTCATAGTGAGTTATACAGATATAGGAGAGCAGGAAGTAAATTGAGGTGATTGGTAAAGTACAGCACAGAACTGCCACTCAAATTTTTAGTTGAATTTTTCCAATGTTTTTATGTGAAGGTACCTCCTAAATGCTGTGTTCACGCAGGCTTTAAATGGATCATAACATCAATCATCTAGAGAGATAATTAAAGAGTTAACTAAATATATATTTAATGACAACTTGTTTCTCAGTAGAAATCAAATTGTATGGAAAAATATATATTTATGAATTAAATTGCTTCTTCAGCTAGTCTGTCATTTTTTCCACGAACCATTGAACCACAGGATTGTGGGATATCATGCAGGCTGCAGATGAATCTGTTTTGTAGTATTGACTTGATGCTTTCTTTCCTGCATACAGAGCCTGTGAAGGAAGTGTTTTTAAACTTTGAATGGAGAAAAAAAGTTCAAATATAAGACTCTAATTAGGGTCGGCAGCAACAAAAAAATCCTACACTTTGTCAAAATATTCCTAACTTAAAATTTTTTTTGGAACTTCTTTCTAGTTTTCCTCATCTCTCTCTGTGTCTACAGATGCTCTCAACACAAGGAGCAGGCAGGTCATTTGCACCACGCTCAAGGTTCTGCAGCACCTGGTTGTTTCAGCAGATATGGTGGGTGAGGCACTGGTTCCATACTACAGACAGATTCTCCCCATCCTGAACATCTTCAAGAACATGAACAGTAAGCAACTCATACTCATCTGGAACTGCTTTTCTATTTTTTAAATGTTTTTTTTTTACTTTTAAGATCACTTTTTTGAAATATATACTGTCAGCGTAGGGTTAGTTCCAGCAGCTCACGTTAGTCAAGCTCGCGTCAATCCTCATCTGCCTATAGAGATATGACTCCTATAACGACACCCACATACAAGGTCCTTCAGTATTATCTCAGAAGCTAATTACCCTTCTCCATCCCCAGCTCCTCCTCTCATACAGTCAGGATTCAGCCTTGTGATTCCCCTTTGAATTAGACTAATTTCTAAAATGTTAACATTCATAATTGTTGAACATAAATAATACCTGCAGAACATTCATGTAGGTTCTGTTCTGTTTAACCTAAGGGGGTTATCACTGCTCTCATCCATGCTGGACTTGGAGTTCTTGCTCAGAACAGATCCATACCACCAATCCAAAATTACAGAAGTATTTTTAATCATCTCTCTTTCTAAGACTACATTCATTGCTTTTTCTGCTGCTTGGTTTTACGTTTAACTTTTTTTTTTTGTATCTCTGATCCAGACACAAAAACTCTGACAATTAACATTGATTTTGCATTGATCCCTGCGGCCCTTGTCTTGCTGGAGATCAGTGCTTGTCTTTCAGGATCCAAGCCTTCAGCTGTGATCTTTAAAGCTGGACTCAGATCAGCAGTCATCGCCACTGCTCTGAGTCACTCTTATTATTGAACATTCTACATCATTACTGAACATTTATCCCGACTTTCTACATGCCAATACAAGAATCTACATCTTCTGATGGCTGAATTCCCACATAGTTATATTTGTGTCTCTTTGTCATCTGATGTCTTTCATCCTTTTAAACACGGTCCTGAGGACTGATGTGAGCGTTCTGTACTCATTGTGTCCTGGTGTCGGACCAGTTCACGCTTCCATTCACTGCTTTTGTCAAGCAGACTATAGGCCTGCCAGACATCTTCAGACGTGAGGACAAGCATTGTGGATCAATCACCTCATCACAGGCTTAACCAGCTGAAATGCTGCCACCTCACTCCTCTGATCAATATCCAATTTGAATCTTTTGTCTTCTTAATTCCGTTACATTATCTGCTAATGTTTTGTTTGAGCAAAAGAAGGAGCACTGGAGAAGCAGGGAAAGCTTCTTTCATTAGCTCCAGGCTCCATTCTAATCTCCTCTGTGAATTAGCGGTAGGTAAAGTCTCTTAAGTGTTTAATGCCTGGTTTACAAGTCAAGATCAGGACTGGTTAGATTGGTCTTATTTGGCTGTAAGGCACTACCAGACACAGCATGTTGTGAAATTTTGGAAATGAGCAGTTGCTATTTTCGTCTGCAGTTTTTAAAAACAAACCTTTTCGTTCTGTGGCGTAGTTAAGTAGTCTGATTGGATGAGAGAGAGATGTTTGGAGACTTGCGGTTAATTGAAGTTGGGTTAAATATGATCCGCTTTTCTCCGTTGGATTCCTTTGGGGGGAGGTGGTGGTTACATATATTCTGGATGTGCTGAACTCTCAGAGTAAGTCATGGGCCTCTTTGAGTATGTGTGTGTTTTCATGCCTTGTGGCGATGTGGCCAGAGGGAAATTGTGTCTACATAGTGGTCTTTTGTTCCCCAGGATGCAGCTGTTGGTACTGTGGTGTTATGTGTCTATGTATGTGTGTTGTCCTCCATTGTGTGGTTTTTAGATTTAGAATTTCACATTTGTCCAGCATATTTGAATGAATTAAGCTATATGGGAGTTTGGCCTGTTTGTGTGCATGTTTTCTTTTCACTACCAAAAGTAATTCCAGTGCTGTTAAATATTTTTCTAGTGCTGTCAAACAAATAATAGTGATTAATTGCATCCAAATTAAAAGTTTTTGTTTACATAATATATCTGTGTACTATGTATATTTATTATGTATATATAAATGCAAACACATGCATGGATATTTTTTTAGAAAAATATGTTTTTTATAAATATATATATGTGTGTGTGTGTGTGTGTGTGTGTGTATACATATATATATATATATATGTATATATATATATATAATATAAGAATATGACGATATAAATGTATAAATATATAAATATTTTCAAAACCAATGTGTATTTATATATACCTAATAAATATACACAGTAAGCATACATATCATATACAAAATACATATTTTAAATTGAATTTTTACATGCTATTTTTCTATTTTATATACTTCAGTAAAGTGTCTTATATATTATATTATATTATATTATATTATAGTAATGTATGTAATGCAAAAGTTTCTCAGTTCTTGCTTTTTTTAAGCTCTATTATAAATAGTTATTCAATATGAGTTATTCAATATGATTTTTTTATTTCAATATGCTTTTGTTCAAAGTGGCCAACAGTAAATTATTTTGTCAGCTTGTGTTCCCTAGGAATCAAGCCCGGTCTACATAAACCTTGCAATTTTTGGGTAGACTATTTCTTTAAAAATAAAATTTGTGGTAAATTTGTTCTAGGCAGAACTCCTTGACCCTGGAGCAGTCGTAAATTTACTATTTTTGTGTGCGTTTTCACAATGTTATTCCACTCTGTTTAAATCATTAAGAGTCTGGAAGTTTAACCCCTTCAATCAACACGTAACACTGACATCTTATTGTTTTTTCACTTTCTGTGGGTTACTAAGACTTTTGTGGTCACACAAGCTTCAGGTATTATTTGCCTCCTGATTAGCCTGCAGCATTTTCACTTGTGTGTGTGTGCTGCTGTATTTCAAACTACTGAATATGCGGGAACTGTAAATGCATGCGAATCACAGATGCTGTTTACACGCTTCTGTTGTTTTCCGGCAGGAATGATTCCTGTTGTTAATCAAACACAGTGACGTCTCTTACGAGGGACAGATCTGCTCCATCATGCAGTAGATTACACTCACACACACAAACATACACACAGCAGTAACTTCATTTCCTGCCTGCTTGCCTCTGTCCAGTACACACTCCTTGAGGAGAACACACTCCCTGCTTAGCAGGACGCTTCCTGACAAATGTGTGTGAACAAATGTCCTGCTAATGATGCTTAACGACCCCGAGCTGTTCTGCCGTTAGCCTCTGCTTCACTCCTGTTCCCTGTGTGCGTGTGTGTGTCTTTTTTATTGGCCTGCATTATCTTTGAGCTGTTAGTCTGCTTTCCACATTAATCTGCACCAGACCTGCTGTGATACACTCTTTTTGGTCCTATGAATCTTCCTGCTGGGAATGCCAACGAGTCTGATAAGAACAAACACACACACACACACACAGAAACATATATAGTTTGGTGGCAATGATGCAACTGATGATGAGGTTTTTGTTAGAACTAAAAATACTACTTGTGTTTGTGAGTTGGTAGTTTCAGAGGTGTAGTGGCTGGTAAAATATTATCTTAGTGGCGGTCTGGTTATGTTATTCCTTGTATGTACATGGCAGAGGTGCTGTCTTATCAGACATTGCCAGTAGTAGTTTGTACTTCCACTTAGCAATCTTCTCCCATTGAGAGACTGGCTCTGAAGGGCTCTCAAGGTAATACAGAAATATAATGCAAATGCAATTCCATATGCACATAGAATCACATGTTTTCGAATGATTAGCTGGCCTATACAGAATCTGTTGACTTTTGGAGGATTTAAAACTGGATTTTAGCACTGTAAAGGTATTGAATGGAACGGAAAGAATAATATTTATATTGGAAGCTAATAGTGTATATAAAGTAGCCAACAAATTTCATAAACGAACACATAAGTCACAGAGGAATTATTGGTAACAACCAGGACCAGAAAATCTATATAGACCAGGGTGTTTTTATTGCCACAAGATGTCCTTTTGCAAGGGACCTCTTTCCTAAATTATAAAGACCTTATAATGTCTTGTATCATTTGTAGTGTAAATAATAAAAATCTTATTAATATGTGTTATGTGTTAGCTGGAAAAATTTTTCCTTTTATGACATTGACAACAAATTAATGAATTAAATCTGTATGAATTTCAAAAAAAATAAAGAAATTATATTATTCTTATTGTTTCTGACAAGTCTTTAAAAATCTGCATTCTGCATTCTGATATACTGGGATTATTATATTGCATTATTATATTATTGAATTATATCATATTACTGTAGACACTATTTGTCACCCCCTGGAGATCGGTATACCCCAGTTTGTGTGTGTATTGTGTGTTTGTTTACACTTGTTCACGAGAGAACATCTGCTCATTTTGCTACCGTATCTAGTGCTAGTCCATGTTTTTGAGAGAATTCTTAATAAATATCCGTTTATCACTGCTGATACGAGACTCTCTCCTCTTGTAAAAACTATATTCATAACAACACGCTCGCACAAACGCAATATAAGTTTCCCACCCTGCTCCCTATAGGCTCGTCATTTTTCTGTCTGTGTCACGTGTCTTGCTCTCATGGGGGATTTGAGCCAATCTGGCCTCCTGCAGGACTCTTACAGTAGTGATGAATTCATCATCTCAGCCACTGCTCCTCTCAGAGAGAAGAGAACAGCTTTGCCAAGCCCAGCCTCATATGTACGGCTCTCCCTGTGTCTGCCTGACCTGTCTCAGCATGCTTTAAAGCCCTTAATGATGCTGCTTTAACACAGCCAGTCAATTTGTATATTCTACTGTATATACATTTTATTTATATATACAGTATATATGCAAAGCATACGGTGTGGATTTGCCCGCCGGCTGGAGCACTTTTTATCATCAGCAGGCTAGGGGCTCCAAACCAGTCAAATCTGAGATGGGCCCCTCGGGTTTCCTGCTGAGCAGCGGCTCCAATTTAAAGGTCAGCTGATAATGGCCCAGACTCATGAATACCCTAAAACATCCTCCCACCTGCCCGCTTCTGCATACATCTGTCTATTGCTCACATACACACACATGACCTTGTGCACCTTTATTTCTCTTACTCAAATTTTTTTTCTGAATTTAATTATTTTTCCTTTTATTATTTCTGTATAAGACACTGTCCATGGAAGCCTTCACAAAGAGTACTTTATAGGAAAGCAAAGACTCAATGAGGGGTTAAACTAGAGGTTGTGGTAAACTTCAGTTTGTGTTTTGGGCATCAAGCTCTGATAAATATGTTTTAAAAAGGGATATAAAATATATCATTACCGTCTTAGATTTTTTTAAATGTATTGTATAACATTGGATATACAGTGAGGCCAAAAAGTATTTGATCACCCAGTGATTTTGCAAGTGCTCTTACTTAGAGATCATGGAGGGGTCTACATACACTTTTCAGCATAGGTGCATTTCCACTCAGAGACAGAATCTAAAAAGAAAAATCCGGAAATCACATTGTATGAACAATTTATTTGGAAATTACTATGTCAAATAAGTATTTGATGACTTGAGTCAAACAAAATGTAATATTTGATACAGAAGTCTTTCTAATCAATTACAGAGGTCAAACGGTTCCTGTAGTTCTTCACCAGGTTTGTGCACACTGCTATAGGGATTTTGGCCCTGTCCTTCATACAGATCTTTAGATCTGTCAGGTTTCGGGGCTGTCTCTGAGCAACACGGAGCTTCAGCTCCCTCCAAGGTTTTTAAATTGGATTTAGGTCTGGAGACCAGCTAGACAACTCCAGAACCTTGACATGCTTCTTACGGAGCCTTCTTACGGAGTTTTCCTGGCTGTGCGCTTTGTGTCATTGTCATGTTGGAAGACCCAGCCATGACCGATCTTTAATGCTCTGCTCTTTGACAGCTCTTTGGTTTTGCCCATGTTGCTACTTAGACTTTGGCTGATTCTGGGGTGCACAGGTATCTTTATGACAGCTAACCACCTCAAACAGGTGCTACTATTTAAAAGCAAAATAACAGGTCGTTGAGGGTCAGAAATCTGGCTGATAAGCAAGTGATCAAACACTTATTTGACACAGTATTTCCCAAAATAAATTGTTAAAGGGGTCATCCAGTGCCACATGCACTTTTACAAGCTTTTTGGACTGAAATGTCTGTTGGGAGTGTGTGTACACAACCACCCTACAATGATAAAGATCCTCCAGCAGTTTTCTTTTAATTTGATAAAAATAATTTGCCCCTTCTGAAATCAAGCCATTCTCAAATGCATGTCTGTGTAACGTCACATAGACAGAGGCCACACCCACAATAGATAATTGACATCAGCGTGTAACACTGACTGAACCCTGAGTGAGCCGTCATCAGACCAAGATGCAGAGACAAGCAAGACTCCAAAGCGATTGAGGTGTTTTGTTGTTGAATGTATTAATGAACATAGCAGTAGTCATTAACCCCAGACATCTGAGTGACTGAAGACTCAGAGAAAAACTTTACGTTTGGTTCTGAAGGGAAACAGCCCTTGATCAAGTGAGTATAATGTCTTTTAATGAATCTTTGCAAATCGCCTTTCCTAATAATGTGCTTATTAGCAAGTTTTACTAGTAATACAGCTAAAAAAATGTTCATTTTCTGTTTTAGTTTTCCTTTCTTTTAATTTTTCTGACACTAACTATGGCTAAATTCAGAGTTTGAGATTCTGTTTTCAGACACAACTAAAAATCTGTGTTTTTTGCTTTCTCACAGTTTTGTGAGTTTAAGTGTGGGTTTGCGAACAGTTTACACCAGGTTGTGTTAGCGTGCTGAAGACATAACTTGAATTTATGTAGTTGATATTATTGTAGAAATATTCTGATAATCTAGCATTAGCCTGGAGCATCAAATTTAAGTGCTCTGAGCTGTCCAGTGATCTGACAGGCATTTTATCTGGGCAATTAGTTCAAGATGAAGTTTGTGTATGTGCGTGCATTAAATATTCCCTGCATTAGCAAATTCTCTGTATTGGACATTCAAACACTGATTTGAATGCTGTAGCCTTTTAAAAATGACCGATGGGCTCATTCGCTTTCTTTTGCTCTTTCTATTGATCTCTCCAGTCTTTGAGACTTGTGATCTGTGTGTGTGTATTAATCAGACCGTGATCTGCCTTCAGCTGTTGTGCTTTAATCCTAATGTTTCCAGCTATATTGATGCAGCTAGTTTTTGAAGCTCCTTTTGAGCTGGGATTCCTGACTCAGAACACCAACACTTCTACTTCTGCCTTTATCTGATCTTCTCATAGATATGAATATGTGTGCAGTGTTCACTAGTTAGTCCTTTAATGAGTTAAATGAATGGGCAGTGTTTTAAATAGAGTCCATTTGCATGTCCATTGATTTTTAGTTGGATCCAAGGCTGTGAGAAATCTCGTTTGAAAACAGGAATGATTAATTTGATAAGAACAGTACAAGGACCAAAAGTTTATAATGGCAAATATGAAGGCATGCACTACTATAGTTTATTAAGTAAGGGTATTAAATAAATCTTTTTTTATTTTTATTTATTAATAACTATGATTTATTATAACGTAATCTAATCGTGTATTTTAAAAATGTCATCAACAATCATTTATTGTTTTATTACATTTAATATTTACATTTATGTTCTATTTAGAATTAAATGTATATGTAATTGTATAACTTTTATAATGTGTATATATGTTTTTTAAGAAATGTTACAATTTAGATTAAAATGTTTTTTTAATTCACACGCACACACGCGCACACACACTTATGTGTACTTATCTTCTAAATGTACAGGTTTTTGTACTGTACAAACTGTATATTCTATTGCCCTACAACAACCCTACACGGAATATTTACTTCCCCAATCAAGGTTTTTGGAGAATATGTCAGGGTTAACTTACTTTTGGGTACAAAATACACACACGCTGCAACGTGATCTCATGATAATTCGTATGCATTTTACGTTAAAAAAGTTGTTCTACAAAAACAAAACAAAAACAAACAGCACTTGGACACACGACCTGACAGTGGGATTAGCAACTATAAAAATATTTTTAAATGCTATGTTGTTACGAAAATATTTCGGTCAGTTGTGTTTTATATTGTTTTATATTCGTTTAGGTAAAGGGGTCTAAAATTCTTAATCGCTTTTTGAAAAAAAAAAACCTGATACATAAACCTAATAATATAAAAGCTGTACGGAAGTGTTTTACGTTACAAAAAATATGTACCAATTTGTATGTTTTAAACATTACAATATGTCTAAATTTAAAAAATTTACATTTTATGCTTGTAAATGTTATATATTAATACCTATGTTTAAACATGAGATCAGGCTGTACACACACAATATCATTATAGAAGCCCTCGTTATTACAAATACTGCCATGTGTATGTATGTGAAATATAAATCCATGACTGAGGCAGTGATTGGATGGCAGCAGTTTATGTGCTGATATGGACACAATAACAAAATCATCTTCGACTCAAGAGCAGCTAATCACACCATCACACAAAGAGAGAGAGCACTGACATCTGACCACACCTGCCTCCATATGTGGTGAGAAGTAAACCCATCTGTTCTAGAGGGCAAATGTTCCACACCTGAACTAATTTAGTATGTGTGTGTGTGTGTGTGTGTGCGTGTGTGTGTGTGTGTGTGTGTGTGTGTGAATTTACACTACTCTTTAAAAGTTTGGGTTTAGGATATTTACATTTTGACAGAAGTCTTTCTGCTCACCATGGCTACATTTGTTTGCTCAACAACCTTTGAACAGTAGAGTAATTAGACTTAATTTTATTGTCTCAAAGGTATAAAAAAAAAACCCAATTTGATTAGTTTAATAATACTTCATAAGAAAGGTTTTATAATATATCCCCAAGAGTCTTGTTGAGACTCATGATGCAGCATATTCATAAGACCATAAGAGAATCACATACACACACACACACACACACACACACACACTCTGTCTGGTTTGCTATCCTTGTGGGGACTCTTCATAGGCGTAATGCTTGTTCTACTGTACAGACTTTATGTGGTATTGTCTTACACTGACCCTACACCTAAACCTACCCCTTACAGGAAACTTGCTGCATTTTTAAAATTTCAAAAAACTTCATTCTGTGTGTTTTATAAGCTTGTTTCCCCATGGGGACCTCACTAATGTCCCCACGACGTCAAAATTTACTAGTATTCCTATCTTTGTGGGGACAATTGGTCCCCACGGGGATATAAAAACCTGTACACATATATATACACACACAGCAATACACACAACCAGACAGAAATGCATATACTTCATGATAGATGACTGCTGTTTCTGTGGTAAGCTAGTAAACTCATCGGTCACCACTGACAATGCCATCTGTGCCTGTATCATACGTACACAATCGCACACACACACACACACACACACACACTGTGTCTCGTGTGACAAAGCTTTTAAATCTGTTCGGGTACTATCCAGACTCCATTTCCACTCTACAGCACCTGTGTGTATCCTTAATTCAGTGTTAGCCCTCCAGTCCAATGCTTCCTCATTCACTACCACCTGAGACCCAGACACACACGTTCACACACTCACACACACTCTTGACACCAGGCAGCTGAAGATGGTTCTATTTCAATGCAAATAGCATCTCATCCACAGGGTGGAGGTCTCTAGATTAGATTTGTGAGTTTTCTGTCTAGCTGTACTCTGCAGCAGGGACTTCGTTAATCGGCTGGATTGACTTCTTCACGCTGGGATTCTGTTTCTGAGTTGAGCAGAGTTTGGTTTAATAGACTGCCGATCCCTCACTAGACCTGCTGAAAGCACGACCCTTGCTGAGAGCTGAGCTTGACTCTCTAATAGTGACCGCAGTAGATAGGCTTTATTCACACCTGCTTTTAAAATCCCATGTCAAATGGACAGCTGAAACAGATCGCTGTTTACACCTAGTTTTAAAGATGGTTATTCACAGGGGTACGTGCAAGTTTCTCAGCCTGGTTCACATAAGATCAGATTTGGTTTGGTTCTCACATTGCACATAGTGTGACCCATTACATATAATTATAAAAAAAAAATCAATAATAATAATAATAATATTGCACTTTCTTTGTTTATTTATTTTTTAATAAATACATAATACATGTACTTTTAATAATACATAAATTATTATCATACTTTTATATTTTTAAATAAATATTAGGGAATAAGGAATCATTGCATAAAAATACAATTAATTTTGACTTTAAGTAAGATGGTACCATTTGCTTTTTTGATATAAATTTTCATCATTTTCGAACATAGGAACAGCATGGTTTTAATTTAGCAGGCGAGTTTGAAGAATGTCAGTTCATGAAATATCACAGTTTTGCATTGTGCTTTGAAAATGACTGGGTATAGCCTAGATTTATGCTTTCAATTGGAATAGAAATTCTATACAGTATTACAGTTTGTCAATCTAAAAGGATAATTGTGCATGAACAGCTGGCAACCGTGTAAGCAAATGAGCAGTCTGAACTTGTTAGCACAGAGTATCTTATATTTTAGGTGCGCATGCACATCTGTGTACTACCTATGTGTACTCCCGGGAATTTATATCTTTTGCTGTAGTCTACCAGTAGGAAAATATTTAGCAAATATTCCTTTCAAATGTTGCTATAATCCATTAACCCCTTAACTGTGACTCACATTTTTGAACACAGACATTAAAGTGCACTATCCAAAGTAATTTTTTAGAATGCATAAATGGAAACTATTATTATTATATTTTATTATTTTATATTTTATTTAATTATTATTATAATAATATGATGACACTTATTTTTATGTAATTTAATTTAATTTAATTATATATATATATATAAACTGGAAAAACCTAAGTACTGAAGAAAAATTACTTTTATATTTGATATTTCTCTCACTGTGTCTAGCATCTTGGATTTATTAGTTTACTTTATTTTCGGAATTGCTTACCCCCCTGAAGGATACCTGAGGTGTTGCCATAAAATGTGGCCAATACAAGATGCAGCAAAATTAAGCTGCCTATGTTTCGGAACAGCCTCTTCATCAGAAATGCCTTAAAATACTGTGTCTGTATTTACTACGTACTTCACCAGAGAAATGTAATGCTCTTAAGCTTCTTCACTCCGGTGTTCTTGTTCTCATCTTGTATCCTCAATCACACATATTACAGCCAATTAATCTCTCACCTTTGTGCCACTCCCACAGGAATCTGACCTAAATACATCAAGATGAGTTTTTAATCTGAGTGTGTATGATAAGGACAGTCTTCAGAAGGCTGGTGCATGAGTCTCAGATCGTTCTTTGATGACCAGACCTCTGGTGGAGCTGTGAAAGATCTCATTTAAGATCAGCATGGATCCTTCTTCTATCACACAGCAGTGTGGTTTGATTCAAGTCTTCTGGCATAAAAGCAGAGAAATTGGACAAATTAGGCTTGTGGTTGAATATTAATCTTCCTTTCGTATAAAAGTAGAGAGCGGAAGACGTCTTCCACGTATGTTTCTCTGTTACTCAATTTAAACCAGGCTCACACAGTGCACTTTTTTAGTCTTCAGTATTTATTTATTTTTGTACTTATTTGTGCTTAGAAATCCAAATATGTTGTTAGACCAATAAAACATGCTACAATAGAGTAAGAAAGGTTTCCAAGGCAAACAAATCCAGGATTTTTCTTGTTGTTAAGATTGGATCCTTTGAAAAGAACAATTTGTAGATGCATGATTCAAATATGTAGAATGGCCCACCCATCCTGTGTTTCACTTTCATTTCCTGTTTCCTCTGTGTAAGAGAGAGAGTAAAAGAGACCGGGCAAAAAAAAAAAAAAACTAGAATATAATAAAAACAAGAATTTCCTGAGAATGTGTTGTCTGGCCTGGTGAGGGCTGGCCGGAGCTAAGTGCCCAGAGGTCCACAGATGGCCCCTGACCCACAAATGAAGAATTAGCAGAACATTCTGGCAATTAGAGCCCAAATCCCTGGGTTGAGCAGGAATGCCAGAGAACATTCCTGTGCTGGGAACACCTCCCCAAACCTCTCCAATTTGATCCAGACATAAAACACCCTCACATGCACGCAAGACTTACCCCTGAGAATTAAAAGAAAGAGGGATCAGGTTGAAGGGTAAATAAAAAACCCTCACTTTCTTCTTTCTGAACCAACCAGCAATGATGGAGAACCTCCTTGTTAAAGGGTCCAGCTTAGACCAGTGTGAAATGGTCAAGGCTGGTTTGTTTCTGGTTTGATGAAGAAGAGAAGAGGACGGGACATAGTTCTCCTAGTTGTTAAGGTTTCTCTTTGAGAAGAAATCTGAGCTGTGCTTTTTTTCTGCTTTAACACCTTGTAGAGTGTGTGAGAGAGAGAGAAAAAGAGAGAGAGATCAGTGGCAGTGATAATTGCATGGTTGAGGTGGACTGAGGTTAATGAATCTCTCCTTCATCGTTCTGACCTTTTCTAGTATCAACCCTTTGTTCTTTCTGGACATTTTTAATGACAAGCTTTAAATAATTTATCTAACTTATTTCCCTTCATTAGCCATTGCCTGTGACATTTTCCCACTCCGCCTCACATCTTTCAGAGAATATCATCATTGATTATTTTTTTTCCACCTGATTTTTCTTCAATCATGATTCCATTAAAAATGAAGTTATCACACACATACTTTCTCTCTGCAGTGCATGGCTGAGGTTTGAACATGCATGAGATGTTTGTAATCAGAGACTACTGTGAGCTCATTACGCGTACCTGGAGAATAGCAAACTATGAAATAATGAAGGAAAGTATTTATTTGGAATGTACAGGCTCTGCAAATATTATCAGCCAGTAATGATCATACTCTGTTTATTATATAGAGAGTGGCTGTTATCACATACCTAAATGCTAATCTAACCTAAGTTTTGATCAAACGCTATTATTGTCAATTCTGCTTGTTGACGTTTTAAACTTGCTAGCAAAAATGATCCAACTGGCTAATATAGATTCACAAGAATATAACATATATATTATCAGTGTTGGGGAAAGTTGCTTTCAAAAATAATGCATTACAATATTGCGTTACTTCCTAAAAAGTAACTAATTAAGTTACTTAGTTACTTTTTATGAAAAGTAACGCATTTTGTTACTTTTGCATTATTTTTTAAACATAGGCTGAGCTTGAGTGTTTGTTTTTAATATAAAAAGTTAAATTTATAGCAAATGTAAAAGCACACCAAAAAGTTTCACGAATAAACCTCAGGCTAAAGAAAAAGTAAATTCACATTTTAATTAAAGTATAATACAGGAGAAAAAAGTTCAATACACTTCAGCAATAAAAAAAATAAAAACAATAATATTACTATTATTAAATAACACAGTATTTAGTTTTTGAAGTAATTTTTGCTTGTAAGTGTGGTTGAACTGGATCATTAAATGTCAGCAGCAGAGACATTGGTTAATAAGATGGGATTAGACACATTTGTGTAATTTATGTTTTGCAGGTTTGCGTCATATTCTGAGTTTATTTTAATTAGTTTTGATGAATACTAAATCTGTTTTTGAGAGTGAGATGAATTAATGCACATTCACATTTAGTCTAGAACTACACTGTATTCACACACCACAACATGGGGTCAGGAGATTTGTCAGTCAACAAATAAGAAAACAAAGTTACTGCCGTTACTCTTTTGGAAAAATAACACAGTTACATTATTCTAAACCTAAAAAATATGCATTACTTTACTAGTTACTTGTAAAAAGTAATATTATTACCTAAATTACTTGTAATGCGTTATCCCCCAACACAGTATATTATATTATGCATTTAAAAAAAAACGCTTTCTTGGATTTTCCTGATTATTTATAATAATACTGCATGCATTTCAGCAACGTTTGTTGAAAAAAATACTTGTATGTGAAAAAGTATATAGAATTTTTTTAATTTTTTTTTTTAAAATACTGATATATTTAATATAGAACAAAATCAACAAATGATCACATTAAGGGTCATGTGACACTAAAGTAATGGCTGCTGGAAATTCCATCACAGGAATAAATTACATTTTAATTATTTAATTATTTTTTTGTTGTAATAATGTTTCCCAATATTACTGGTATGTTTTTATCAAATAAATGCAAGCATAAGACTTTAAGACTTTTAAATTGTAATATAAATGAAATAATAAATATGCAAAAATATTTAAAATGATGAGTTTAAAATTCTAAACATGAAATAACGCATTTAAATTCATAAAAATGTAACAGTCATAAAACAATTTGCAGGGCATTAGAAATGTAAACTACTGACCTGACCACAAATACCGAGGCCTGAAGGTGAAGTAAGATATGTTTCTGGCTTGTGCAAATCTAGGATGCTTTTATGGCTGGTTGCCCAGTTTTTTTGCACACTGACTTTGTATGAGGTTACTAGATGGTTGCTTACAAGTCTTTGTGTTCTTTATTACCAAAGGAAACATATATATATCTAATAAATGTTTAAAAGATACTAAAAATCAAGGAATTTGAGATTGAGTGTGTGCTTTAACAAAAGACTGAAGAGCGAAAACAGGGTTAGACTTATTTAAAGATCAGTTTGAGAAAATGAAATGCAGAACTACACCTAATTCCAGATGTGGACCACAGTGGAGATTTGATTAAACTCCTCTGGCTCACAGTCTCAGTATGACGGGAAACTCTCGTAGGGAACAGTGGGAACTCCTGCTGTTTCAGACACTCTAATGACTCTAAATAACCAGCCAAACGGCCGCACCCCCTCAGGCCGTGTGTGCTTCCATCCCAGCTTTTCATTGAACTGATCATTTTCATGATAAATGGATCAATTAGAGAGACGGTCCGTTCTAGCCATCTTTCCTTGCACTGGACATCTGTTGTAGTTTTGTTTATTCTGCATGTCTGCACTTAGACTTTGAAAGGATCCTCCAGAAAGCCTGCTTCTGGCAGGAAATGCAAACAGTATGTTTACCCATCTTTACTTTATCTTGGCGAGAGTGCCATCCGTGTCCATGTGCCATCTTGTATTGAGGTTGTCAGATGAGGGTTCAGATTCTCTTGACAGGTGTTAAGCACAGGAAGAATGAGGAAATTGCAGAGAACGGGAGAGGGAGAGATTAATTAATCAACGCCATATGCGGCTGCATGAAAGTTGAGACAGCATCTGTACGTTCACAAACAAAGTAACATAATTAAACACACTGCCATTTATGAGGTACTGTACCGCTGTGTTTACAGGATGATTTGATTTCGGTGAGTAATAGGGCTGAACCTCAGCTCTGATTAGAGTAAACAGATCTCATCTGATACGACATCAGCAGTTAATGAGAGCTGAAATTAGAAAACGCAATACAGTCAGTAGAGAAAGCATCCAAGTCCCACAGTTCCATGCCAAGATGGACGTTTCCGAACTTCCTGGCTTGTAAATTGTGTGTTTTTTGTGTGAAATGTGGTCTTTGTGAGTGTGTTTGCCTTGAGCAATGTTTCTGTGTGTGTGTGTTTACCTAATTATTCTTTTGGGACAAACTTGTGCTCAGAAATTAACTAAATCAGACATTCCTTTGGGGACATCCAGCAATGCCCTTATTAAAAAAAGCATTAATATTTATAAAGATATTCATATATTTAATGAATGTATTAATTTTCTTTTAGGAGTTTATCTAGATTTTAGGGTTTATTATGATTTACAGGTAACATCAAATTCAAATATTTTGTCCTTATTTAGATGAAGTAATCAAATGTGTATAATGACATAGGTACTACAACGTAAACATAGTTTATGAGGACACTTCCTGTGTCCCTGTAAAACAAAAAGCTTAGAAAACATACTAAACAGTGTTTGATGAATTTCAAAAACTGTACACAGTTTTCTGTAAGGGGTAGGTTTAGGTGTAGGGTCAGTGTAGGACAATACCACATGCAGTTTATGCAGTATAAAAAAAAATTACGCCTATGGAGAGTTCAAATGCAAGTATGTGTGTGTGTCTGTGTGTGACTGTAAAAAAATATAGGCTCACAGATTTATCTGGGAAAGCACAGCATACACAGACCGACGCCACTCTAACCGATTGGATTTAAATCAAGTTGTACTGTATGACGGCTTTTCAAATGAAGCAGCAAAACAGATGGAAAGCCTCAATGAAACATGAAATGCAGCAGAGGGTTTGGGGGGTCTGTCTCCCACCCCCTCCTTCATTCTCTCATTTTCTGCCTCCTCATTTCTCCCATCTTCCTCTCTCATCCCTTCGCCAGTTTCCGCTTTTACACACATTCTCATGCTGTAATGAAATATCCTATTTCTGCAGCTGTTGCATTTTCTGGACAGCTTTCCCAGAATGGACGAAGCAATACTTTTGTCATGAGTTTGATTAACAGATGGTATAGAGGTCTTGTGTGTACCATCTCATCTACCATCTCCTTCGCTGACTTTGTGTGCATCTGTACATACCATTCAGAATCCATTAGACAATTTCTGGGGTACTACTTTAGTACAGGGACCAATTCTCAGTTGCTTATTAATTTGCACATAATTAACATATTGGCTGTTTATGCAAAGCACATATGCTGCATAACTATATTCTACATCTCTAAACCTACCTAATACTTTAACTTACTTATCATTAATTAGGAGCAGCAAATTAGGAGTTTATTGAGGAAGAATTGGACCGTAAAATAAAATGTGACCAATTCAGATTAAATTTTAAATTAAGGTAACAAATGGGAAGTAGGTTATGTAACTTACAATTATCATTTTACAGTATAAGTTGGCCATAAATGTTAATGATCGTACATATCGCTGATGCCGGAAGCATTAGATTATATTACAAATTTGTACACAAATATATAAACTAATTAACTTTTTTTAATTCATAACTTCATTTAGCATAGAAACAAATTTATCAAGTCAAAACAATGACATTTGTAATGTTGCAGAAGTGTTTTATTTCAAATAAACTTGAAAGAATTTTTAAACAAATGTATTATGGTTTAAACAAAAATATCTGCATATTAAACTGATTTCTGAATGGCACAGTAATGGCATTTTTTATTAATATTACTTTATTTGAAAAAAAAATTATAATTAAAATTGTTACTGCACTTTGTGAGCATATTAGTGAGCAGTAGTGCACATATGAGTATTATTAAAAAAAATCTAAACAACAGAATAAAAAAGGTTCAGGAAATGTATTCCCTAATCTGTCAAAATATGCATTTATTAATGTATTGTTGCTGCTCTTATTGAACATTTCTCTGATTTGTTACTGTGTCGAATGTGTGCAAGTGGCAAATGAGTAAATTCTCCCATTCATTAAATTTTAGCATCCTGTGTAGTGAAGCCAATTCAGATTCCAGCTCTTAAGAATTGCAAGCAAATTTTGCTCATCCTCGCTGTCATACCATAAATCTTTCAAAGGAACAAACCAGATAAAATGGTGAACCTGAAGTTGTCCCAGAGGCTTGTATGAGTGTTATTTTCAGCTGTTGTTCTGTCGATGTCAGTTAATAATGCTTTTTTGTTACACTATAAAGTTAAGCTGGCTAATCCCCTTTTCCCTGAGAAGAAGAAAGAATGTGTGTAAGTTTTGTGTTGTAATGAATCTGGGGCTGTCATCAGTATTCACAATGTGGTATTGTACTGTAAGCTTGTCAGAGCTGTTTTTCATGAGTGGAGAGTATCCTAAAGGAGCAAAGCTGCTTTTGACCTGATAAGCTCATTTGAATTCCACATTAATTACTCAAGTACCCTCTAACTCTGTAACGAGACCTCACAGCGAGAGCGAGAGAAAGAGGGAACGAAACGGGAAAGGCGGAGGTAAAAAGGAGAGACAGAGAAAAAAGGAAGGGAGGGAGGGAGGAATGGTAAATTAGCCTGCCCGCCTCCAAGCATTTTCTCTGCCTTGTCAAGGCTAAACTGAGGGCAGCAGGGAGTGGGGTCCAATGTGTCAGAATCTCCGTGGCAACCAATCCCTCAGCCTCCCGTCTACACACACACACACACACGCGTAAAGCTACACCCTTCTGTGCCCAGGCTGGTGTATGGTTTGCATCTTCGGCCAGATTGCATCTGTTATGGCCACAGACAATTTATGGCACATTTCTCCTCATCTTTTTCTCTCATCAGACATTGCTGTTCTTATCTCTTCCCTTCTGTTTCAGCTCAGCTCTCGCTTCACTTGAACCTGAAAACTACATCTCCCACAACCCTCCTGTGGGTTCTCTGTGAATTTAAAATGTGATATTTAGCCTGCTGCTTGTTCTGTTGACTTCATTTAAATTAACTAAAGCTACATTTTAGTTTCACAGCTTAATTTTATCATATTCAATTCATGGTTGCTTAATCATTTTGTGTTGCCACCACATGAATCTCTAGACAACTAAAACTGTGTTTTTCTTGTTGCCAGCATATTTTGGGAGAGTAAATGTTACAGAATGTCTGATGAGTTTTACCTTGCTTTATCATATATGTGATACATTTAGCATGATGTCATTTGCTATTGCTAGTATATTTTAATTCTAATGCTTAATAAATTAGGTTGGACGAACATAAAATAATTTTAAAAGCCTTTCAAATTAACCTAATGAGTTAAAACTACTCCTACGGTACATTAATTTAACATAATCCAACTAAATTATCTTGGCTCAATGAAACTGATTTAATCTGAATGAAAGATATTATAAAACTTTCTCCAATTGAGTTATGTAAGAGTAATGGCATTTTTAATGTGTTTTTGAATGCGAGTCATTTAGTTAGAATTTTGATTCTAGACTAAATTATTAAGTAAATCCTTTTTATGCTCTTAATTATAAATCTTTGACCACTGTTTGTAACATTATATAATATAAAGAATTACATTTATTATGGTGTTTTTTTAACATTGATCATAAAAGCAATTGTTTCTTGATCCCCAAATCAGTTATCATGATGAGTTCCGAAGGATCATGTGACACTGATGATTAAATAATGGCAGCTGAAAATTAATCTTTGCCATCACTGGAATAAATTACATTTTAAATAAAAAACATATATTTGAAATTGTTATAATATTTAACAATATTAATTTTATTTTACTATTCAAATAAATCTAGCCTTGGTGATCATAGGAGACTTTTTTTTTTTTTTTTACTTTACCATTTTGAACAGTAGTGTGTATTCAGTAATGAGCTCTCAGGTACAAAAGCTGTCAGAGGTTTGTAACATAAAGGTTACTTTTTGGTACCTTAAAGGTACACATTAATACCTAAAGTGTACATATTTGAACATAAAAGATGCAAAAGTGAAGTGAAAAGGTACTGCCCCAGTGTCTGCTTTTCTCAGTGTGTGATATAAAAAGGTTTTGGTGGTGTGGCCACATCATACACCTCTAAACTAAAAGTTCCAAGTTTAGCAGCGGCCTAAACCATGACCAGTGTATAAACACACATGCACATTGTTCCTTGTTATTTCTGTACAGTGTGTACATGAGACATGTGCTTTTTGTGTATGTTGAGTCTTTAGCTTAACTAGAACTAATCATTTTGCCATCCACACATGGTCTTGAAAGCACAAAAGCAGGCTTTCTCTCCCAGCATGCATCTCTCCATTCCGCTAAACATTACTCATTAAATCTGGCATACGGAAGATGTGCAAGCGATCCACATTCTCTTTCCTTCTCTTTTCTTTTTTCAATCTCTCAAAGGCGAATCCAAAAGTGATGAATCGTCTCCATTCCACCGAACTTTGTTTAGAACGAACAGACAAACCGAGCAGGAAGTGATCCGTTAAACAGCCATGGGCCGCTACACACAGAAATCATTAAAACGCAGGGAAAGGAGCAGAAAGCACTAAACAGACAGTTATAGAGGGCCCGATTACAGAGCAGGAGGGCCCTGGCCTCAATTAGAGCCTGAATATATATGTAGTCTGGACTCTAATGAAAATGGAGCCTTGTGCCAGCCGTAATTTCCCCTATTGAGCAGATACAGGCAGCTGAAATCACAGGATTAATCTGTTCTCTCTCTCTCAGAGAAAAAGAGGCAAGCGTTTCGCTCTCCCTCACTCCCTTTCTACCTCTCTCGTCCTTCGCTTTCATAAAACTGTTACCTGCAGCCATTGCTGAGACATCCACTGGGGAGTAGATGGTTAGACCTGAATGCTAATGACTCCGAAGCGTGAGTAGCAAGTGCGTGTTTATCTTTGCTCTTTAATCAACGTTCCCAATCAATTGTGTGCGTGTGTGAACATGTAGACTGGCACAGTCTTCATGAGCTTCTCAAACAGGTTTTATGGGTGATGAAACAGAATTTCAGTTGTGTTTGATAATTCATGCGTCAAATGCTGTTTCACAACACTAAGTCATTTTAGTGTGTAACTAATGCTCTGAGCACACAAACATGCACAGTTAATAAATAAATATTCCTGGTTTACACTCGTTTATGTCAGTTTGGATTTGATTGGTTGATGCCAGTCGTACGCTGTTGTGTTTTGTATTTTTGTATACTGCTTAATCTGTTGTTTCTTGCTTGAAAATTCTGTCATCATTTACTCACCCCAGTTTGTCCAAACCTGCATGAATAAGTAAACGATGACAGAATATTTCTTGTATTTTTGAGTGGACTGTCTCTTTAAAAGTGCTTTTAGTGATGATTTAGCCACATCAAAATCAAACACAAAATGCCTGACGGAAAAATGTCATAGCTCATAAATTCAGTGAAATTGCAACATAATCTCATTTAAAAATATGTCTCTACCTTCATTAAAAATGAAAAGCAAAACTTACTTCTAGATGCAACTCACTGCAGTTTCCAGCCTAAATGTACACTAGGGGCAATACAATTTCAGGTTTTATTCCTTTTCCTATAATTATCATTACAAATTATTAATTAGTAAAGATTTATGTTCTGGTGTCTTCAAAACACTTTTGCCATGCTGCATGATTTTTTTAACTAATACATTTTGCATCTTATAACTAGCTCTATATGTATAGCTTCTCTGAAGTAGTAAACATGCTCAGTAGCTCACCTGATAAAAGAGCTCAAAAACTTGTAGAAGCAAGACAGAATGCAATTGTTGCTTCAGCAAATTCACCACAATGGTCATGATGTAGATGATGCCACAACTGTGGGAACTTGCAATTTGATGGAAGCTATAAAACATGGTACACTGTTCTAATATGACTTTCATAAACCAAATAAGTAAATAATCTATAAATTTTCCTTAAAAATCAACCCCTGGCATATAATAGTGTCTTTAGTAGAGTTTAACTTGGCCCACACATTACATGCACTCTCATATACTTCTAGGGTGGCGTGTGATGTAAGAATAAAGCATAAACAGAATGAAAGAGAGAGATGGGTAATTGAAGAGAGAGAGATAGAGTGAGGAAGTGTGTGTTAGCCTCTGGTGGCCCATCTGTCTCTCTCGCTCTCATTCTGACTGATGTAATAAACTTGACTGCTTCTTATTCAGGCTTCTGTTTAATGTTGCAGCTCTGATTACACTCATAAGGCACACCTACTAAGAAAAAAAAGAACTACTTTAGTCATGTGACCCCCTGAGAGAGTTCCTGAGGTCAGATGTTACTCAGGGAAGCTCTGATGTTTACTCTATACAGGGCCCAAAACATAAATTTTCCAACTGTTGGTTGTGATTGAAAATGGGCTTCAGCAAAATACCTTTCTCTCCATAATTATATAAATATTTATTCATTGTCTTCAACCATTATTATTAAGCCAATGATAATACAAATAAAGTAATATTTAATATAATGTATACATATCATTTACTTATCTTGTCATTATTGTAATATAATTGCATTACCAATACTTCTAATACACTTACAGCTGAATAAAAGTACAGTTTTCATTTCTTTCTTTCAAAAAAAAATGCTGACCCCAAACTTTTGAGCGGTAGTATACATATTTAATGATATTTTAATGAAAATAAAGTTTCATTTAGTTAGACCACTTATCTGAATGTTTGGGAGGATGTTAGGGTCTGCTCTGAGCCTCTTATAGGTACTAGGATGCATCCCTTTCTCTCTCTCTCTCACTGAAGTCCAAATCAAATCAAAGAGTTTTATTAGTTTGCCTGTACAAATTACAATATTTCCTAAACATGCAACGCATAAATTGTCTTTCTCGCCATCTCTCCATATGATGAATGAGTTATATCAGTGTCCTGTGCCCCTCCACCTCCACGAATGCCCTAGTTTAGCAGCCAAGCAAAACCAGCTCTGCCTGGCGCCCCATCAGTCATCACACACGCAGTGTAACACTGCAGGCACAAATAGAATCATGTCAGATAGCACGGGGCCAGGAAATATGAAAACAAATAGCCCTGTGTATGGCTAATAGCTGTCATTTAAGCATCCACCCTGAGGGAGGAGAGAGAGGGAGAAGTGAGTCTGTGTCATGTGTACAGACGGTAATGAGGTGAGCAGCGAGAGGCTATTCCTTTACCACTACACCACTGATGAGGAGGGTAGTCATGTGGGACAGAGTGAAAAACACATCCCGTCGCAGGTCTCTTTCTCTCTTCCAGTCTTTCTAGCTCTTTTTGTCTTACTGTAATGCTTTTTGCTTCTTTCTAGTGGTCTCTTTCCCTCACTATATTTATTTGCAACACTTATTTTGCTATATTTGAGTAAGTGAACTTATTCAGTGTGTCTGTATTTAAGTAATAACGTTGAAAAGTGAAACCAAGATTTCAGCACAATGTTTTTGCTGGGCTCAAGAGAATAGTGTTTCATTTTCTGTCACACTGTAAGCACTGTTGAGATTCTTCTTAACATCCACTGTTGTTTTCCTCGTGTTAACATTCTGCTAAACATCTACTTTTGTGTTCCACATACTAAAACCAAGTCCGATTTGGAACATGACATCAACTTTCTTGGTACTAAATATATGAGGACAGACTTAGTACTATTCTAGCTTACAGAAAACCTCAATCTACCCTCAGTTTCCTCTTCCTTTTAAATAAAGGGCATCTGCTAGCAATAAACCAACATATGCGCTTAAGACTCCTACATGGTTCACTAACTCTCAAACATGCTCGCACAGAATGAAAGATGGAATGTTTTAGCAGTTTTCTTGCTTTGGGAATCCGGAGTCTGCTCCGCCTGAATGGGAACGAAAACATCTTATCTCTAATCTATCAAGTGATGTGGCAGCTGTCACTGTTACAGGTTTGTTTTTACTTAAATCCATACAGCAGGTTGTTTTGCTCTCAGAAGCTACCTTATTTCCCATGATTCCCTATGTGGTCCTGGAAAGCTGTTGTTTTTTTACAAAACGCTAATTATCATTTATACACGAACCCCATACACACACACACTGGGCTTTATGAAAATAGGGCTCTTAAACTCTGCTGGTTAAGGAGGTGTGTTGTCCATAAACACACTGAGCTGCTGCCTGACGACCCATAAAACACTCATTTACTGGAGAGCTGCACCTCTTCTCATAACAGTGAGAGAGTGAACACAAACCTTCCAAACATTTTGTGTCACATAGCTTTGGATTTTAGTAGGAGGGAGTGAAAGAAAGACAGAGAAAGTGAGAGCTTATCAGTGCCCTGATGTCATGGTTGGGCTATGCATTTAATCACTCTGACAGGCCGTGGTTTCCTTTCCTGCCCTCCCTTTTCCCCCACAGCCAATCATATTAAAGAAATGTATAACCTCCACCAATGAAAACCCCTGGAGTGGAATGGATTGGAATGCTAATAGGCCCCATGAGGGAGGTAGAGGAGCGGAGAGACGGATCAGATACTCCGACTAAAGGCTCTTCATCCCACTAATAGAGGGAGCAGAGAGCAGTTTAACTCATGGACACACGAGGAGAGCTTCAGAAGTGCTCCAGACCATTAATTCATTAGTGTGATGTGCATCTTACTGATCACTGCAAGGAAGTACCAATCACAGAAAACATGAGGACAATAAAAGTTGGACATTTTACTATTTATTACATCAGCAATATTTATTATTCAGCAAAAGCATAAAATTTACTTGGAAAGTGCTTAAAAGGTCCATTTTCTACACTTTCAATTTATTTTTATCAGAACTCCTCTTGTGTTAGTCTTATTGTCATAGTCTAGTTTTAATCCGTTGACCATTTCTCTCTCTCTCTGATCTTTTCTCAGCTAGTTTTTGTTGCTGTACGCTTAAAACATTTACATGACTTCCTTATTTTGTGATTGGCTAAACCACCATGAATGTTACAGGTATAGATGATGCCATGAATTATTTAGACAGTTCCCGTCACACCCAGCTGGAGCTGCCAGCAAAAGACTGGATGGCACTCCAGCACCCAGCAGACTATGTGTGTTTTGTGTCTATGTTGGACTCCATTCCCCAGAATGCACCTCTCCTCTACAGCTGTTTCTAGTTAGGTCTAATCATTCAATCATTATCACCTGTATAAATACCAGTCTGTTTGTTTGTCTGTCACGGTCCATTTGCACTGTCAACCTTTCTCCTTGCCACTCCGTGTTTCTTTGTTTCCTGATCTGTTGTTTTCGACCTTGCCTGTTTTGACCACTGCCCCTGTCTTTTGATTGTATTTTCTGTGTACCGAACCATGCCTGGACTCTGACCACTCTCTCGCTGTATCTACGCTATTCCTGTCTGCTGCAGATTGACCCTGCTTGTGTGACCTCGCTCTTTAATAAACAATCTGCACTTGAATCCGAACGCCGTCTTGCCTCTTCCGTGTCACAACCACTCCCTTTCCTTGGTCTTCAAAAGTGACTGACATTATTTTAGTAATAATGTTATAGAAATATAACAATATTTCTTAATAATAATAATAAAATCTGTCTTTTTATAAATTGTGTGTCATAAATTAAAATCTCAGGCAAATGTTGTGACTTTCTGTTACGAAACAGGACGTTGATTTCATACATGTCCTCATTCTAATTACACGTTTTAGGAGATTTTATTATGAAAATCTTGCCAATTATTACTCCCATTATTACACTTTTTTCATTACAAATGGCCCCCAGAAACACAGTAATATGCAAATTAGATTTAGTTTATAGGTACATTGTACATAATGAGAAAATCTGTTTATAACCATTTTATACACATTTTTCAGAAAAAATAATAGTATATTGAATCATTTTGTTATAACATAGTTGAGAATAATCTTTACACAAAGTAAAAAAAAAAAAAAAATCTATGATCACTAAAAATAACTAAAAAACTTAATCACTTAATCACTAAAAATGTATTGATGATTTTAATACATTAGTTGCTTTTGCCTTTCTACACTCAACAAAAATATAAATGCAACACCTTTGTTTCTGCTCCGATTTTTCCTGAGATCGACTTAAAGATCTAAAATTCATTCCAGATACACAATATTACCATTTCTCTCAAACATTGTTCACAAATCAGTCTAAA
>JAUCMT010000036.1:10141378-10170098 GCA_032357475.1 Enteromius thamalakanensis
AAAAAAAACAAAAAAACAAAAAACAAAACAAAACAATGGAAGTCAACTTACACAAAAAGGTATATGTGTATATGTTCATATGCAGTGGGCACTCAGGGGGCTTTTAGACTCTTTTTCATTCTTTTTTATATTGCAGCCATTTGCAAGTTCATGTTGTTTCCTCATTAATGGACACACAACACCCATATTGACAGAAAAACACAGAATTGTTGACATTTATAAAAAAATAAAAAGTAAAATATCACATGGTCATAAGCATTCAGATCCTCTACTATAGCACTAATATATTTAACTCAGGTGCTATCCATTTCTTATGTTAACCCCCTTGAGATGGTTCTACACCTTCATTTGAGTCCAATTGTGTTTGATTATACTGATTAGACTTGATTAGGAAAGACACACACCTGTCTATATAAGACCTTACAGCTCACAATGCATCTCAGAGAAAATTATATATATATATAACTTCAATGATATTTATAATAATAATATTTGATATATGTAACTTATGAAAGTGCAACCCGTAAGAAATAAACCATTCATTTGAGTTAAAAGTAAAACTCTTAGGGATTTGAATAAACTGAATTAAACATGACAGATGTGAATAGTTCATACAGAACTTCAAATGAAAATCCACATCTCTAATTGAGACTTTTGACTGCATATGGAAATCTGATCAAGTTCAGGCACAGTTTGTAATGTTGAGAACTCCTCCGATACTGTAAAAGAGACACATGGGATTTCAGCAGGCATTTTGCTTAAAAGAACCATCAGAAATATAGAAAAAAAACTCAAAATCAAATTTATATATATTAAAACATAACCCCCAAAGTATTAAAAAAATCACTTTTTTTCCGTGACCATATGTTCACAACAATTTAAAACATTATACACATGGCAAAGTCATTCCTCACCAATGACAAACTGATTCTAGTACCCATCACTTTCGATACACTCTTTGTAGTGTACTTGACAGAGAACTCCAGTGCGGTCTTCATAATGCACTATTAGGGTTAAGTGCTCATGCATAAACCCTCTTTTCCTTTTAGCGGCAATCGAACCTTGGTTGCTCCAAAGCCCTTAATGATCACAGTCTGGAAGCTCAGTACAAAAAATAAAATGTCAGATGAAAACCCATGGCTTAAACTACATAAGAGAAAGTCAAGGGGCACATTAAATGCTTTGAGGGCCTCCGTGGAGTCCCTTCCACAAATCCTATTAAATGCAGCTATCTGCCAGTGATACCCTATAATGAATGTATTTAGTTTGAGTGGCGGCCTTACCCTCCTTAAGAAAGGGGTCATTTATGTTACGCACATGGACCAAATCCACTCTGTAAGCAGAAAACGCAAATATTTTAAAGCTTATCTGTGACTATTATGATTTCTTTAGCTGTGGTGGGGGAACAGCTTTGTAATGTTAGCATGACGACATGCTTTGGATGCTGTTAAATTTGACAAAATGCTCAATTTGTCATTTCGATACAGTTTTCTTGGCAAGAACACTCGTTTGACGTTCATTTCAAAGTGTCTTGTAATGCATATTTACACAATTGTGTCCAGAATAGCAGCACCATGCCCATTTAAACCTCAGATTTTTAAAGCCACTTGCAAAAACTACTTGAAAAAGTAACTTTAATCTACTTTTTAGATCTAATCTAACCTACAGTAAATGCAGAAATGATCCCAGGTGACTTTGCATGGCGAACCAAAATTGCACCACTAAAGTTATCACATTTCATGAGCAACAAGGCCATGTTTTATCACACCACAAAGAATAAATAAACAATGGCACATCTATATTATTGTTTTAGTTGTTGTTGTATGGACTGTACATTTACATTTTGTAGTAATCAAAAGCCACACAATGGAGAAACTATTTCAGGCACTGAAATACTTCTTACCATGGTGCCTCAAAAAACAGCTAAACAAAACAGATCAGGGAAAAATAATGTATATTGTAGGTGTTTAATTTGCAAAAGGAAGCAAGCAATAGGTACACTTATACAATAAAAACGTAATGGAATGAGGACAAATGCAATTTGCTGTTTTGCTACGGGCTCTGTTAGACTTAATCAGCAAATTGTTCATCTGGAAATGTGTAATGAACAAAAACACAGACAAATGTCCAAAACACTAATATTTTTGGTCATTGCTGCAGCAGTGTATTGCTGCTATGTTCGTTAAAACACACAGAGAAAAAAAAAAGGAGTAATTATCTGAAAAGCATTTGGATTGAGGAAACGTTCCCCACTGGCAACCGGATGAAAACAGATTAAATTAAGAAGGATAACAAAAATAATTAGGAAATAATATTCAAAATTTTATTACTGGTCAATTAAATGGTGTATATACAGTAGAACTAATAATAATGATAAGAATAACAGACAAATTGATATTATTGCTTGACGCAAGAAATTAAAGAAGAAAAAAAGCATGGTTACAGTTTATTTCGATAGTCCCTTTACAGATTCTACTAACTATAAATAACTTTGTAATTACATGTCAACTGCATGTCAACTAATTCTCATAAATGCACAACTACATGTCTACTAACTCTCAGAGTAGACTGATTGAGTAGGTTTAGGGTTAGTAGAATAAGTTGACATATACTTGCAAAGTTTCTGACAGTGAGTATGTACACTAGTATGTTATGTACTCATCAAAATAAAGTGTTAGAAGTTACAGTCTACTAATGCTCTAAGGACTGCAAGTTGACATGTAGCTGCAAAGTTACTTACTGTTAGTTGAGTAATTAAAGTGGACCATCAAAATAAAGTGTTACCAAAAGCACTGCTATGCTGTTTTATAGCAAATTTATTTAACCAGTAAGTGGCGCTGATTGTGGCAATGACACACAACAAGGGACGCTTCATATTTTGTCAAGTGGGGCAGTTGTGGCCTAATTGATAGGGAGTTAGACTTGTACCCCAAAGTTTGTGGGTTCGGATCCCAGTTGGGTTCAAGTGGGGTTACCACCTTTAAGATACTGTACAACCATCAAAATCGGTAGAAATTTTTTTTTTATATGTATATGTATATGTGTATATATATCTTTTTTTTTTTTTTTTTTTTGCAACTTAAGCCCGAGTGAAATCTCTAAAATACTACTGGCAAATCCTTGTCTGATGGTGGAGATTAACATTTACTGACCCTTTAGCAGTCATGTTCTGTGTGTTCTCTAGCAGCTGTTTTGGAATCAGAACTATTAATGCTAGATTTGTTTAATCAGTCACTCTTTTGATCCAATTGGTCAACTGGGTTTGCAAATATGTCTTGAACTGAATGCATTCAGTCTGATTTACAGTGGGTACAGAAAGTATTCAGACCCCCTTCAATTTTTCACCTTTTGTTATATTGCAGCCATTTGATAAAATCATTTAAGTTCCTCTTTTTTTCAATCCTCATTAATGTACACTCAGCGCACCATATGGACAGAAAAACACAGAATTGTTGACATTTATAAAAAAATAAAAAAATAAATAAATATTAGACGGTCCTATGTATTCAGACCCTTTGCTCAGTATTTAGTAGACGCACCCTTTTTTAAGAAAGTGTGCCAAATTTTGGGTTGCTGCTTTAAAAATCCAATAGCAGAAAATGTGAAAACCTACAGAATAAATGCTGATAGTAATTAAATCAGTGACAGATTGCTTTGTGAATGGCCACTGGGGTTTCCATCAAAAATGCAGGCACCATCAGGGTTGGATTAAATGAACCACCCTTCTGACCTTTACCAACTCGCTCTGCTGTGCTGATCCACAACCTGCTTCACACACTTCAGTCTCAGTCTTACTAATTCTGAAGTTTAGACACCGATCCAAAACCACACAAAACAAAGCACAGATTCTTCCAGCAACTGCTCAACGGGTTGGACAGGTGTGGAGAGAAGCTCCTGCCTGCCTGCCTGTCTATATGCTTTAGCTTCTACCAGCATGTCAGTCATACGGCTGTTATATACAGTAAATCAGCTCTGTTGAGCTGTATTGCCATTTGCTGTCTGGCACTGTAAAAATAAATAAATGATATAAAGTGTTTAATCTTGTCATTACACATTACTGGCACTCTACTCTCCCATGTGCTGACACAATCTGTATTGTTAAAAGTGATATATAAAAAAGGTGACTTGATTTGCCTGTGGGTATCTCGGCTTTTAGTTTTGTCTCCAGCTAATGAAATTCATGCTCCATCGGGTTGAGATCAGAAGAATGACTTGGCTATTGGATAAAATTCCATATTTTTACTTTAACCCCCCTTTTTAAGTTCTGTAACCCTTTTTTGGGTTAATTTGCTGTAGTTCCCGCCAGCCAAACAGCATTGCTCCATTTGACTAAGTCTGGCCAGAGAGTATATCGCTATACACTTCAAAAATATTCCGGCTGCTTCTGTCCTCTGTCACATCATCACTAAACTCCAGTAACACAGAGCCACTGGAAGACATGCATGCCCATGCCATCACACTGCTCCACTGTGTCTCACAGGTTATGTTGTATGTAATCTTTGGATACATGTGCTGTTCTAAGCCTTCTTATGCAGATTTGAACTGTTTCATTAAAACAACATTAATATTCTGGGAGATTTGAAAACCAATGCTTTTAAATGTTAACAGCACACATATCCCACTTCATATCTATGTGCTTTCATAGACAGGTTTGTTCGGTATTTCATGGAGTACAGAGATGTACTTGAAGAAAGGAGCTCCGGTTGAATTCCATGTAACTACTGTTTAAAGTTGTAACATGATATTCTAAGTAATTGTGTTAAATGTACGCTTTATTAATAGCAATTCTGAAAATGTGTGTGAAAAGCAATAAAGGTGTGAGAGTTTTACTGCCTCTAGTGTTCATTTCTTTTGGAAATTGCAGTGATATGTACTTATTGGTACGTATTCTGTGTCTTGCTAAAAAGCGCACCCAAATACATTTACACCATTAAAGTTATTTGTCTCATCACATGTGAAGCCCTGGAAATGGGTGCACTGTGTATTAAAATGGTTGTAATTCCTATGCATGTTATATTTTTGTTCAACCCCTTGAATTAAAGCTTAACTTCTGCATTTTAATTTAATCTTGATTGTTTAATTTTTATTTGTATTCTGGTGGCATATAGAGCCAAACTTATGAAAATTGTGTCTGTGTCCAAATATAATTGTATATTTCAATCAATCAATTTCAAATACACTGTCACAATAGTAGGTGCTGGTGAAGCGAGTCATGAGCCTTTTCCAGCAGCACGGAAAACTCGGAGAAAGAAGTTCTCTTTAAGAACATTTAATGAAAAAACAAATAAGAACAAAACTGAAACAAAGCAAACTGACACGAACCACATCCACTAAGAAACATCATAGACTGACAAACGTACAAGACCAGGGAAGGGAATTTATACAAAGACTAATCAAGACAAAGACTGAAGGCACCTGGACAACACAGCTGGCAGAGAATCAAACTCTAATGACAGGGGCGGGGTTACAAACGATCAGAGCACATGGGGGAACAGAATGAAAACAAACAAAGAGCACATGGACCAGGAAACATAAACACAGGCATGAGCAAGGGTCACTCATACTCAAATAAATAAATACATAATACTGTCACCACATTCACCTGTTCCTGGATCAGTCACTACCACACCACAGTCACCCGTTCCCGGATCAGCTCCAATCACCCACTCACAATCACCTGAATACTGACACCTGTCTCGAATCACAGCACAGCATAAAGTCTAGCTCAGCTATGCACTCAATGGCTGAGCTCAAGGTCATTCCCCTGAATCACACCTGAAGGAAGCTCTAATCCTGCCTTTCTCTTTGCCTACCTGTTCTGCCTGGAACTTTTGCCTCAATAACTATGTACCCACCTTCCTGCTTTATTCCCTGAATTTATCTTCCTGCTTCTATGCAAAAGACTGAGTATACCCCTTTACCAAACATTCAAAACAACTTCTATGGACTGTGCTGTTTATGATACTTGCCTGATTTACTCACCTGCAGTGATATCTTCTGTTTGATACCTACCTGAGTTACTCTCCTGCAGCAATTCCTTTTGCTTGCACTTACCTGTTGTGAAATAAACTTACCTGTTGAACTTTACATCTTTGTCTCTGCCTTTGACTGAGCTTAACAACTACACAGAACCGTTTTATGCTGTATTTTACTAAGATTGCTTACTAAGGGTATTGCTCAGTGACACACAGAACCATTGTAGCTGTTATAAAAGTTAATATGAGGCCATTGAATGCTTGAATTTGATTGGTTGACAAACGTTCTAAGCTGAGCAATGATTTCCAGGGAACTGCATGGTGAATGTAGTTCCAGGCAGCTCGTTGACCACATTACAGTTCCATTTCGATAACCCCCAGGTGGCTGGTCCCAGTATAGGTCATGCGAGACAAACCAAATAATTAAATTTTATAATTTATAAATATTTAGTTTTAAAACATGTTTTTTTCATTTGATATGGATTTTACATGGGTTTGTGATTGACTCAGCGGGAGTGTGGGTGAGATGTGGCTCCACTTGGCTCCCTACTGTTCAGACTTGGTCCCAAGCTGGCTTACTGAAGTCTTTGGTTCCAAATCAGAGCAATTTGACCGTGCCTATTGGGACAATGACAGATTCTCTTCTCTTTAATGGAAGTAAATGAAGGTGCGTTGTCAAATCTTTTTTATAGTCTTTGCTTACAACCATAGATATACTGTACATGTCGACACAATAACCAAAACCTATAGCGGCACTGGCCAAACAAATAAATATAAATATGATGTATAATGAATCAATATAATCAATATGATAAAAACATCTCATTTCCACGTTTTTTTTTTTACAAAATAATCTTTTTATTATTTTTTTATTACACACACACTCATAACTTGATTCTTAACTGCATTAGTCTGCTAGCAACATCTCAAGCCTCTCAATGTTCAAAATGATTTAGGAAGATGGGGAAGAAATAATCCTACTCACAATAGTGTTTTCAGTACAAAAACCAAACAAATACCTTAAAACAGGGCCGCTGCTGGCCAGATGGGTGCCCTAAGAAGAACAGTATTGTTGTGCCCCCTTCCCTGAAAAAAATAAAATAAAAAAAGACCTACCTTGTCACGCCCAGCTGGAGCTGCCAACAAAAGACTGGATGGCACTCCAGCACCCAGCAGACTATATTTGTTTTGTGTTTATGTTGGACTTTCCCCAGAATGCACCTCTCCTCTACAGCTGTTTCTAGTTAGGTTTAATCATTCAAGCATTATCACCTGTATAAATACCAGTCTGTTTGTTTGTCTGTCACGGTCCATTTGCACTGTCAACCTGTCTCCTTGCCACTCCGTGTTTCCAGATCTGTTGTTTTCGACCTCACCTGTTTTGACCACTGCCTCTGTTTTTGCCCTTTTGATTGTATTTGCTGTGTACCGAACCACGCCTGGACTCTGACCACTCTCTTGCTGTATCTACGCTATTCCGGTCTGCTGCCTATCGACCCTGCTTGTGTGACCTCGCTCTTTAATAAACAATCTGCACTTGAATCCGAACGCCGTCTTGCCTCTCCAATGTTCCAGTTCCAGTTGCTAAATTGCTAATTACTAAGCAGAAGCTGATATGTGGGCAACAAAGAAATTATTTTAAAAACAATACTCTTGGAAGTTTTGGTTGTTGTTTTATTTACATTTGTGATAGATTTTACTTCTCTCTAACCGAATACACTAAAAATTTTTTACATTTAAAACAAATATTTGAATTAGTATTAACATAGATATAGATCTGTACTTAATACACGTAATGTGATTCATATTCTTGATTCATTTATAAGCTTTGTTCTTTGTTAAAACTGTAGACAGAATGGATGAAAATTTTATTACGCCTAAATATGTTTGAGTGTATAGGATATAGTAGGCCATGCATTTATGTAAAATCATTCAAATGAATTTATTTCTGTAAGTAAATTTACAATTTAACCAATTGTCTAAATTACATTGGAAATCAAATCCACAACAAAACAATTTCATACCACAATAAATAAATGACCCGATAGCTGGCTAGCCCGAACCATGGTAAATATTGTGGCATTTGAGCATAGTAATCATAACTATTACTATACCAACCACAACCACAGTAATTTGACTGCAACAGGTCATCAGGTCAGTCTGCTAAAGCTGTAGCCAGGGCAATGACTAGACTAACATGAAATAACCTCCTTTTTCCAGCATGTTAAACAGTATAATTCATTATAATTCTTTATTTTCATAGAGAAATTCCTCTCATTCCCAGCTGTCTTGGGCCCCCAGCTCATCTTTCACAAACAGCAGCTCATGAGAATCTATCAGCACTCATGTTACATGTACAACATTTCCCCATTTCTGTCTGGATGTGTGTTTCAGCTTAACGCCTCTTTTTCTGGGAAGCTTAACACCACTGATTACTTGGACACAGTCTTTATGGACACAGTGTTGGCTTATTTAGCCATATATATTAAAAGAAAAGGTTTAAGGGTACATCCTATCTGTACATTCAGCATTCCTTGTTTTTAGCAACATTCACATTTATAAAAGGGATGTGGAAATATACACGATTGGTGGGATTATATTGATTCCTTAAAGAATGATGCAGCAATTATATTTTATTATATTTTTATAATTTTATATCTGTATAATAGACAGATAGATATATAAAAGTATTTAACATAATAAATCCAAAAGATGCTTTCTTCCAGGGCCCAACTGTTCTCTTTTTCTGCATTGAGAAACAAAAAATTCAAACAAATTAAAATACTGTCATTGCATAAACAATTGCCCATGCAGCCATTATGAGTTGTAAATGAGCTATTCGCATATGCACACCTGTTCACAGTGCAAAGGTACATTTCATCAAGCTGTTGGACATGAATATTAATGCTAGCACCATTAGTAGAGTTACACAAGGTCAGGACCTGTGAGACGAAACGCTGAGAACGTTTAAAGAAAAAAAAAAAAAAACAGAACATTTTTATGTATTATTTAGGGTGACCTCTAATTTGACGTCTTTGTTTCTTGCTGTGTGTGTATGTGAGGAGTGTATATCGGTTTGTAAAATAGCTAGTCTATGTTTATCAGAATGGACAGTATGTGTGAGCTACGTAATCTGTTAATAAGGTGCTAATAATAGAGATTACAGAGACAGAGATGATGCAGCACCGAGTTAGTGATGATGATGATGTGTGTGAGTGTGTATGACACACCTTTTCATCATCTGTCACACACACATTCATTTTACTGACATTTTTAAATTAAAAAATTTTTTTTTTCTATTAGCAGTCATCTGAATCGTGTGTTCATTTTAACAGATTTACAAGGACGGGACTTTTCTTGGTCCTTTGGAAAATGTCTTGTCTCATAGTGTTGCACTGTTTGTACTCTCGTTACACTCTGTCGGCTGTTAGCAGGAGTGAAATCCAATATCAACATACTGTGTGTGGATCAGTCCAGTTTAAACCCAAACACAAGCACCATCAGTTCTCCAGCTGCTGCCCCAGTGCAGACGTCCAGCTCTGAACACGTCCAGAGAGAGACTGAGAAAGAGAGAAGGATTAGTTGTATAGACTGTGCCGCGGCGTGACAGCCCTCGTGACGCCAAACTGTCTGCTTAGATGTGAAGAGGAAAGAGTAAGAGAGAAAGAATGGAGTAAGGGGTGAGAATAGAGGTGTGGAAAAGGAGTTGAAGAGGGCAGACGGAAAAGACACAGCTGTTGAAACTCATCTCACACTCACAATGAACAGAGACACAGAGGGAGAGAACAGAAATGCTAGCGCAGATGGAAGTGGATTTTCTCATGATTAACATTTTACTGAGAATTTATTTATAATTCAAATATAAGAGAAATATTTGTTCAAGACAAAATAACATTTCCCTAGTTCACAAACAGATTCAAATTTAGATGTATTTGTATTTCCAGATTGTGACTAATGTCTGGTCCATATTGCAACTTTATCTGGCCAAGAACCGCCCACTTACACAGGAAGTGACTGTCTGACCAATTCATGTGACGAGCCAAGATTTTTTTTTCTGTGTTTAGGGTCATTAAATCTGAAATGTATCGAAGCTTAAAAGATAATTACAAATTACAATATATATATATATATTTTCCCCTCACAATTCTAACTTTTTTAATCACATCTATGTCTTGATTGCTCACATCTGCAATTTTATATCTCTCAGTGTGACTTCAGTTATTATGTCAGTTTATATCTCACAATTACCTTTTTGAAGATACAGTAATTTACCGTTTTCAAGGTGATTTGGTATTATTAAGCCTTTTATTTATCAAGGATTCATATATTAATAATGTTACAAAAATATTTAATTTCAAATAAATGTTGTTTATATTCATCAAACATTCAAAAAAGTATTACTGTTTGCAAAGATGTATTAAATAGCACAGCTGTTTTTAACATTAATAATTTTTAATGCTGTTAAATAATTAATTCTAAGATTAAGTTTTTGTTTGCATAATATATCTATACACAAACATTGTGTATTAGAAAATATTTATATGTGTTTACATCTGTGTTTATATTTATGTATTATATTTAAATATATTTAATATATAAATATAACATTTTCTGAATTATATACATGCATGTCTGTGTGTATTTGTATATACATGACAAAATATACAGTACACATACATATATAATGTAAACAGGTGATTATGTAAATATATGTAAATGATGTATGTTTCTAAAAATACTGTATATGTAAAAAGGTGATTAATCACGTTTAATCGTTTGACAACACTAATAATTATATCAAAAGTTTCTTGAGCAATACATTGATATATTCAGAATGATTTCACATTTATATGACCCTGAAGATATTAAAATAGAAGACATTTATTTAAGATTTATATTAATATTTCACAATATTATGTATTTAGAAGTAAATATAACTGTGGTCACCATGAAAAAACCCCTTACCATTAGGAAACTGGTTCCAAGAAAATGTGATATAACATCAAAAACAAAACAGAATTCACAAGTCTAGAGGAGTGTCCAGCAAAACTTATTCAGAGATTGGATGCCTGAACTTTGAAAACTTTGGCAAATACAGTCCGTAATTATTGCTCAGAAATGCTCTTTGTTGCAGACTAAGAACTTGTAAACACAACTTTGGTTTCTGGCAGATTGATAAAAATCTATGCACTTTGATTCCCAGAAATCGCATAAACCAGATTGTAATTTTTTTTTTTTTCTGAAAGCCCTTGCTGTTTATCAGCGCTCTCAGAGGGTTATCAAGCAGTCTATGCATGTGCTGTCTGGGACCGAGACAACGTTTTTACAGAATAATCTTAATGAATGAAATTCATGTGTTTGTTTTTTTTAGCTGTTTGTTTTCCTCAGGTTTTTCAAGCCAAACTCTATCCAGGGGCGTTATGTGTATAATTTTGGTTTTCTAAAAGATGCTGAATCCTCCTGCCTGCTTGAACTTCACTTTACCCCTGAACTCTGTAGAATCGAAGCCTGGACTCCACATGATTCCAAACAGAAGCATATATTTGCAGTTCATGCACAGATGGCAAATAAAGCTCTTCAAAGCATTCTCAATATACCTCTTTTCTTTAAAGGCCTCTAGTGAGGATTTTTTTTCTGCTCAGACTCTCATTCTAACCCCCTACTTTCTCCCGCTCTGGTGAAAATAGATTGACAAAGATGCTGAGTGAGAGGGAGAAAAAGCAAAGGATGCCTGAAGGCAGGATTAACAGACAGAGTTGATTTTATTTTCCTGTGTTTGAGGGTCGTACTGCTGTGTATATGAAGGAGTGCCTCCAGTGTGATTGGCAGCTTTCTCTGGTGTGGCCCAAGAGCCAAGCCACTTTAGCAAGTTAGTACAGAATATGTGCAATGTGTTGGACACAACAGTACAGATCCAAAGCAGACAGCTGGTCACACCTCAGAAATTTTTGGGTTTATGGTCCAGACAACATAGGGTGGTTTGTAGCGTCTATTTTCAGATCCTAATTGACTATATGCAGTATGACTAAACTACTGTCTAGTATCACTTAAAGTGATAGTTCACCGAAAAATTAAAACTGTGCAAATTAGAAAACACAGACATCTCATTTACATGTTGACTTAATATACTGTACCAAGAGAAAATTAGCATAGTAGCAAATAAGCGGAGCTTATGCTCAACAACAGGTGCAGAGATTATTAGTGCGCAAATGTTATTAAGTCATATTACATGATTCATATTGTCACGGGTTGGGTGTAACATCAGCAGCAGGCAAAGGTTTTACAGAAACTTTTAATACGCAATACAAACAAAGGTACAAACACCCCAACTCACATTAAAATATCATTGACGATCTACACACAGGACAGAAAACAGAGGGCTTATAAACACTAGGAAGGATTCAGGACAGGTGAGGAGCACAGGTGGGACGAGTTAATCAATCAACTAAACAAGAACAGGAACAAGACCATAAAAGGAACACAGAAGGTACAAAACCAAAATTAACTATTGACATACAACATGGACCAGGGCGTGACATCATATCCCCCTCCCGGAAGGGACGCCCCCGCGCCACGAAACATCAACAATACACAGAGACGAAGTGAAGGAGGGTGGGCGTCCTGGAGGCTGTACAAGTTAGAGTTACTAGGTGCCTCCAGGACGGCATCGTAGACTCAGGAGGCCATTAAATTTTGCCCTTGGTGTGAAAAGGCCAGAGTTAGCTCACTCAAAAATGAACATTAGCATATGTTTTACTTACCTTCAAGCCAATTAGGGCTTTCTCCTTTAAGGCGAATCCAGTTGGAGAAGAAATTGTCCTGGTACTTCTGAGCTCTAAGAAAAAAAAAAGTTAAGTAAAGTGCACGTAAACATAATAAAAGATGAATTAAGGCTACCTGTATTGAATTAATATGTTTTTGATTCATATCCATAATTTAAATATAATAAAGACTTTTTGCTCACTTTCACTGACTGTGGTCGCAGAAGACATTCTGATGGATGATGTAGGATGCATGCATCACGCATGTGCTTCTCCTTACTTTAGCAAATGAAAACTAGTCTCTCCGCAATGCCAACATCTTACAGTATGTCATCCGCCGGGACTACTTCAGCATATGAAAAGTGATGGAAAAGTGTTTATTATGTTGGAAATATGTATATTTTCCTTACAAAAAATTCACTGCAGGAGGCCTTCTTTCACCCCCTGGTGTCTTGTGAGGCACATTTTATTACCTTCACGCATACTTTATTTCACATGTTTTGTACTGTTAAAGGGAAAGACCCACCAACAACAATTATAGAGCTTAGAACTGCCTGGACAATTTATTTTTAATATAACTCTGATTGGAATCGACTGAAAAAAGAAAGGCGTATACACCTAGGTTGGCTTGAGGGTGAGTAAAACATGCTAGTTTTAATTTTTAGGTAAACTAACCCTTTTAAATGTGGATCATTAAAACTGCCATTCTGTAACTGATAAAGGATTAGAATCTATGTATAAAAGACTAAAATATTATGTTATTGCGGTCAGATTTTACAGGTTTCACATTTACAGCTTTCCCCGTTTAAGTCTACAGAAGCAGCACTAGCTTGACTGGTAAACAGCTGCCTGGAGGCATTACTGAGATGGCCACCGAGCTGCTTAAAAAGGCCTGTTTGTGTAGAGATGAGCATATTAACACAACACAAGACCTTTGTAGTAATATTTTATTGATTGGATGTGGGTTTTGAGACCTGTGTGAAAAAGTTGCATATGGAGAAGATGGAAACGATCCACAAGTCAAGCAGATGAAGACATACAGTTACACAGACTCTAGACAGACAACACACACTCACACATGCTAGAAGAGAGAGACTCCCTACTTACCTGCTCTCTTTTCATCTGCCTGTCATCCTTTTCTTTAATGAGCAGGCAAGAGAGACAGAAAGATGCGTGTGTGTTCAGACTTCTGGTGTAATTGGGCCTGTGACCTCAGAAGGAAGTTTGTTTGGTGGGTAGTGAGTGAGCTTGTGTGATGCTGGAGGAGTGTGAACGTATTGATTTGTGTGTGTGTGTGTGTGTGTGTGTGTGTGCCGTAGCTTACCCAGTGATTGATGGGTTTCTCTAATGTCATGTCAGAGAGCAGCAGAGATATGCACAAGAACATCCAGTAAACACACATTCCTCCTCCTGATGAATTATTCGAGATTTGTTCACACACTCCTGTTGAATATCTTTAACCGTTATTAGGTCTGCTTCTTTCGGAAGATCTGTGTGTTTGAGTGTCTTACTAACTTTATTAGGTCTTTTAAACTTTTAAACATCTCAAAGTATGCTAATGTGATGCAATGTGTTTGTGTTGCGTGCAGAAAACTCAGGTGACGGTATTGACTACAGCCAGCAGAAGAGGGAGAACATCGGAGACCTGATTCAAGAGACGCTGGAGGTGTTTGAACGCTACGGGGGCGAGGACGCCTTCATCAACATCAAATACATGGTGCCCACCTACGAGTCCTGCCTTCTCAACTAAATGGAATGGAGAACTCACTCACAAACACACTTCTTATACAAACATGTAAACACACCCACCCTATGTTACAAAGCTAATTTTGGACTCTATTAAAAGTGATCATGCAGATGTTATGAGTCTGTGCATAATGGCTGTCTGTATCAAAGAAGCAGACACAAAGCTTCCTGTGAAGATGAACGGACAGGTAGTCAATAAATCTCTCGGTTGCAACTAACCTGCATTTTATTTTCATTCTGTGAGAAATTATCTGAAGAGAAAGGCAGAAAATGCCCACATATCAAATACCAACCCAGGCGCACGGCTGGTCGTGACAATATCACGAAATTAGCACGAAATCTATTTATTCGTGTCAGGGACACGAATATTTAATGATTTCCGTAACTCGAGCACGAACGTAAAACTACGATTCGATTGGATGCATCTTTTCGTGCTGGATTCACGAAAGCCGAGTAAGAATCGTGTCAGTACCACGAAAAAAAAACGTGTGACTGGGCTGCAAATACTTACTGGCCACAGGTACAGGAAACAATGTTTAGAATGTAACAACATTGAATGGTTATTTTTTATATCATGATGATCTATATTTTGAGCATTTACACATGCAGTTATCATGCATGAATTGAATTTGATTTGACTTAAAGCACATTATTGGGAAAATAAGGAGGAAAGCTAGGTGAGATTTTGATACAGCAAGAGGAAAGACATTGATGATTTCAACATGCTTTGGCAAAAAAAAGGAGAACATGTATTGCCATCCACATGAATGTATGTGCCTTTTTAGGCACAAAGCCACAAAAATAACAGTGTTCGCGCGAGCAGGTGAGAAGAGATCGAGCGCAGGAATGATCTCGTGCGAGTAGTTGAAGTGCGCGAGGCTTTGAAATGAGCTCGCGGCCCCGTTTCTTCGCATGTACATCTGTTTGAAATGATTTACCGCGCTCGCCAGCATCAGTGGTGCGCTCGCTTATTAATGGCATAGATTTGCCGCAATAGATTAAGTGTATTTTTCGCGAGCTGGTTGCTGCTGCTGCGGCGGGGCGGAGGATCGCGATGCAGGTTTAGCATTGTGATATCTATGTTCGATGGCATCGTCTATCGACCCAACCCTAGCTGGGCAGCCTTCCTTTTCTCTCGCACTTGCCATTTCTACACGTACAGTATTGTGACCTGCATCACTTACTCCACACCGTAGACACCTAAATTCTTTCGCGCGAAAGGGAAACACACTGACGTCACATACGGGGCACGAGGCTACTTTGCGCATGTCATGAACCTTCAAGCCGTGTGACGCATGCGTGCACCGAACCGAGACAAGCGTACCGAACGGTTCGTTTTTTTTTTCATGAATCGTGCCATCTCTAATATATATATAATTAAATAATTTCAACCACATTTAAAACTTTAACTTTAGTTCAAAACCTTCATCTTGCCAGACAATCTCTTCCAATCACACAGATAATTTTCAGAAGGTCACTGATCTAATGTAGCTCTCTTTCCTGATATAATGAACATTTTCTTGCTTTTTCTTCCAATTTTCTCAGTGGTTTCTGAAAAAAAAAAAAAGAAGAAATATTGAGACATCCCTCTGGCTGTTCACTCACCTTCCAACATTCACCACCTGAAATCTCTCTTCTTTTTACTTGTTTTTATCCTTTTATCTATTCTACCAGGGGTGTAGAAGCTATTCTAACTGAGAATAAATTTGCTCCCATTATAGCAATAATGCATATTTCCTCTTTGGATGGAGTTCACATAACCAAGTTCATGTTTCAGGAAATCACAGTAATCATCACTTTTAATTAATATTCATAAGCCATGGTTTGTGTGCTGAGCCTCTGACAGAAAGTAAACCAATTTATATGAGAACTACAGAAGAGAAGAAAAGTAATGTTTGCCAAAAAATATGCAGTTTTATATTCATAGCCAACTAATCTTTCTGTATAATTAATAAACCCTATTGGCAAACACTAGTGACTGACATTAGTAGGAAGTTTAGTTATTATGCTTTCAAAATATTTCATATGAGTGTATCCGTGGCAACTAGACACTTTATAGGCTTTGAGATTTTTAATATGCCTCCCCACTTTTCCGATAATTCCAACACCCCTGCCTCCTGCTTTCTTTATCTCCTTCTCGCTTTCTTTATCTCTGTCTATTCAGGTCAGCTCTTTGTTGGATACTTCTTTTTTATATTTAAATGGTATAAGTCTTTTTATTCAGCAGTAGTGAAACATACCAAAAGCTAAAATAGATGAACTAAAAGGCTCTGATCTTAGCTCTAAAGTTGATGATTCATAAGGAACGCACTTACATATAAACTCCCACCAGAAAGGACTTGAAGGGACATAGAGCATTCACAAAATAACACATGACAGATAGCTAGTATTTAGATAGCAACATTATGTGCTTTTGAAAGCCATGAACCTGTATGAGCTGCAGGCTGTGTGCCAGAACACAATGTCTGAATGAAACGTTCATTTATCAGAGTGCATACACACGCACGCACTCAGTCGGGGGCTTCCCTCATGCTTAACAGCCTCTATCTTTTCCTACCTGTGAAATCAGATGCCTAGAGTATGTGTTTTGTTTTATTTAGCCGAATAGTGATTTTATAGCATATAATGTCCTCTGAGTCTTTTCACTTAATGCTTTTACAATCAGATTAAGCAGCCATCTGTAGATCTCCTTCTTTCAGGGATTATTAGAAGGGCTCTGAGCTGTTCTTTGGACACCCGGCCCCATAATCACCCCATATATATTACTTTCTGACACTAGTGGATCATGCCGTCGTACGAACATACCGTAACATGAAGGATGTGCAGTGTTTTGCCAAAGTATTTCCTTTAGCAGCTGCTCGGGGGAAAGAAAATCAGTGTTGCTGTTTTTTTTTAAAGGGTGTCCCATGAGCCAATGAGTTTACAGTGAGCTAAGATTTTTGAAACGTTTGAACTCAATCTGGATTTGATCACACGCCTGTAAATTACAGCTCTGAACAGACACAAGGGGGAATAGAGGTGGGATTTGCCCTCAAATCAGTTTTACTGCAACAATCGGGGTCAATAAAGAGACCTGGAGTCCCAGCTCGAGTCCTAGAAACCAAGACGGTGAGAGGAATAGTTTCAGTCATCGTTTATTCACTCTTATTCTTTCATACCTGCAAGACTTTCTATCTTCCTGCAAAACATAAAAGAAGATATTTTAAGAATGTGCGAATTCTTTTTTGCCCCTAAGTCAATGGGGTCTTTCCTTGAAAGGATGGAATACACTGAGACATGTTTGTTTTAAAGAAGAAAGGTTTGGTACAGCATGAGGGAAACAACTGTTCTTCTCATTTGCCTGATTTGGCTCGGATCTAATTGCCTCTCAGGTGAATCGATGAATGAAATCGGTATAAAACAGGGATGGAGACGTTGATGCGAGAGCAGAGGGAATGGAAAAACATTAGAGTGTAAGAATGCCAGATTGTTAGGAGCAACAGTGCAGAGGGGAGGGAGGGAAAGCGAAGGGAGCAGCAGGAATAAATAGCCCTCTGGGATCTATTCTTCTTGTTCGGCGCATCTGCCAGGGGCCGCACGAAACCCAACGCCAGCCAGTGAGCATGTGCAAAGCCCTGAGCTCAATGGATTTATTTTGGACTGACTTCATGCTTCAGGTGTCCCTTGCACCTCTCAACCCCAGACCACCACTCCACAGAACAGACTGGAGCTCTGATGTTTATTCCAGGATTTTTCTGAAAAACGTCATCCTTTTGGACTCTTATAGGCCTCAGAGATGTGGTGAGGAAAACAAAAACAAAATGTAACAAGTTGCTCCGCCCCTGACACTTTTCACCATCCAATCATTTTATTTGTCGGCCAAATCAAATCCTGCCTTATTTTAATCTTTTAAAAAACAGATTCTTTAATAAATACATCAGAATATTGCAGTAAAATGGATTGTGAATACTTGGCATCTGTGCATTTTTGCAGTTCTGAACTTCTGTAACATTTTGTCAAGCGGCAGAATTGAGCTGTTTCGTTGAGCAGTCTTTTCTAGTATCGGACAGTTTGAAAAGTGAGTTTCTTTAAAGTGGTGCTGGTTTGTAGCGTGTGAACGCGTGGTGTGTTTTGAAGAAGGCTCACAGGAGGCCGATAGTTTTTCGGCGGGAGACTGGAGAGATCTTCCTCTCTTACCAGCTCCGGAACGACGGGGTTCTGCTGTCTGATCCTCGCTCCTCCTCTACCTCAGCCAGACGCTCTTATCAGACGCAAACACATCTGCTGTGGCTCTGCACACACACAAATAAGCGCCATTCCTTATCCTTTGGGCCAACATGAGAACCAATCACACACATATAAACCCACATTCACCTGTGTTTTTTTAAATCTGCATGTATACAGCAGTTATGTGCAGTCCTTGAAATGCATTTCATTTTAATTATTTGATTAATCACAAATATCAATTCTGCATCAAAATAAATGTTGATGTATCATTTTCTTGTGCTTCTACTTATTTATGTACGGTAAAAGCAAGTGCTATAATGAAATAATATATAAAAAGGGCTCATTAAAGGGATGAAGTAGCCTATTATTTAATGTAATAACAAATTAAATTAATTGAAACAAGATTTTTGGAAAAAAGCAATGAATGTCCACACCTAAACCTAGCCCTCAGAGCATGTATTAATAAGCATGTACTAATAAAATTTGACAAATTCTTAAAAATGAAAAACCAATTTGCCAAAATTTTAAATATTGAAATGGTAAATTCTCATGATAGGTTTGAATAATACAATTGATAAAATAAAAATTTAATTATTTAAACATTTTTTAATTATTTATAAATTAATATATTAAATGGTCAAGATTACACCTAATTAACATTAAATGTAAAATGTGATGCAGCGTAAAAAGAAACAATTCACCTTGAAAAACAACAAACATTTTGTTATAAAATCTTAAAGATTTTTCCAAATTAAATGGACAAACATGCATAGGAAGTGTAGAGTCAAACCAAAATATTTTCAGACACCAGATATACTTTTAATAGGTGCAAGACAATGTAGTTCATTATTTAAGTGAGGATAGAAAATATAATAAACTGGGACATATTATATACCCCCCAAAATATTCTTTATCTAATTTCTTTGGGCCAAAATTATTCAGACACTTTGAACTGACCATGTTTTGCTTAAATGTTTTTCTTTAATTATTAATGCGAAATTTTTCCACCACATACTAAACAAAATTAAGCATTGCTTGGAAATCGGTTGTTATCTAATTGTGTACTTAAATTTAACAGCTGACAGCTATTCAACCAAATTCATTACATACTTTTCTATCAAATTATATGACATTGACAAGATGAATTGGTTCTTGAGTGCTTTTCTTATTTTATTATAATTTTCTAAACTATAGTGAATAAACTGTGATAATGTGAGAAAGGTGCCTGAATAAATTTTAGTTTGACTGTATATTTAAAGACATTTACAATATATTTTACTATTTTTTTTTGTCTTTACCATGCTTCTTATGTGTCATTGACTCAAGTATGTCTTGGAGAAACTGTGCGGCGGTATAAGGCCATGAACCCCGAATGAGTGATGAAGGACTATGTGTTTGCTGTAATCTTCCCTGCAGACCCCTGGGGAGCCATGAGTGACGTGGTGGCCCACGGTGAGATTATACTGCACTGGACTGGGTGGAGAGAACAGAATCCATCAGTGCTGTCAGCCACCCCAGTCCAACAACCAACATGTGACCAGCACATACAATCAATTGTGTATTTTACAGTCATCAGAATACATGCTTTTACTCTCACTCCCATAAATACTCAATGATACTCACGCTGAGATAGTCCCACTCTTCGCCTCACCTTAACAATGTGTTATTTCTCTCTCTCTCTGTCTTTATCTCACAATTGACCCAGATTTCACTCCCTGGTGTTCCTGCACCCACACATAATCGCTTTTGTTTTATGCTTTTGTATTATTTTCATACTCAGAGCCTTCAAGCTCTCTTCAGACAAAATAACTCTAGAGAGTCTGTGCTTTGAGGGAGCTCACGTTATATTCCAGACGCAGTCATGCCACCTACTGCTTTTCTAATCAGCCACCGGCGCTGACCACCGGATCAGGACTGGTGCCCCCTCTGAAGCCTCATCTCCCTGCCATCTTTGCTCACTGCTGCTTCACAACCACCTGATTTCATATTCACTTTTCATCTAAAGTGTTGTTAATTGGATTAATTGTAGAATAAAACCAGTGTTATTAATAGAGAAGGAAAATACAAGGTTTGGGTGGGGATTAATATCACACACACTAGCAGCACGCAGACATGTGTGGCCTGTCTCAGACGCGGTGCCTAGTAAAATGAAAATGTATGTGGCAGTGTTGATAAGAGCAAAGGATTCTTATCTGAAACCGAGATTAATGCGGAATCTTTTGTGCTGCCTTCAGAAATTGGTGATATTTTTTCTGTCTGTTATACTAAGAAGGTGATGCAGCTGAAAAATGAGATTAAAGAAAGAAAGGATGATGAGTCATGTGAATATGATGATGCATGGTGAATCATATGGATATATTTGTATGGAACAAGCAGGGAGGCTGTAACACTTGGATCATTCCCATGTATGTAAAAATGCTACTTGCATTCAGCATTTTTGCTCATGTGCATCTGGACATTATTTGGAGATAATCACCCAGGAACCATAAAAATACATTCTGGGGAAAAATGTCATCGGAGTGGTTTTCAAAGACACTTATAGTGTCTAAAAGGTAGGACCTAAATGATACATATTGGCAGACTGGTAGCTTTTTTTGCAGTGCTCTGTCCCAGTCTTTTCTTCTGGATTGTAAATAGTTGGTATTATTGTGTGATGTCTCTAGTTGAAGGAATGTATCCTGTGTCCTGTTATCTTCCATGTGGATAGGATCTGGAGAAGGTCAGCTGAGCATGAAGTCCCAAGCTGATATAGCATCTGTTCAAAATTGTGTCTTCCATACTGATGAATGTGAAAGTGTGATTGGAGATTTTAAAATAGCATGAAGGTGAGTAAAGAATGCCAAATCTTAATTTTTGGGAGAAGTAATCCTTCAATTTAATAACTTTTAAATGAGGTACAGAACATGCAGTTCCTGAAACTTCTGGAATCAGAAATTTAATCATGATAAATTCATTTGATATACCAGTAGTACTAATTTATGTTAATAAAAAAAGGTTTGAAGCAGCTTTGTGATTAATACTGGAGAAATATCTCCCAGTCACAAAGACTGAGAAGCACCGGTCTTAGGATCGCTTTATACAGAATAACGCGAACAGCAACAGGATTTATGTATTTTAGAAAATTGCATTTATCTTCAACGACCAGAAGCGAGTTGCGCGGTGACACATCTTGGAAAGCAACGTACGTTCGCGTACTTGCGTGAAGTATATTGTGAACTGTGAATCGCATTACATTACACGGCAAAACCAACTGTGCAAATCAAACACACACAAAACGATTTAATTATAAAAAAGCAACACACCATGAAATGCCAAGCCCTATCAAAACACACAAAGCAAACACTTGTTGTCACAGACATGTTGTCACAGCGTTTCACAATATATCATCCCCGCCGGTGATTCTAGCGTTCACGAGACTGCATTCTATTGGCTCTGATCTCTGTCAATCATCACAGGCGCTGATTCATGTGGTTAAAATACTAGCACCGCCTCTCATAGGCTATGCTCTGATTGGCCACCCAGAGCGTTCGCGGCGAGCATTCAGCCAATACGCGCGAGGCGGGTCTGGCGCTCTCTGAGGTTCCTCAGTCCGGAGCTGTAGCGCGAGCTCAGTACAACGAAGAGAACCCAGCGAGTCTACATCGCGCGACTCTTGCGAAGGGAGAGAAAGAGAAAGAAAGAGAGAGCCTGCACCTTAAAATTAGCCCTTGTATCTGGAGAGGGTCGCCGCAGCCTGGAGGGGAAACGAGGGATTTGATCGGCACCGTTATTTTTTTTATTTTGTGTTTTCTTTATTTCTTTTCTGGGGGAAGGATTGTGAGCGTTTGCGTGCAAAGATGATGGTCGGGGAGATGGAGGTGAAGGAGAGACCGAGGCCGAGTCCCGACTATCTCATGCAGTTATTGAACGAAAAGAAGCTCATGACGAGTTTACCGAACCTGTGCGGCATCTTCACACACCTGGAGAGACTCTTGGACGAAGGTACGTGTGTGCAAACCCGAACTGCGAGTGTGTATGTGGTGTTTCACAACTTCACAAACTATCTGTCTTCAGTGAAAGAGGCTCTAAACAACGGTCATGGATTCAGTTTTAATGTAGACTTGCTACATTTATTGAGACTTGAGTCTGGTGCTCAACGTTTAACCCATTTTGGGGGGGATTTAAGCAATTTTGAGTATTTTTTTCCCCCGTTCGTGTGTGAGGGTCGCTAGCGCTGTTAGCAGTTTGCTAAAACAACAACTTTTACCCGTCGTCATATTTACAAACTTTCACTTGTTTATCGTCTAATATAATACGTTTTAAGAGTTTACTCTTTCCCTAAATGTTTAGTTTGTGTTGTAAATGACATTGCTAGGCGTTTCAACGGTCCCTAACTTGTTTTTGGGTGTGAGTGACGTTAGCCAAAGTTAGTAACTTAGCTGAAGACAAGAAACTTCGCTTATTTTTCGGTTGAATTCGAAATATTATGTTTATTTACTCGGGTATTCAAATATTTATATCTGTACTCAACATAAAGGATTTAATCAGAACAATTAGCTGTTTGTTTGCAGATTAAGATTTTCCCCTGAGGCATTCAGTTGAGTTTTGCATGAATGCGTCTTATGGAGAGAGTGAGAGAGACATGCACAAGTGCATTAACACGTCCTTCAAAATAGTACAGAATAATCGACTGTTTTGATTCCACATAATAAACATAAAAAGCTTATTTTGTAACCATGCAATCTGTGAAGGAGAAAGAGTGTTCGTGGCTGTGATATGCCGCAGGTTTCTCTCGTGTATCTGTACCGTCACTCATTTCTCTTCACACATGTTGTGCGATTATTTACACGCGCTGTTTGTGTCTAAAATGCATATAGTTTATAGTCAGGCTCTAATCTCCTTCTGTTACGATACGGAGAGGCTTGAATTCCCTTTCTCGCACACATACACTGTATTAATTTCATGAAGTGCACGAAAGCTCGTGCTATTGACATGCAAACACGCGGCTCTGTTTGTCTTGGAACAAAGGACGACGAGCAGCCGCAAAATCTGCCGCAATGTTATCCAATATCAGGTTTGTTTGCGCTCGTTTTCTCTCAGCGTGTTGCTAAATCACACTTTGCGTCACCGGATAAACTAGTTTGGTTTGACTGATCACAACTCCACATTCCGACACACAACCACAGAAACCACACTTTAGATAAGGTTTTTTGGTTTTGACTTTTGCACACGCACAACTGAACTTTTGCCAAGTTTACGACCGGACCTGTTGTTTTATTTTTCTTTGTTCCGTATGGATATAATTAGTTTGTTTTTATTATAGAAAAAAAAACCCGTTTTAAATGGATAGTTTTGCAAAAGAAAGTAACATCCTGCCATTTGTTCAACAAAGAATATATTTTTTTGATTTTTCAATTTATGCTCTTGTGTTTCACAAGTTTTGGAGTGGCAAAAAAAGTTAGAATAAAAATGTTTGCAAGAACAATCTGTTTAATATCTTAGTTTTAGTATGTAGACACTGATATGCTATCTAACTATTGGAGTTCTTGCATCTACAATACAACCTTTTTCTATATACGTAAATGGCACAGATGTGTTTCCTTAAGAAGTCGTCTTCTTGGTCCTTTGGTGTCTCCATGTGATGATTCTCATGAAGCTGTGTGCCCTGACAGTGAGGTGTTAGTTCCTCCTGCAGTGATACAGCCTCATGTTTGTGTATCTGGACTCATTCTGCTCTGTTTACCTGAACTTTGCTCTGCTCTTGCTGTAATCTGTTCTCCTTAAATCCACTCAAAATGAGCTGAAACCACAGAGGACAACTTCATCATCCTTTTTTCCCCTCTCTGACACACATTTCTTTGAACTCACACATAAATTGGACTAGGTGTAAAATCTCTGCTGCGCTCAGCTGAATTTGCATACTGATTTGGCAATGCAAATGAGCAGCTCAGGGTGATGTGGGCCAGTCATGTATTTGTAACGGTAAATACTCAGACTTAATGCGTAGGGAGGGAAATTTGTACAGCTACACACAGCGTCTGCTATCTCTCCTGACCTCTGCTTTACATCAGAATGATATGGGTTTTTAAATGCCTGATACTGATGTCTAGACAGCAGGGTGATATGATGCCATTTTAAAAATGTATATTTAATGAATAATATTTATTGAAATCCCAAAACATGAGGATGGGAAATGCAATATTAATCCCCAAAGCTGCCGGAGAACGTTATTGATGTGAATGATCACAAAATGCACAAATTGTCTGATGTGTTGGTCTATCATGAGTTTTAGAAAGGACGTGTGCTCCATCTTTTCTGTGTGTTGCACTGATCTAAGATCAGAGAGAGAGAATCCCGCCCAGTTAGCTGAGAAGGTTAGACAGATGATAGTATTTTAGGTATTTCATTAAGCCTGACTGTTATTATTGTGGAGTGTTCAGTGCACAAGTAAAATGCAGACTTGAAAGCGTTTCTGTGTAGCTTCACACTTTTCTGCTGGATGAAAGAGAGTCAGCGTTTGCAGGTGAAATGTGGGAACGCTCTCTCAGTTGTCGCCTTGTAAGAGTTCTCGTGACAGCTGTGCACAAACATTCATAACTCGAATGGATCGTGTGTGTTTGCAGCTGTTGGCATGGCAAAGGAAAACCAACACCCTTACGTCTCCCTCGTCACCCTTTCTGTTCCCCACACAAGACAACTGCTCCCCCCACCTCTCCCCGCGCCATTCGAGTGTGTGTGTCAGGCTGACGAGAGAAAGACAGGTTTGCAGCGTGCTTGTGATCTTCAGAGGTGACCCTGCGGGTGTTTTTAGAGCTGTCTTTGATAAGTCGTTGGCAGCTGAGTCCAGTGCCAGAGCTCAGTTCAGGTGGTGTTTAGAAATGGACACAGCGATGGAAGGAACGAGTCAAGGTTAAAGATCTATATTTCTCACGGTCATACAGGTTGTTATTCAGAAATTATTCTGTCTTGAAACAGTTTGTTTTCTGTGCCATTTTTAGCAGCCATTACTCCAGTCTTCAGTATGACATTATTCGTCAGAGATCATTCAGATAAGCTGATATGGTGCTTACAAAGTGTTTATTATTGTTTTAAGCAGTTGTGCTGCCTGATAGTTTTTTTTTTTTTACTTTTTAATGTTTTTTTTTAATTTTAGTCTTTTTTTAATTTTCTTTTCTTTTTCATTGTTGCATGGTTAATTTATTATATTATATTAGTTTGATTGCTTGGGCATGAGCATGACATCCTTAACCACACCCCTCCAACTGTAAGTGTTAATTTCTGAATGAAACGCCTGCTTTACTACAAATCAAATCAGTTTGCAGTAAATAAAACAAAAACTACTGTTTGTCTTGGAAGTAAGTCACAACATGGAGGTAAAATTGGTTCCAGTTCACATGAACTTTAAATTTAGTACATTGGGTGCAGTATTCGAATTTAAGGTCATTCCAGGTGCTAACAGGAAGTGATTCTTACAGGTTTGGAACTGTGGGACCCTTTACAGCATCTACTTTAATTAGCTAGCTAGATCCATTAGCTCAGGTACTCTGCTCGAGCCCGGGATCAGTAGAGTGAGTGCGCGGATAATTTTATTCTCTCTATCTTTGTTTCTCTCTCTTTTTCTGTCTCCTGCTGGGCGGTGATAAATTGGATAGCAGGAAGAGGTTGACAGGGTTAGCGCAGGGAACAGAGGACTCTTGCTCATTTTCTCTTCCCACCCCCCAGTGGTGGCGTGTGCGTGGACTGGCCCCTGACTCGGCCCTTGTGTGGCCCCTGATAAAGTCATGTCTGTGTGCGTCAGGCTGTGCCCCTTTATCAAGGGGGTGTCTCTCAGGAGCTCAGGGGTTTCTTATCAGACTCTGCCCTGCCAGCACTGCTGTCCTTCTGATGCAGCACAGACACCAGCACACTCTTTAACAACTTTTCCATCCACTTACAGTGAAGAATTTTATGTAGTTGGAACAGTTCTGGCTCTTGTTGAACCAGATCACAAGTTCTCTTTCGGCTGCCATAGCTGAGAGCGTGATCGGCTGAAGCTGATGCAATGACTCAGACACGGTCACTAAATTCCTAACTACACTCATGCTCATGTGCTTCCCGTAGGAGAACAGCAGGGCTTTCATGGGCCAGCTTGCACAGGAACAGGCTGATTCAGAGTTTTTGGAAGGGGAGGAGTCCTTTTCACAAGAACCGAAATGCAAAAAGTCAAGCTTTATAGCATGTGTGTCTGTAGTTTTACTGTGGTTAAGAAAATCTTTCCAGGAGCGGTTGGTTGGTGTTTATCATCTCTGTCTCTCGCTCTGGAGCGGGGGAAGGGCCTCACCCTTTCACATTCCACAACTGCCTGAAATATCTCCACACCCCTTCACACTCCTCTTTCATGCCATTTGTGCACTGTTTTTCTCCATTTTAAAACCAGCAGCTTGAAACGCTGTGTTTGCCTTTCCGTTTTCCACAAGTTGAAGTCACTTGAGCAACAAAGGGAATTGTTTGGCTTAGTCAGACAGGAGTATTCTTAAGCGCTCATCTACACATTCATTCATGTTTGTTCTGTCTTTTTAAATGCTTTAATTAAGCGTAATTATGATCGCACTTATTTCTTATGGGTGAGAAAATGGTCCTTAAATTGATATGTGTGGACTGTGGCCTCGGCCAGAGGTGGTTCTGTTTGATTGTCTCACCCTGTGATTTCAACTATTCACCTCCAATTTGCTCTCAGCAGCAGATAGGCAACACTGCAGGCTTTATTTCACTGCAGAAATTGGAGTCTTCAAACCAATGTGTTGTGTGTGTTTTTTTTTTCTTCCCTTTCCTCTCACTGTCTGTATTGAGTGTTGCCTTATAGAGGGCCAATCAGAGTGAGCCATGCACCAGACCTCATGGGAGAACGCAGATGTCATTGTGATATAAGTGGGTTATTTGTCTTCTCGACAACAAATGTTGTCAGACTGATTTCATTCAACATATCAACAGTAGTTCCTTTTTTATAATTCTTATGTAAAAATTTTTGTCTCTCTCAAACACACACACACACACAGTGTTCCTCCAGTTTACTGTCTATTTATTTATGGTTATGTTTACTTTATGGATGTACCATATATATGTGCCATATCATGAAGGAACAATATTAGTAATTATTTTTTAAATATCTGTATTAAATGTTTAATTGTGGATTCTCATTTCTGCTAACAAAACCTTTTAAAATGTTTTTATATCTCCTAAGTCATATTATTATTATTATTATTATTATTATTATTATGAATTCATATCTCATATTATTCATTAATTTTAAGTGCCCCTATAAGGCCATTTCAAATATCTTTCATGCAGTGTGTCATGTAGCTGTATGTGAACATAAACTATTAGCAAAGTTGTGACACAGACAGTGCACGATAAATCTAGTTTTTGTCTATCAAAAAAAAAAATTTGGCTCACATTCGCCTAAACGATTCTTCAGCAATTTGAATCTTTTCATCATAATATCCGCCCACGTTCTACGTCGCAAACAACTTGCCCGCCCACAAACAACTTGCCCGCCCACAAACAGTACAATATCCATGTGGTGTTAAGAAGATGCTGTGTCCTGCACTGTCATTCAGTTATGGCAGCGGCCGTTTCTTTTTCAGACACGCGCTGTAGCGATAGACCAATCATAAAGGACTGCGACATCTGACCAATCACAGCAGTGAGGGTTCACGGAAAGTAGGGGTTTAGACAGACTGATTCTCCAAACTGCTTCACACGAGTCGTTTACCAATCATTTAGAAATGGGGTAAAAATTAAATCTATTTTTGAAGAAGTGTTTTTTGACCTTGCATGCATGTAAACCTGTTTTAAGAGACTCATAAAGCAATATTAGCAAACTTTGAAAAGGCATAATATAGGGGGGTCTTTAATAGCATATTTGTGAACTCAGAGTAAAGACTAACACTGCTATCAATGTCTAGGAAAATATGGCCCATACATTTGAATAATACCTTGTTGAGGAAATTCTCTTGTTTCTATTTTGTACTGTATTAATTCATTTACTTTCTGTATTAATCAATATATCCTATG
>JAUCMT010000036.1:10180450-10202761 GCA_032357475.1 Enteromius thamalakanensis
TTTCTACACGTTCAGTATTGTGACCTGCAGCACTCACTCCACACCGTAGACACCTCAATTCCTTCGCGCGAAATGGATACACACTGACGTCACATACGCGGCACGAGGCTACATTGCGCATGTCATGAACCGTGCGATGCATGCATGCACCGAACCGAGACAACCGTACCCGTTCGGGTTCGGGTTTTTTTCATGAACCGTGCCACCCCTAATAATTACACTGTTGGCCCATCTCTTACACCTTAAACCAACCTTAAACCTACCCATACCACCAAACTGGTCTCTAACCTTACCTGAATCCTACCGCAATAGCAGCAAAAGTGTCTCGAAATACAATATGAACACAATAAGTGCTTGGTGTAAGTGCACAGAAGTTCAGGCCACCTAATAAAAAGTGACCCAACCTTCCCCACCAATACAATCTTGCTTTAAACTTAGGTTGTTTTGAATTACATGAGGACGAGTAACTAAAAGATAGCTTTCATTTATGGTTGAACTATCCCTTTAATTGATAACAAATAAGTAATGACATGAATCTTTTTGCTCCTGCTTCATTATTATAAATGTCTGTTTAATAGCTCTTAAGTAACTAATTCTCAGACAGATGGATGGTGATGTTTGCTGAAGTGCCAAAAGAAGCAGCTTTCACAGTATGAGTTCTATCTTTGCATCAGCATTTTCTCTTTACCTTTTATTCTAATTTGAGAGCCAGACCTCTATTTATTGACTGTCGATGTAATGGGTAGCATTTATATTTATATATATACCTTTTTATATAGTTATTGCTCATCTTTACTGAGGTAATGTTGCTTATATTAGCCATCATAAGGACAAGACTGTTCTTTTGATAGATGGGTTGGCAGTGAAAGGACTGGAGAGAGAAAGAGAATAGTCTTTGCAGACAGCCTCCGTTTCAGGGTCTTGGGATGTTTAACCTTGTTTACTTGCTCACCGGTTTTGTGGAGGATTGTTTTGGTGTTAAATTGTGCGCTGTCCATCTTGCTTTTTGATATAGCGCAATATTAGATCAGCAAAGATCTTTCGTTCTTAACACACGTTTAAGATCCTCCTCATTTGCATTTTTATGACTATGACCGCGTGTTTCCCTCCATATACTACTGTTCAAATGTTCAGAGTTGCTTTGGAGTTGTTTTCAAAACGGTTAAGCAGTTGAGCACCAAATTAGCATATTAGAATGATTTCTGAAGGGTCATGTGACACTAAAGACTCTAGGAGCTGGAACAAAATAACAAGAATACATTACATTTTAAAATATGTTTTTTTTTTAATTGTGTCTGTAAATCTTTTCCCCAACCCCTAATGTGTAGGGTAGCCCACATGTTGCCGTTTCATAACCGCACGATGACCTATAGTTTATTTATGGGTAGTGGAACAGGCAGCACATCATCAGCATACCTATCAAACTGAACCTAGAGCGGTTCGGTACACAACCATTTTTTACCCCCCTCTGTCATGAAAACCAACTCCAGACCAGCAGCCTGACCCCTGAGCAATTGTAGGGCTCAGTGTCTTGCTTAATGGACCAGGATTTGTTGTCACCACTTCTTCACATTCCTACCTCACCCCTAAGTAGAGTTTAAACTGCGACCTTTGTGCTGGCAAACAAGGTACTTAACCATTAGGCTACCAACGGTCTGGGCATTGAAATTAGGACTCGCCGCATAGTTTGTGCCTGCTAATGGCATGTGCTCGATATCGCTTGCTCACTTTCTCTCTCGCTGCTACTTTATGGTAATGTGGCATTTCACTGTGGCTCTCTCGTTCAGCCAAAGGACAGAAACACTTTTGTTTCTATTTTTTTATTGGCTCTTTTTTTTTTTTTAAGTGCACACTAAAAGAGTGCTTTTAGGTTTGATGGTTGAATGTGTGTATTGTGTGACAAAGACAGGCAAAAATAAAAGGTGTACACTGCAGATTTTCATTTACACTTAGGTTTATTTCATTTGTATTTAAAAAGGTTGCATGGTAAGGGATGCATACTGTGTGAGCCTCAGAGAAGGTTTAAATGAGTGGTGTTCTTGTTCATGACCCATTTCTAGTTGAGTCGAGGATATTTAAATTTTTTAATTCCTGCTTTTAAACTACTTTCTTGCAGTCCAAGAATATTAAACATGCAGGCACACAGCACTTTTACTCCTGAGAGCCGGAGAGAAATCCTTCCTGGTGTAAGTGTTCTGAAAGGTGGAAGCGAGCGATGGAAAAAGAGAAGGGTGGAGGAATATAAGGTTGTGCTCGGGTCAAGAGAGAAGATAGATCGAGTTTTGTAAGTGTGGCTAATATAATTGCAGCAGTTGTGTCACCACTTTTGGGACTCGTTGCATGTGGGAGAGAAAATAAATTGTGTTAAAGGTTTCATCCTTACATGGCCCATGAGCTGCTGTTGTTTTGATCTGGGTTTTGCGTCACTTCTCAACCCCTCCCAGGATTCTGGGACCCCATGAAATGCGCACACACACAGATCCTGTATCAGTGTTGTTGGACAGTAGTTGCACTTAATCAGAGAATACTGTAAATCCAGTGATTTCTGTATGGACTGGCGTATAGGGAAAAATCCAAGGGTTTGTAAAAGTGATATTTCATGTAACCGAAAATTGCTCTTAGGTAGTCATCCCAGCAGCCAATGAGAATTTCAGTTGGATTGGTCCAGTTGTCTTTTAAGAAATCCAATTTGCTCTATTCCCACTTGATTTGAGACTGACCTGGATCTTACGCTTTCCTAGTCGTCAAACGTTCAGTTTTTTCTAGTGTGTAAGCACTAGTAATGCTGTGATCCCACTTTTTTTTTCTTTCTTGATACTGCTCTGAGAGAGCTGACATGTCAGTGCTGAAAGATGTCTATTACAAAGTGCAATACATGCAAACTAGGTTTCTTTTCAGTTATTTGAGTTTTTAATGTGTATATTGTTTAAAAAATTCAAGAAATTCTATAAAAAGTGCTGTTCTCTTAAAGTTTCACTATTTTAAAGTGTTCTTGAATAAATTTATTTTAAAATATAATCAAATATATTCTAAATAATTCTTGTATTTTACAGTTGCTGTATTTGTTGTATTTTAGATCAAATGCATTCTTAGTGAAGCTTATTTAAAAAATAAATAAATTATAAACTTTTAAACGGTAATGTTTGCCCATTGGAGAATGATTTTGAGAGCAGCATACTTCAATTCCAGCGTGTTTGTCAGTTAAGGCTATCATGTAACTCTAAAATATTCGGAGCATAATGCACGATTCGCGGGACGGTTTTGAACAACCATGGCTAAACCTAGTATTGGATCTGCATGCCTGCTGCTCATTCCATTTCAAAATGCCACCAACACTCCGTCACTTTTCCAGGTATCAGATGGTTGTATCCCAAGTAATTACTCTTAATGCAGACAGTTCTTTTTGTCTAATGCACTCCTATATTCCACAACAGGTGTGTGTTTGCTGCGCCATCTGCTTGTTTCAAACCCAAACTATCAGCTCATTTAGCTCACTAGGTTTTACAGCACAGCCGCTATGTGTGAGGGTGAACTCTCTCTCTGTGTGTGTGTGATTGTGTGTGTGTGTGTGTGTGTGTAAGCATGACAGGAATGGACATCCTGAGCTTAATCATGTTTTGGCAGCAGCAGTTTAACCTCATCTGGTCCTGCTAGCTATGAAAGAGTCTCTGTTTAAAAGATCTCACTGTGTTCATGTGAGTTCCTGTTAACTGTGAAACTTGGAATTTTGTTTGTTTGATTTTTCTCATGATATTTGGCTGCTGAGTTTTGGAAGCAATGCTCTGGAATGTGGCATCTTGCATGAATGAATGTTGCACTTCATGCCTTTTTGACATGCTTTTTTTTGTCTACCTGCAGAGATAACCAGAGTGAGGAAAGACATGTATAACGACACAGTGAACGGTCTGGTGGACAAACACCCCCTGGAGTTACCAGAGCCAGCAGGACCCATTGTACATCTACAGGAGAAACTCTTCGTACCGGTCAAAGAGTATCCAGATGTAAGTCTCGCACAAGCACTTTGAACTTTTTTTTTTTTTAATCTTGTGCTGCAGCTAGAAACAAGCACAGTGATTGACTGTTACTGTAGTGACAGATGACTGACATTTATAGTGTCTGATGAAATCTAGAGGTGAGAAGGTTTACTCCTGGTTCTCTAGCGGGGGGAAACATGTCGTTTGGGAGTAAATGAGGACTCTCTGTCATAAGCTAGCAGCTGTAGTTTTTATCAGTCCCCTGCAGGGAACTAGGAATGGTGCCGGAATGCCACAGGCCATGTTCTAGTAGTAGAATGGGATCTTTTTGGAGTGTGTTCTGCATTGAAGAGAAACGTTTCTACCAGCGAACACATGATGTCGCTTGACGTTTAGATCAGGTTTGACATTTCTCTCATATTCGCAGACAGAAACACACACACTGGTGGCCCATGTCACACAGTGAGCAATTTTGCTGCCTAATTCTTTTGCTAGGTGGACAAGGGAGAGGAAAAGAGAGAGGAAAAAGGGGGTTAGCAGAGCATGAAATGCGTTTTCCCTCTGACGGCCCTGATAAAGGCCATCCCATCTTTCCCAGCGGACCACCACACACACACACCCACACAACCCCAGGTTTCTCTCAGTTTGAAGCACATTTAATTATGATGGAGGCTGCAGCTCTGCTTATCTTTATTTTTTGCAGAATGTTTCTTTTTTAAATTGGCCTTGACTTAGCATATCCTCTAATGATTACTGCTTTACTTGAGAGAAATATTTACCTTTGTATGACCTGGAAAGCTGTGTATCGAGTTCTATGGATAAAGGGGGGTATTAGTAGGAATGAGGCACATTTGAGTGGGGGGTAGAACTTTTACACTTACCAAGACTGCATTTATGCAATTTTTAATGCAAAATAAGTTTTCATTCCTGCGATTTATTCAAAACTGAGAACAGATTGTCTCTTTATTGTATGTAGATGTTTAAGAATGTGTTCATATGACTGTCTGTCTCAGAATAGCAGGAACAGCTACTGGAAAAAATGGCTGGCTGGTATAGAACACCACAGCTCTGTCATGCCATGGAAAATATAGTGCCTGTTTGTGTGTTTGAGCAAATGCAAGTAGGAGGACACACGTGCATACACACACACTCTCTCACACATCAGTGTACATAGAATCCCCAGCTGACCCCCTCAAATCTGTTTCTCTCTCACTGTGTTCCCTGCAAGTCTTGCCTCATTATTCTTCCCCCTGGTTGTTAGCATGAGTCACTGTTTCTCAACACACACACACACAGACGCTTCCACCCTAATGTTCTAAACACGCAGGGAAAGGAAGAATAATTGAGCAGGGAAACGCTAGCGTTCTCTTCAGTCACGGTCTCTCTGATTTGCTCTTTCAGGCAGGAGGTTTGGTTCGGTCATCCAATCAGCATCTTGATTCAGAATAAATTGTGCGTGATTGGTCATTCAGAGGTGTTGATATTTAAATAATGATTTCTCGGTTGCCTTTTTAGTCACACGGAAGATATTCCATTGGTGTTTTAGAACTTAAACTTGTTGTATATTAAACACACTGCAGCTTAACACCTGATATAGTTACAGTTCAACTTGCTTTACATTTTGAGCTCAATTCACAATTCTAGCCCTTATACTGTAAAAGGTTATTTTAAAGTGAAGTCTAATGGAGGAGAGATGTCTCGTTTAAAGTGTCGAGTGAGAAGGTAAAAGCATGCAGGAAGAACCGCATTTAGGCTCATCCACCAAGGTCAGGCCCCTTATTCCAGACTAAACGTCCGATTGCGCGTCATTGCTTTGAGAATAAATGGAAAACAGTCACTGCTTTTAAAATAAACCGACCCATTCCTGGACTTTTCCATTTGTTTTTTTATAACATGCAGTGACACACAAGTTTTATGGTTGTCCATATATAGAATAAAAAATAACATGGGAATAGAGAGGACATAGGAATGAAAAGGAAGAGTATCAACATAAAACAAACAATAATAGGTAATGCAAGAACAAATATGTATAACAGGATCTCAATGTAGAGAGGGAAAAAATGCATTGTATAAGTATTTAGAGCCTGAATCTAACCACGTACTTGTGGGTAATTAGGTCTTGATTCCTCTGTCTTCAGCACAGTGTGTCCATTTCATAAAAATAGCTTGTCCTGTGAACGTGTCATGTAAATTTACAAGCGTTTGTGTCTGTAAGGTTGTGAACACTTGTGCGGCCAATCAAAAGAATCTAATCTTAGATCAAACATCGACATCGATGTCGACCCGCAACCTTCAAAACATTGAATGATCTCCAGTAGCTGCCCTGTTTATAAACCTCTGTCTATATACAGTAACAGTCTTTTTCTCCAGAGCTTTTCAGACGGAAAAGACTGACTGGGAAAAAAAAAGAAAAAGATGGCAGACAGACCAGGTCTATCTAGAAGTGACAGTTTTCCTCCCCCTCTCTTTTGCTCCATCTTTGTCTTTCCTTTTGTGCTGCCAGTGAGTTTCAGCGAGATGTTTAGCTCCCTCTCTCCTTGGACCAAATCCTATTACATCACTTGTCGTCTACGAACTGCTTTCTGCTGTAATGTTGCTGTGTGTGTGTTGCAGGCTGCACACTGTTATGAAGATGTATGTCTGTGGTTTAGTGTCTGTGGCCACAGGGTTGTATAAATAATTCCGATTCATTTAGCTGGTTACATATTGTAATTTTGTTCACACGCTGCACAAACACCTGTATCAGCACATATTGTTTGCACAGTTTCAGCTAAATTCTTCCCTCTCACAACAGCATTATTCAGGCAATATGTGTGCAGTTGAAACATCTGATCTTTTTTCTGATGTTCAGGAAGTGGTCACCTCTGGATTCTGGCTTACTTAACGCCAACGATGTGAATGTTCAGTTACCATCAGTCCTTCTAAGTAACAAGCTATTAGAGCCATTCTTGATCCTGTCTAATGCTGAGATTACGATTGAAGGTTTTCTATCATGATTTTCCTCCCTGCCCGATGGAAGATGGAAGCGAAGGGTGGTGGGCCCGCTGGTGGATGGAAAGCATTTTTTATTTTTTTATTTTTAAGGCAATATTGAGGTTTGGTAGCTTGGAGATCAGACCAAAGCCTCCAGTTTTAATTTGCAGGTTATTACTGGGGCTTTTGAAGCCAAAGGATTCCAATCGTGCCTCGCAAATGACACCGAGCCATTTCTGAAAAGCGCACTGACTCTTCAGAGGAGGTCCGCCCGCGCACAAGGACCCCTCGTCACCACTCATCACCGCTTTTCTGTATATGTGCGCCTTCTCATTTCCCTGATGTTCGTTCTTAATTGCAGTTTGTGCATGCAGATGTTTCAAATTTTCGGGATGCTCTCAGAAGCGTAGTTTAAAAATGATAGCACCGCCGCTCATTTAAAACATTTTTAACATCAACTACCCTGCAGAACGTTCTGGAATTGTTGGAAAAGCACTATGGTATTTAATTTAAGCCTCTAAGCCCGTGTTTCAAACCAAATGCTAGCGATGTAATGATAGAAACTAAAACAAGCTACTGAAAGAATCATTAGTATTCAGCCTACCAACATGTTGGTTTCTCTAGTACCAATATGGTGATTTGGCCATCATGGGTGTTTTCCGACATGACTGTGATGCCCAAAAACATTTTCTATGTAGGCAGCTCACTAGGTTTTGAAACTAAGCCACTGCGTGCGTGTGTTTGGCTGATGAATTTCAGAGACTGTAATTGGGGGGCCTCCGCAGACAGTCTTGGCAGGTGGACTAGAATCCAACAACATCTTCAGGGATGCATATGAAATTGTGCGCATGTGTGTCCAGTGCATTGGGCTGACTCAGAGAGAGAGAGAGAGATTACATCCTTGCTGCCGCCTCTACCCTGTTCAGCATGCTCGTGTTAATTCAGACACAAATTACATTTGGCTCCAAAAGAAAGAGGGCAGGACTGACAGTCAAAGCAAAGTGATGCAGGTTTCATCCCTTATAGGCCCTTCCTATTAATAGTAACCATGACAATCACCTCTGTAGAATATGCTGTTCCTTATCGGGATGTCATTTTATATTTACATTCAATAAAAAAATAAATAAATAAAGGACCTTTCCACAATTAAACTTCTGCTATCTTCTGTAATTTTTTTGCTCTCGATATTGCAGTAGTGTTAATATTGCTGGCTCTCGAATGATAAATGGCTTATGTTTTTCCCCATTTGTAAGTCGCTTTGGATAAAAGCGTCTGTTAAATGATTAAATGTAAATGGAACTGTAGCTTTTAGTAACACTAGTCATCTGTTAAACCACCTGTTTACCGCACCACCACTGCGCTCATGTGGCTTTTGTTTGCTTATATTTTGTTATTGTGTGTCAGGACTAAATGCTGGGAGCTTACAAAGATTGATTTTGCTCCTGGTGTTTAGAGAGGATTAAACAAGAGAGAAAGAGAGGTAACTAGATGAAAAAAGATGATTTATATTAGGGATAACAGGCTGCCACTAACACACACACACACACACACACACACACACTCGCTCTCATTCTCTTTAGAGAGAGTAATTACTTTGCTCTCAAAGGACTCGTGTCATAATGTTTCAGATTGGATTTTCTGCCCTCCAAAATATTGCACACACACATAGAGAAGTGGATGTGGAAGTGTAAGTTGGAATGGCTATAGGGTTTGGACTGTTGGAATGCTGTTTTGTGACTTCAGTGTGGATGACTACATTTGGAATTGTCTTGAGTGTGATTTGCATGTGCATTTGTTTGTTGTCCTTGACAGAAACCCCCCTGATCTATCACACTTTAACAATATGATCATGTGATCAAACAATCCCATGTGCTGGTATTATTGCGTGTCTGGCAGAAACAGTATTGGACTACAGATCCCTTAGAATAAATTAAGCATTTCCATTCCAGTTTCTTTTTTTTTTTTTTTTGAGCTGCAAATCAGTAGTTGGAGTTAAGCTTTTAAAAACGCTAAAAGCTAGAATTTTCCAATGCTTACATCCAGTATGAGGATGTCAAACATATTTTATGTTGTGCCAATTTTAAAACGCATTATTTTAAGGGTGTGCATCTCCTAGCAAGGAAGCATGGGTTTCTGTTCTTGTGATCAGAACATCTTGGAAGTGGTAGTGTGTGACACATGGTTCTTTATATCTTTCTACATTTTATAATGCATACTTTCGACATGCATTGTATTGTATTTTGAGTATTGTATTGTATTGTATTGTATTGTATTGTATTTGCAGCCTTAACCTATAAGTGTATGTAAACAATTTCTGAAAAACAACTATCTCAGGAGTCATTAGTTAGTGCAAGTACAGCTTATATTTTATCATATTAAATGGCACTCAAGTCTTTCACTCTGGACAATAATACCAGTCGTAAGTAAACCCTTCCGAAATTAAGTTTTATACATAATCTGAATGAAAAGCTGAACAAATAAGCTTCCCATTGGTGTATGATTTGGATGAATAGGGCAACATTTGACTAAATATTTGACTAAATACCTTCATGGAACATGATCTTTACTTACTATCCTAAGGATTTTCAGCAAAAAAGAAAAATCAAAAACTTGACTCATACAATGTATTTTTGACTCTTGCTACAAATATACCCCAAAGACTTGAGACTGGTTTTGTGGTCCAGGGTCACATTTAATCAAATTCACTACTTATTTTACCTTGGCGCTGTATGTTCAGTAGCAGCACAGGTAGACCTTTTAGAGTGTTTTAATTGGATGTTCCTTTGCGTCAATAGAAGAACTGAGACATCATTGAATTGTTAATAGTGAATAATCTACTGGTTGTGACCTTTTTTTTAATTGTTTTTTTTTATTATAAAAACAGTTCTAAACAAAAACCAGAATCCATTGCCAACCCGATGGAGATGAAACTGTCAGCTCTGCCCCACCACATGCTTGCTTAACACAGGTTAATTAGTAATTAGCAAGGGCATCCGATAGGTTATCTCTGCTTCTCCCTCTCTCTCGCTCACTCTCCCACACTCAGTTTCTCACTTTCTCTCTAGATATATGGCATAAAGATTAATTGAATGATATGCTGAAACTTTTGAGATTTTATTTTTTATGATGAAATAATACAGAAATCCAAGCTGGCGCTGCAGAGACAGCAGCAGAGTGATCATGGATTGTAATGTTTTCTCCCTTCCCTCTGGAGCATTGAACTAAATGTGATGCAGAGAGCGAGACAAAATGCAAATATGGGGCAGAGAGAGAGAGAGAGAGAGAGCGAGGAGGTGTACAGAGATGACTAAGGTAAGAAATGAAGTGCTGAATAGAGAGGATGTGTAAAGCTGCAGAGGAAGAGGGAGGTGAGGCAGAGGTGATGCTGTGTGCTGACACCTGTTTACAGAACCAACTGAAAAATGGAGGACGGGGCAGAATACAGAAGTGATGTGGAGAGAGATACTGTTTTCTGGTGTGTTTTTTTTTTGTTTTTTATACAACTCTGGTGACAGATGTGCTTACACTGTGGCGAGCAGATTGTTATTTCAGTGTGTGTGTGTGAAGAGCGTGTATCACTCCACTGGGAGGCCGCAGTTGGATGCATTACCACCGATTTTCTTTTCCAACTCGCTGGATTAGCTGTTTTCAACACTCTCCCTCCTTTTCTACATGAGCTCTCTCCCTGTTTTCTTGGTGCTGTCCAGACGTGAATGAACCCTCGACTAGTTCAGCGGTCAATGTGGTATTGTACTTTCCTCTCTTTTTTCATCTGCCTTCAGTTAATAACAGAATGCAAATAAAATAGAAATGGTTTTCAAGTTCTGCTAAATGAACTTGCTCAGTTGCGCAGTTTGGTCGCTACTGTTCAATTTGTGTATTCATATTTTTATTTTAATACCAAGTTAGAAGGTCCCTGTATAATTTACAGCATTAACTGAGAGACTGTGACTTGTATAAGTTATGAAGCTAAATATGCATTAGAACTGAAGGATACCCAAGATGACACAGAATTAAATAGAATTTCAAATCGTTCAAGAGGTCTAAGAAAAAGGCCGGGTCTTTGTCATTGAGTAGTTGCTAGTTCACTACTTCTAGTGAAGACATTTTATTAAAAATGTATTAATTTAGCATTAATTTAAGAAACATGCATGAATCGTTTCTGTAGTTCCTTAGTTTGTGTGTGCGGAGAGAATCGGCTCAGTATGTTCAATACTTTTATTGTAGAAATGTTGGGCTTTTCTGAACTTTTATGATCAATGTTTGAGTTGTCAGCATGGAACTATGCAAGCCTATGTGCTGTGGTGTTTGACCTTTTGACCTTGTGGGTTGATTTGTTTGCTGTCAACACCCTACAGGTTGATTTGAATAAAGGCTGACGGGTGCAGACTGATTGGTGTGAATGCTGACTGTCTGCATTTTCATTGGTCATGGAGACGCAAAGAGAGTGCCTGAATGCACCCTATCAAAAGACACGGCCTTATTTAGAAACACAGACACAGCCTATGGCTAAACAAAACAAACTGATCACAGTTGAACATGTCCTTAGTGCTGTCAAATTAAGTAGTTAGTTTGCTTACATAATGTGAACTGTATATTTCTGGATATATAAATACACGAATACTAGTGCTGCAAGATTAATCATATTGCAATCGCAATATCAGCCTAGCGATGTTGCGATTATATTAAATAAACAAGTGCATTTGTGGACGTAACAAGACATCCATCCTTGTGTTCACACCAGACGCGAGCGGAACGTTAAGCGCGAGTGATTAACATGTTAAGGCAATGCAAAGACTCAATTAGACATCCTGCAGCGCGAATCATGTGAATTAAGTGGCGCATTAAACACGCCGGCTTTACTGCAGCTTTACCTGTGCAGTGTGAAACCGGCGTTAACTCAACATGTTCAAGCGTCCAACTATACGTGAGTAGCGTGTTTTGGGACAACATGTAAAAATTAGGGCTGTCACAAATTACGTGTTAACGGTGTTAATTCCTTTTTGTCATTAATTACATAAATTTTTTAACGCATTTCACGCATACGCAGTGTGATGAATTATTTGTCATGAAAGTGGGACAACAATTACCTCGGAGTAACTGCACATTGCATCAGTGACACGTGGGTACTGAAGTCTTTTACACTGTAAAAGTGTAAACTTTATTAAAAAATGAGGAGCGTCATTTTGTGGAGGCTTGTAAACAGTTCCTGTCTGTTGGACGTAAGTGGGGGCAAGACGACAACCATTGGGACTGTCAGTGCACGCAACATGGTTGTCGTCTTACACGCTATAAACACATGAACTGTGACGCTCACATGCTGCAGAGAAGTGTCATAGTCTGTCAGTCTTGCTGACAGCGTCGTTGTGAATACTTTGGTCAAGGCAGCGCAGGAGCGGCAGTGCCTCACGTGATGGTTTCGGTTCAGCTGTTGCGCGACAAATGCTGCCAGTGTGACGAAAGCACAATCGCCGCGCACTGCTTCTGCTCGGCATACGCGCTGCTTATGCGTGCAGTGTGAAACCGCGTAAAGGTAAAAGACCGTTCTCATTACAAAGGCAAATATCATGGTATGTTTCAGCTTGATTTAAACCACCATTATTTGGCTGTGTTAATAAACAGACAAAGAGTTCAGGTGTGGTTGCAAATAGTGCATATTTACACATATACATAAATATATAAATATAAATATATATAAAATATAATATGTAATATTTTCCTCTCTGCTGGTAGTCTTTTTTTCAGCACAGATGTGTTTTGGTGATGCCATTACCAGTAAGAGTGAAATTTTCTGTAACAAAGGGTCATGACCTTACGAGCAGGGTGTAGTTATTGTGATGGAGGAGAGCGAGGAAGAAGGAGAGAGGGGGGAGTGGGTAGGAGGTATAATGTTGCGTTAGCGTTGCTGCTCGTTTGTCTCTGTCAGGTCCCTCAGCTACGTCCCTGAACTGCTCAACTCTCCGCTTGCTCTCACATTTAGGCTGTTCTGTTATACATCCCTACAGCTTAACACTGACACCCTCGCACACACACGTGCACTGCATATAGATTTTTCAGTTATGTGGGCATGTTACCAAGGTTCACAGTGACATTATGAAATAGCAGCTGAAGGACATTGATTCTGTCTTTACCCACTATTAGAACCCTGGTTCGTCAAATCAAACTTAACTTATATGAATGATTCTGATTAAATGAATTGTTCTTGTGTGTGTTATATTTTGCAAATCAGTATTTTACAGTCTTGTCAGGATTGTAGTAGTTTTCTCTCTACAAAAAGTTTTGAAAACAACAACAGCCTGACTAGAATGACACAACAAAAGTACATCGCTCCCATTATGCTCAACAAAGCTGTCTACACTAGAAGCATCTGAATCTGTGAAGACACGTCAACTCCCTGTGCATATTTTTTGTGGGTTGCAATGCTATTCTATTAGGTTTCTTCCCTGCTTCTGTCTGAAAGAAAAAACAAAGTGAATTTAGTGTTTGTGACCTTGAACTACAAAACCTTAAATATGGGTATATTTGTACCCGTACCCCAAAATACACTGTATGAGTCAAAATTGTTGATTTTCTTTTATTCCAAAAATCATTAGGATGTTGAGTAAAGATCTTCTTGCACAAAGCGGCTTTGCAAGCTTTCTGCTGTTAATATATAAAAACTTAACTTTTAAACTTTTAAATAAAAAGAAAAAAAGTGACACTTATGACTGGTTTTGTGTTCCAGGGTGACGTGTGAATAGGTTCTGTGAGTTTCATTTAGCTTACGTAAATGATTGCATCGGTCAAGTGGTTGTTTTTCTGTCTGTCTGGTGTGTCTGGATTTTATTAGATTTTCTTTGTTGGTGAAATGTTCCTCACACACACGGCCCTGTTTATAGTGGCATATGTTTCTGTGGCGGCAGGGTGGAATTTTTCAGGCCCCTCTCAGACTCTCTCGCAAACACAAGTGCCACCATATAGTCAAAATATTCTCATGTTTTCGTCTAAAAACCCTAGTATTTCTCTCTCCTTCTCCTGTATCATTCCCCTCGTGCCTCCCTTCCTCCCTTTACAGGAAGTAAAATGGTGGCATCTCCTCCAGGCTGTAATTACTGTCTGGTTCCAGTATTCAAAGTGAGCAATTTCCCCCACTGCATCAGGCCGCTGCTCTCTGCCATGTCCAATCAACATCAACACACACATATGCACAGAGGAGAATCTGCTCTCATCTGCATGGAGGGCGGGATCGTGCAGGTGTTCGCTTCTGTGGAAAAAAAAAAAAAGAGTGGAAGTTCTGATGCTAACTGATCATCTTGACACGTTATGTTGTTGTATATGTATCTTTGCTGCTGTTTTATCAACGTCTGTTAACAGTGTGCATGGCGGTGACGACAGGGACAGTCAGCGCACATGTTCACCTAAGGCATTGTCACTTCTGGCTGTCTTATGATGATGGTGACACATGATGTGGCGTGCGACACTGCTGCTTCAGTGCACAGTTTTACACGTGTATCCTGCTCAGCGTCTCTTGAGAGCGTTTGGAATGTGTGTGCAGAACTCCAACGGTTCTGATCCACCTACACAGTCAGAGCTGTCAGATTACGCTGCATCATCTGTGTTGAAACAATAAGCTGTTTGAGAGGAACAGCATTGTTCTCCTGTTTATCCAGGCAGGTCATGCTGCTTGTTACTTGAATAATCGGGAGTCAGTCTTTCGAGTTTCCTTTTTGATGATCCTATTGCCCACTGTAAAGTCTTTGGAGTGTTGCCACTTATTTTTAGGCTATTAAATCCTGTATGTAGTGTTGGTTGTTGGTAGCATAAGGCTTTGAATAAGAGTACATGAGCAAGAGTTTGCATGTTGTTTTTTTACTTATTTAATCCCATGATCTACTTTGAAAGAAAGTAATTGAGTGTATTATTTAGGGACTAGGTCCATTTCTTAATTGTAAACAGATTTTCTGTGACTGTACGTTTAGCTGTGCTTCACTTTCCATGTTCTGTTTGTCTCGCACCTTCCGCATCTGCACAGCTTTAAAATTATACTCAGTCGTAAATTAGTGCAGACGGACGAGCTCGACACATGGTGTTTGCTGTAGACAAGTTTGTTTTGGTATTCGGCCCGACTCTATATTCTAACTAAAAGGTATAAATGTAAAGTGTTACAAAAAAATGTATAGTCATATTAGAATTTGTAATAATTGATTAAATACATGGTCTAGGTGAGCGCAAGATGCTTTTGGACAAACATAAACAATTTTTATCTGTAAACAAAATGTGCAGTTTTTTTTATAGGATTCGTGTTATCAAAGTATTGCTACTTTTACCATTTTTAATCTAAATGCTTGATGTACATAAAAAATGTTTGAATGTTGAATGTTAAAAAGTTATTTCAGTTCTGAGCATACATTGCATATTTATATTGCGTGTGTATATTTATTTGGCAGTCAGTACTTGAGCTTTTGTGAGTGAGTGATAGAATGTGGTTTTAACACTCATAAATAACCAAACTCTGTGCGTGCAGAACTGGATTAAGCACTCAGAAGAGGAGCGACAACTGTATTAAGCTGCAGTGTGTATGTGGCCTCCGTTCATACAGGACAGGATTAAGCACTTACAAGAAGACTGACTCCCTCTGTTTTTACCCAGAGTCAAAAGTGAACTGATAGAGATAGAGAGTGAAAAAGAGTGGATTTTATTTTATTATTTTTATTTGGCGCAGTGCTGTCGGAGAGGCGCTGTAAAGCTGGGAGGATTACGGAGGTAAATAAAGCGTGCTCTCAGACAAAGCCCCAGAGCACAGCACCAGGGACAAGGGCCACGATAAGACCCCTCCCCTTCTTTAATTTTTCCCCCTGTTGTTTCATTTCTTATTTACATTACATACAGCCGGCTTTTCCCATTTCCGTGCCTCGGAGCACAATAACAGAAAGAAAGAATTATGAAGGACATAAAAAATGACGAGCAGGAAGGAAGAAAAGCAAGAAAGAGGCTTTGCAGCGCTGCTTAACATTCTGTTTGGCAAACATGAGCTTGACAATGTTTTTGAGCTCTCGTTTTTCCATTCCACTTCCTGATTCGTTGTAGCCGTAGCTCATAAACTGCTTCCAGAGGAGAAAAAATGATTAGCCGCCTGGTCAGTTGAGGTATTTACGCCAGTCGTTGATTTTTTTTATTTTTTTTCAAATTTAATTTGAATCCTTGCTTGTCAGAAGCTACACTGGAGCTAACAGAGTTATTAGTGTGGGAGAGAGGTTTTTTTTGTGTTGCTTTTTTTTGTTGCTTGAAATAAACAATTACACTTTATGCTCCCTATATCAGGGAGGGTTCAGTCCTTACAGTGCAGCTAATTTAATTGTCTTTTTGATCCCCCGCTGTTCTGTGCGAGAATTGTCACTGATCTCCTCTTTCCAAAAATTTTTCTATGCAGAATAACTTTGTCATTATTTTGCTTTTATTGTTTATTGTACGTTGCAATTAAACTAATCGGCTCCTTTAAGGTGATTTTAAATGGGGACACATTTATTAATGTATGAATTAACTTCTTAGTGACTTTATGTATACAAAAATTCCTGTTTTTCGATAAAAGATGTTCAGAGTTTCTGAATGCTTTCTAATCTGCCTCTCTCTTTACCTTTTCCCAGTATAATTTTGTTGGGAGAATTCTTGGCCCTCGTGGACTCACAGCAAAGCAACTGGAGGCAGAGACTGGCTGCAAGATCATGGTTAGAGGGAGGAGCTCCATGAGAGACAGAAAGAAGGTGAGACATGCAATGAACATATATATACTGTATTATTAATGATATTAACAAAAATAACACCACCTTTATACAGGGACAATTTAAATTGAGTGCTGTGCCCTAATGGCAAAGGCCATCACTTGTTAAATTTGTGACATGTTGTCCTGATCTGCAGTGTTCATAAAGGCAGATGATTTGTCCATGATGTGTGGTTCAGTTTGAGATAAGATTTTGTGTAAAAATGGCAGCACATAATATTAATAATAATAATGAAAAAGTGGGGCACCAGCACAACTTGAGACAAAATTGTTGCAGCAGCAGGACATGTCGAACCAGCTTGGACAAATGTGACCACTTAGTCACAATTTGGAGCTTTCTCAACCCCTCTTCCTCCTTCACAGACAGTGTTCTGCTGACGTTTGCCATTTGGATCCAGTTTGTCCCTAATGAGCCAATTCACTCATTTGTTCTCTCCAATGACTTTCTTTTCCTATCTCGTGCACACTCACGGGTAGCTCGCTCGGCTCCGGCTGAGGCCCAGTTCTATTTCAGGACTGGCTGTGGTGGTGTGGGTGTCAGAGAACAAAAGCACATGTGAGACATACTAGAAAATAGGACCCAGTTCATTCTTTACAGCCACAGAAGGGACCCACTGTGTGATCAGCAGAGGAAGGGCTAAACCCTGAATGATGGGAAATTATGGCTTCAGGTGGGAGTTATATCGCACAGAGACATAACAGTACTACCCCGTCAGCTCTAGTAGTGACTTTGTCGAGGGTCAGGGCGAAATGACATTTGTACATGTAACTGCTCAGCACTACATGCTGAAAAATCTGAAGAAACGGCTGATGCTGTAGTAAGCAACTGTGCTGATTTAATTTGAAAGTGTTGAACCATCCACAGAGACCTTTTTGCCGGGAATCAGCATTATTTGGCCAGTGTAGTCTTTGTATCTCTGTCAGCGTCCCAGTGGAACGGTTTTATCAGGAAATCCCCATTACTGTGCATTAGCATTACACTCACACACACAAACACACACACACCTGGGCCCCAGCTGTGCTCCCCTCTGGAGAAACCATATGTGTGAACTCAAGGGCTTGATGCAGAAATTGATTAATCCTAGAAAGAAGTTCTCTCTCTTTCTTTATATAGCATTTCTGTAGTGGTTATGTATTCTGTTGCCCTGCTGAATGTAAAAACACACACTCCTGTCTGAATGACTAATCTAAAGCTTGCTAGAATACTCCCCAACACAGAGAATGAGCTTTCTTGCTTCATAACTAAGTTTCTCAGAATAGTCTCCTAACTGATTCTGTCATACTCCCTTTCCACTGAAATGTTGCTTAATCTTGGCTGGGGTACCTGTGAATTTCTCGTCTTTCCAACGATTTTTAGTGGAGCCAAAAGCTGACATAACTGTCCGTTATTACATTAGGGAGCATGTTACGTTCCCCTTGATGTTTCTGTCTGCAATCCAACATTGAGCTCTTCTCCTAGTTCATGCTATAGTTTTAAGAAAACAGTTTAAAGAAGGTATGAAATGAGAATTTATCATACTTTTAAAATGGAATGATCTTAATGTGAGCAATCAGCTACCTTTTGCTCTATTAGAGGCCGTAGAGGTAGAATATACTGTTTGGTGGGGGTTGTTTTTTGTTAGCTTTTAGAGAAAAACATAATTGTGAGGAGAAAAACCCCTTTGTGGAAGACAACAAACATCAACATTTTTTTGTCCATTTTCTTGTGTTTTCATATCCTCCTTTACACAGAGACTCCAGAAAATACTGAAGCAATTGTCCTCGGAACATTAGATGTGCTTCATTCTCACTGGCAGTGTTTTCCTGTGTTCACACACCCCGTAAAGGTCCCGAAATGACACGTGCCATCATGTGATGTGTAATGTACAAGTCGAGAAGACCAGCTTTTTTATTATCTGTTATTTTATATATAACAGATTCAGCATGGATACTGAGGAGCTCCGTGGTCTTTGTTGCAGTCCAGTTTGTGCGCACTTTTTTTTAAAATTTTTTTTATAAATGTATAGGCAAACACCGCTCGAGTTTAAAACATAGTCTCTTTGGAACTGCAGGGCTGTATTATTGAAAACACCAGCTAAAGAGACAGACGATAACGCGCGTAATCACTACGGCACATCCCTTATGGCATTGGCTTTGGCTTTTGTTCACACAGGGATTGTTCCAGGACTGAACCCATCTATGTTACAAGGTCTTCAACGAAGGATCGATCCCGGAATCAATCCCAGGACATGTTTGCGTTCACACAAAAAGGCAATTTCCCTGCAATTCTCTGGGACCCAATGTGCAGTGTGAAGGGGGTTCATGTCTGTGTTTCAGTAGTGAACGTGAGACTGCAAATGGACCTTTTTGGGTTGCTCAGCAGTGGAAGTTGTCACAGTTGGGTTAACTTAAAGTAAATGGGAATGTACCACTCTTTTTGCATTCCCATTTGCTCAAATAGTGGGAAAAAAAACTCCACGATAGTGTTTTCATGACTTTTAATAAAATGAGGAAAAATTTGAGAAGAGATTAAATTTACAGTCATTCCCATAGCTGCATTAGAAACTCCTTCGCATTAGGGTTAAATCAATTTTTTTGTGATTTGATGCAAAAGTAACATAATACAAAGAATATTTGTCGTCTTTTTTTTTTTTTTTTTTTTTTAATACAGATATGAAAAATGTATGATGCTAATGACCTTTTAACTCATCACAGTCTTGTAAAAAGGGTCTATAGTGAGATATGCACTAGGTGTGTGTGTATAGTTAGACCCATCTGAAGAAACTGAAAAGTCAGGAGCGTAGTCAGGTCTGGGCTGAGGGTGTTGTTTATTTAGCGTCCATTAGCCAAGCCGTTTCTGTGCTCTCAATAATTTAGTTTGCTGCTGCCTCTGGGGACTGAGTTGGAGTTGTAGAAAAATAGAGGACAGAAAAAGGAGTGACTTTCATTCAGAGTAGTAGTAGGTTGGTAGGCTTTCTCATCAGTGAGTGTTTGGTTATAGGTCATTTGTGGGGATGCGTCACAAGTTGTTTGTTAGTGGTGTGTTTAATGTTTACTCTGAAAAGTAAAGGCATGGATCACCTGAAGTCTCAGGAGAAAATGCTTCGTTAGCCCTAAATCACACAGACATTTTATTTAACTGCTCCCCAAAGGTGGTTACCCCATTTACCCTCTCAAGAGCTGCGTGATACACCAGTTTGGATCGCCTCAAGAGACTACGTTTTCACGCTTGTTGTATGTATGTGTGTGTGTGTGTCTGTATTGAAGCCGAGCTCAAGCGATGTAATGGGAGAGGACAGGACAGACAAACTCTGGATAATAACCTGTCCCACTGTGTAGCCGCGTCCTCTGATCAAACAGTGTTCAAATTGAGGGCTCTCAGAAACCACAGCACAGATCAAATGTAACAGACAGCCACCCTCACTGGAGCATCACAGAACCTCTCCAGAGCCACACAGAGTAGGCTTTCTGAAGCTTTTTTTATCACTCCCCTCTGTCCCTCCTCTCTTTTTATTTTCAAGTCTTTGTTCTTGGTTAAATTGAGTTCCCTTTCTTTCTTTTTTCTTTACACCTGTATCATAGCACACATTTATAATAGGAAACAAGTTACTAAAGTCACTATGCAACAGAAGCGACAGGTCTTTTCCGTCTTGTGACGTTCATCCAAGGGAAAAGAGAAATTAGGTGAGGGCCTGGTCCTAGCTCTTGGATGTTTGATTGGATAGAGGAAGGAATTACGAGGACCAAATAATTGGAGAAATCTTGTGGATGTCGCCAGAGAAAAGTCGCACTTAAAAAAAATCTAGCTATGTTTCTTAAAAACATTGACTTTCATGCATTAAATTTAAATGGGGAAAAAAAATTTGTCAACACTAGTGAAACATTGATAACTAACATTCCAGCAGCTGTAGAAGTAAACGTTCTGATGGGGGCTTTTTTTTTGCCAATGTTCGTAGTTTAAGTCTCCCCCCCCCCATCCCCCCACTCAATTTTCCACTCCTGTTGAACAGGTGCCTGTAAACTACTCCACACGGGACAGCTGTTCAAGACTGTAGCTTGAGTTCAGTCTGCTCTGGTTGATATGGACAGTATTTATAGGGTGGTGGGATTATTTCCAGCCAGGATGTCTGCCAGTGGAATCGAAGCATTGCCTTTGAGTGGTTTATTTTGCTCTGTTGCTTTTGGTGCCGTACAGTTAGGATTGACAGTTTGGTTCATATACACATGCCAAAGTTCCACAAACCCTCTCACTTTTGCTGACGAGCTGCTTTTGTATTCATTCATGTACTTTTATGGGTCCGTCTTCACATGCATCTCTCATCACATGTGTGTCACCTCGCTGGTGGTTTCATATGTCTGTAAACAGAATCTTTGCCCTCTTCAGAGGCTTTCGGGTTGTTCTTTCTGCCCGCCCCCCACCCTCAGAGGACATAGAGTGACCTTGCCTCTTGATGGGCAGGGGCGGGTGGGTGTTTACAGTCCATGCCTTTGCTCTGCGCCGAGCTGAAGGTCTCGCTCCATACATGGATGCCACAGCGTGTGCTCACCTTAAAAACAATGCAGTAGCATTTGCTTTTTACTAGAGCTTTACTAGAGGCCATGATTGGACAGGATCATTATTAATTTATTTGATTGGTGCATTTGGCAGGTCTAAATCTGAATTTCTGGGTATACACATGTGGTAAATTAGCTAGCAGCACTACAGCATAATAGGGGGCAGAATTACATCTTAGTGTCGTGAAAATGTGCAAACAGCCCATGTATTGTTTGCTTGTGTGTGTGATCATTGCTATAGTAACAGTATCCATGGCAGTGCCGCGGAAAGCGGTGTCATAGGCACTTGACTGGGTCTCATTCGGTGTATTAGTAAGCATGTCAGGTGGACTCTTCTCCTCCCTGCTGAGATCCACCACTCTGTGCTCGTTTGTGAAGCAGGCATGCTAATTGAGGTGTCTGACTGAGCAATGATCTGAAAGCATCATGGGAAACATGGGGGGAGGGACAGATGCCAACATTATACTTGTAATCAATGTGAACAAGAGGCGGTTAGGGCCGGTCAAGTGGTCTTTAAACTACTTTACCTTGGAATCCTGTCCTTGTATTACTGATGGTTTCAGGCATTAAGGGTGTGGGATTGAAAGTGGATGTCTATATTTATTTAAAAAAAAAAAGCTTTTAGCATTAATTGCTCAGTCCAGTTTTTATAGAATGTAGTGGAGATACATTGGCTCTTTTGCCATTACTGTAGAAAAGAGGACATATTTTTTTGAGCAGCTTCAAGTGAGTCTTTTATGTGTCTTATATAGGTTTTTGATTTTCCACACCTCTCCTCAGTCTCTATTAAACATTTTAATGCATTTTTTGGCTAAATGACTGGCTGGTGAATATATATAAGGGGTGGCACGGTTCATGAAAAAAAACCAAACCATTCGGTACGCTGGTCTTGGTTCGGTGCATGCATGCGTCGCACGGTTCGACGGTTCATGACATGCGCAAGGTAGCCTCGAAAAGAGGTGTCTACGGTGTGGAGTGAGTGCTGCAAGTCACAATGCTGTACGTGTAGAAATGGCAAGTGGAAGAGAAAAGGAAGGCTGCCCAGCTAGGGTTGGCTCGATAGACGATGCCATC
>JAUCMT010000036.1:10212616-10238473 GCA_032357475.1 Enteromius thamalakanensis
TGACTAGAGTTGCGATGTTCGCAAACGAACTGATTCTTTTAAACGGCTCATAAACATGAATGATGGGAGCCGAGTCGTGGCTGAGGGGGGAGCAGCTCTTTCTGTCGTTCTTTTTTTCCTATGCGTGTTTCACACAGATGCACACAAATGAGCTCCTCCGCGAGACAGAACGGTTATAGAGGGAGGGGCACACCCAGCACAGGGGTGTTTTTTTGAAAGGCTCTTTGAAAGGAATGGAACGCTTTTTTCTCCCACAACCTACGAAAATAAATACGCGATATCGTGGGTCAAAATCCGTGATATGAACCGAATCGTGGGTTTGGTGTATCGTTACAGCTCTACTCTTTATTTTTATGTAGTATTTGATATTTTTAGACGCAGAATTGTATTACATTTAAGTGATAGGTTATGTAAGGAAGGGCATCTTACATAAAATCTGTGCCTGCTAATAGAAACAGCTGAAGGAGTGACTATAATTATCTTATTAATTTTCATATTAATGCATCCCTAACCAACCTTAACCTTTCTCTACACCTTTTTTTTTTTATCTTCTTTTAGTAAGGATAAGATTTCCGCAACAACAGTCTATGTGTGACATCTTGTACTCTCATAGAGTTGGATGCTGAAGTAACTCAAGACAGCCCTGAATAAAGGCTCTGAATGAGTATTGGTTATAGACATAACTTGCTCTGAAAAGAGGTACAAAGTCAACTATCGTCTTTGAAAAGTTAGAGTCCATCCCCAAGCTCTCCTTTCTGTTACAAGCTATCAGGATAAATAACATAAACCTCTTAGTTTGCAGCCCACCTCTAGAGGTTAGTCCAGCCCCTGACTCTTCTGAAAACAGTTGGCTGTAATCTCTTCTGGTTCCCATAAAAGACCCCCTGCGGACATCAGTCCAACTGCATTTCCTTTGAACAGGCCACTAATCCTTTTACTTTGGGGAGAATAGCTTCAGACTGAAACGCCAGTGTTTGTGCACTAGCCTAGTTACGATGTTTTTGTGCCCCCCTTTGGGTCTCTGCACTCCCACCCCTGTTACATGGTGTCTGGGCTAATTATCCGCTCATTCAGAGTCAGATGGGTACAGGGACCACTAGGATCAGCCCTGGCATCTAGAGAACGCTCTCAAAACCAATCTCGCAGAGAGAGCCAGGAAATGGATTCCTTTCATCTTCTTGCACTGTTTTCGAGGGCGGAACAGGATTGAGTTTGGTCATACGTTTGTGGTTGTAGGTGACACCTGAATTTGGTTGCATGTAGAGCATTTTTAGAGCATACAACTTGTATCTTAGGCCGTAGTTAGATGAGTAGCTGGTCGCATCTTCAAATTTTCTCCCATTTAATTTAGATTAGTTTTTCCTGACCTTCTCGAGGAGCTTTTTAAGTTGCAATTTGGCCTGATACGTCTCCATTACTCTTCATTTATAATCTCCCGTTGGCAGTACACAGTGTATCCTGAAGTCAGCAAAACTAAGACTCTTTCACATGCAATATGTTTTCTAATTTGATTCAAGCAAAACATCCTTTCACGCAGCACGCATTGGTATATCAGGCTCTGTGCCTTCTGCTTGCTAATATATTGGCCCTGACCCACAGAGAAGTTTGGCTAGCATAGAAGAGACCTTGACTTTACTGGCCAACACTTTTCATTTCATGCATTTGCTTTGCAGCGGCTAACCTTGACTTCGCAGTAACCTCTGCTAGGCCATTGGGGAAGCTCTTGTTTTCAAATTAGCCTCAATATGGTCCATCAATCCCCACTGCATGTTCAAGGGCCAGTCATAACAGCGCTGCTTTTATTGGGATTTGTAGATTTATTTATTCAGGCCTTTTTTTTCCCTCTGCCGATTCATTCCTCCAGACACTGAACACAAGGTTAAGGGGGTTGTAAAGCGGGCAAGGTTGGGTCACAGTCCAGATCTGACAGCCCAGGCGGCACAGGGAGCACGCGGATCAGCTTTGACTCTCAAATCTCGGAATCTGATGCAAATCCGGCAGTATTTAAACCTCCAGATCAGCCTTCCCAAATCCTTTCAAGATATTCTCGGCTCGATTGGGTGGCATTAAAGGATCATAGGAGCAGAACAAAACATCGTCTGGCAGCGAGAGAGAAAGAGGAAGAGGGGAGGGCAAATTAGAAAGCGAGAGAGAGGCGTGCGAGTCAACTGAAGGTTTTACAATGTGTTGCACCAGTGGAAATCATGGATCACATTAATGTTCCCTCTGTTTTTTTGCACCCCTCCCTCTTCATCTTCTGTTGTGCTTTATTTTGTTTGTTCGCTCACTCTGATCTCTGTCCTCACATCCTGCTCTGGCGAAATCCAGCGTAATCCCATATGGATGCCTTTGTCCAGTGCATGTAAGCATCTGTGCGACATTTTAAATACAGCTATCAGGCTCAGACCTGGCCTACATATTATATGGTTGTCATTTTGCAGATCTTTTTTTATCTGGAGTGATGTACATGACACACATTGTGCATCTTAGCCTAGGGAAAAACCGCTCCGAGATTAAACCTGCAACCTTTTGCATTTTCAGCCCAGAGATGTAACTGCTAGATATATTGAAATTAGGAATACCATGAGAATACCTGCTTTAGATGTGTTTTATCCCCTCGTTATAAATGCCAGGCATTGCTATATGTGAATTTGGCTGGGCGATTTACACCAAAAAATGAACCTTCTGTTCCATTAACTGACTGAATAAAAAAAAAGAAAGGGAATTTTACTTCAGAAATTTCTCAAGCTTAGGTTTAGTTCCACTCAAGCCAGCTTTACCTCTACGCAGCTGACAGGAGAAGGGTGGTGTAACTGCTTGTCATGCGCCGTAATCTCTCTGTTCTCTCGCTGGGTGACTGCTGAAGTTCATGCTGTAACAATTCTGATTTCTGAATCATTGTGGGTGGTTTGGTGGAATGGGTGGGGTTGAAGGATGTTTATGCAGTAAAGGGAACTTGAGAAGAGCTGGAAGAGACAAAGTGAACTGTATTAAGTCCTGAAAATGTTTATTGTCAAATACAACTTTTCTTTATTTCTTTTCCCATCTCAACATTCTTAAACTTTGAACTTGGATATAAACGGACATGGCTGCATGTAATATTTCTCTCCAGTGTCTTGAGGTAAAAGCATGCAAGTTTCTCTGATGGAAAGAAGCATGTGATGGTGGACACCAGCCATCCCACAGATCTGCACTGAAAAGGAAATGGATTTGGAAATGGCTGTAAATGCTTTATTATGGAGAGGAAACGCTGTACTTCTGTGCGTGTAACAAAATTGATGTGCTCACAAGCGCTGCTGTCACAGTCTAGCGTCCCCTGTCCTCCCCCACGGCCAATGAGAGCCGCTTCACTTCGCTGCCCTTACAAATAGACCCCATTGATTGAATCTGATTCCTGTGGATAGAGCAGGATTATTGAGCAGCTTTCCCTGATGTCTCACACCCAGAGTGTGTGTGGAAACGTTCTGTGTCAGCTTTTGTTGCTTAAATCAAAGGGGCGTCTCCCCTGAGCCTCCCCCCCCATCTGATGGCACACAGCTCTCTGGAAACTCTGCACTTCCTTTATTTTCTTCCTCCCTCTCTCGCCAAAAAATAATCTCTGCATTTTTTTACAAAGATCCTAAGAATGCCTTTAGCCCAGGAGGAAGAAGCAAAGAAAAAAGGGTGCTATAAAAAAGGAAGAAGATAAAATTTGGCCTGACCTCAAACAGAAATGTCCTGTCTATACTGTGACTGAGGAGCTGCGTCATCGACCCTCAAAGGAAGTCTGTGCTCCACTAACCCCAGTGTCATTGCAGGCCTGTGGGGAGTTACTCTTAGTGGCCAGAGGCACTGCAGCCTCATTAAATACCCTGCAGAATAAGCCAGAAACAAAGTCTTCGTTTGTGGGGCGAGAGAAAATCGACTCCATCTGCTTTCATGGCCAGCACTGAGATGTTGTTATTTGGATTTAGAGCTGTGCCAACCACACAAAGTCCTGCTCAGCAGAAATGAGAGTGTGATAGTTTATGGTGTTTTGGGGCTTTTTCGAGTCGTTTATCCTCTGCCTCACCCCTCTTACAGGAATCAATAGGACCGACTGCCCCAGACCATGATTTCCTTCCTTGCACCGTCCCTCTATTTGAGTCTTCTCTAACAAAAGTACTTCTAAAAGAAGGTGATGCTTTTGCTATGAGTTATTATGGGTAATGGCTTTGTTTTTTCCTTTATAATGGTTTATATAACAATTGATATGGTGATTACGTTCTCTTTGGCATTTCGTTTCCTACTTTTTCTGTTTTTAATCAGATGTAGTAACTAAAAGCATTAACTCCATCTAAAAAGTTCAGTATGATGTTGTACGCAGTGCATATGATTTTCTTTTCGTCTTTTTCTTTTTTGGGTGTGTTTTATGTACATGAAATATCAGTTTTGATTTCATGGTGACCTTTTGGTGTTTTGTGATTTTTGGAGCTTGACATTTCCCATTTATATTCAATAGAAAGGAGTAGCCAAGATATCTCCTATTATCTTTCTTTTTTTTGTGTCAAGTCATTCTAAGATTCTAAAATGACAGTGAATGACACGCATTTCTAATTTCAGTCAATTTCAAGAATCACTCTCACCTTTTCGGGGCTTAACATATGGATGTGGCCAGTGAAATGCTTGAGCGGAACCCTGGAGCAGATTTTTGGCCTTGTCAAGTAGTCAACTCCTTCACTTCAGACAGTATTAGAGCGAATAGACATCATTTGAAAGGCCGAAACATTTAAGTTTCACTGTGTATTGTGAGGTCTGGAGAGAATCTGAGTTGGTCTCAGAAAATTGTAAAAGATTAATGCTGGATGAAACCCATGAAAAACGGCTCTGAATACTGTTTTTCACCTGCCTGGCTCAGAAGAAGTTAAATGGACAAATGAAGAGTGTTTTCCTCTCTCTATACTGCATTCGATTAGCCTGAGCCAGTTTTCTTTTGTTCCGTCTTCACATGAGTGGTGTTATTGTAACAAGCACATAGATGAATCTTCATTGGCTCTCCACAAGCTCCTCGGATGTGAAGGGTTCAAACAAAAGCTTCGCTTTCTAGAAGAGAATGTTTTTGTGTCTGTATTGAATTACTAAAGTGCACAGGAATGGGTGAGTCATTCATGCAGAGGCATCCGTAGCTTCAGTGCAGTTCTTTTTTTATTAAATTTTTTTTTTCTTTTTTTTTAGTTCTTCTTATTGAGGAAATTACTCAGGGTTTCTCTTAGCTTTGAGTCATGTGGGATGTGTAGAGTTGTACTAATCTAGAACTGTGTTATTCCTGCAGTCAAAGTCCCTTAAGGGCAACTCTCACAATACCACTCAAATATGGTGTCTGTCAAAGTAGTTGGTCCTTTGATGTATGCTCTCCTAAGGAAACTCTGAAACACAATGAAAAGTTAAAGGTGTCCCAGCCCTCCAAGTGTGTCTGTTGCTTGATGTGTAAATCTGAATTGAGCTGGTTTCTACTCCCTCTATCGTTCTTCTCTCTCCTCCTCTCTGAAGTTGGAAATACAGGTCTCTTCGTGCAATTCTTTTTCTTTCCATTTAAGTTGCTTTGCGTTAAATCCTCTCATGTTTGGTTTACTCTTTCTTGGTAATTGAAAGTGTGCATCCTTGTCTGGGTCTAGAAGCACTAGACTTCTACTTCCAGCTCAGAGTAAATATTTATTCATATGTTCTACTCCAACTCTTTGTGTGTTTTATTTTAAATAATTTTCATTATACTTATAGACATTTTCCATATGGTCCTTTTTTTTCTTCTAGTTACTGCTTTTTTATTATTGAAACCAGATTGCCCCCCTTATATTGATTGGTGATTGGCTGGCTGAGTAATGAGGTTCACCATGGTCTTTTTCTCTTTGTAGGCGGAAGGAGAAGATAATCTGAAGAAGATGCAGCTAATGGAGCTGGCCATTCTGAACGGAACATACAGAGACACCAACATCAAAACGTGTAAGGAGACATTCACACATCGACAGCTAAGCATTCAAGAACTTTATATAGACACAAACTACAGAATAAATACTTGAACATCAGCACACCCACAAGATTGTCATAACACTAACTATTTGGGAATAATGTTCAGCTGTGATTGTGTTGCACAGTGACTAAAGAGATTTGTTTAAATGGTTACACAAACACACAAAATCACACCTATATTTGTTAAGGCACAGGGCTTACACACACACTACCAAATCACAACCAGCCATAATCCATCTCTTGTATCCATCCTTAATCCATATGTAAATTCACACACATACACGCAAAGTTGCGTTCTGTGCTGACTTATTCTGACCATAAATGAGCAATTAAATAAAAAACACTACACATATGACAGTTCATCAGACACAAGATTCTCATTTTAATTCAAGAAAGATCCCTGTTCGCTGCACACTCCTCATGAAAACATCTAATCATCTGCCCACAGTCTAGTATTTCTGTCTCTTTATCCCTCCTTCTGTCTCTCCCTCTCTCTTTTTCTCCTTCTCCCTCATTCTCTCCCACCTCCTTTCAAAGCTGTTCCAATTGCAATCACAGCTTGTGTAATCTTGGTGTGGCATACAGAATCATTTTGCTGCATGATTGTGTGTTTTAGGTTGTCTTTAGGTCATAAACTTATATTATTACTCAAAGATATTTGCATACGATTCCACCCATGTCATACATATTCATTACTGCAATGCATTTTCACATTGAGAATAAAGGGTTTTGGGCTTTTCCTGCTCTGTAAAGTAATATTTGCATGAGTGTACATATGATTGTGTGGATTTATAAATGTGAGCATGCATATTTGGGTATATATGACAGGGACAGAAGCACATCTGTTTGGCTTCAGTACAGAATGTTCACAAGCGTTTTAATTTGCAGCCTTGTTGAGGGTATTTCCTCTTCACATCTGCACTAAATGTTCCCAATGGCATGTAGAGGTTTTGATTCATGTGGGAAAGCTTATGGCAAGTTAGTGGAATCAATTCTAGTGCACTTTAGAGTTACAACTATAAGAAACACCATCAGCATTTTTTCACACCAAACTGAAGTGCTGTTTCCTCTACATGCCGCAGGACATTGAGTTTAGATGTGCTGCTTTAAATCAGTGACTCTGTGTTGTGAATTAGTATTTTGATGATCGGTTTGCCCCGGTGTAATCAATCATCAGTTCCTCCTTGTTTTAGTTTTGATTTAATTTTTGTAAAGATTTTGGTTGTGGGGTTTTAGTTTGCTTTAGAGTGTAATTTCTTTGTGGTTCATTGACCATTTGCATGGACTAATTTTCCTTTATTTTTTCCCCCACCCCCTTTTTCCCCCTTTTCGTGTGCTTCTGTTTTCCTTTCCTTGCCTGTGCTTTTCACACATCTGTTTTTGTGCCTTCTGTCCATTTCTGCTTTTTTTCCCCTTCTGCTCTGAAAATTTTATACACCAACCCAACCTCCCCTATTACTCTCTTTCTCTCATTACTTCTCCGTCTGTCTCTTGTTCTTTCTCTTTTGCTCTTTCTGTCTTTCACTCTTCCGTTTACGGCAGCCACCCTTGCGTTCTCTCTTGCAGCAGCGGCAGCAGCCGCTCAAGGCCCGCGTCTGATCGCGGCCCCTGCAGGTCAGGTCCTCCCACCGTCTGCCCTCAGGCCCCCCACTCCGGCAGGGACCCCCATCATGAACATCATTCGGCCCACTCAGATGGCCACTGTGCTACCCAATGGCACCCCTACCCTGGTGCCCCCGACGCCTGACGGGGGTATTATCTACACCACACCCTACGACTACCCTTATGCCTTGGCACCCACGTCTCTGCTGGAATATCCCATTGAGCACAGCGGAGTCCTAGGTAAGCGGGCGTGGGGGCTTGGCACTTCACCCTTTTGTGCCCCGCAAGAGGGTATCGGCGGGGTGTTTTACGGGGGCTTGTTGGATGGGTCATCACCCGGCCCAGTTCAGGACTCACTGAAAGGTAAATATGTAATGACTAGCTCATGCTAGCAGGCTGGGTAACCCAGGTGATTAAAGATTTAGCTACATAGACTCACAAAAAAAATAAAAATAACATTTGCCACTGAGACGGGCTGGGAAAGGGACCACTTATCTGTGTCTTGAACGAGGTATATTCATTTTATGTTTTTTTTTTTTTGCCTGCTGTGTAAGAAATCTTTTCTCCGGACACAACGCACACACGCTCTCACAGACAGTGGTGACACGCTTACTTGCACACATCTTTTTTTTTCTTCTTTTTTTCTTTCGCCTCCCTCTCTCTTGCCGGAGGCTTTGTCAGGCAGGCTACTGGTGGATCCCCTCGGATTTCTCCAGGCTTTTGAAATCATTTCTCTCTTCCCTGCTGTAGCAGGCCTTGGTACCAGTGCTGAGCAGCAGAGAGAGAGAAAGAGCCCAGAGTCCCGTTGGGGATGTTCATTAAATTCTTCCACTATTCTCACTGTATCCAATTGTCTTATTTTACCCTTGTGAACTTGACACTCGACCCTATTCAGAGAGAATTACCCATACTCCCCTGCCTAGTGAGGGGCTTCTGCAAACAATTGCAAAGAAGATAGATAACAACCACGACATCACAACTCCTTTTAAAGACTCAACACTTTGCGACAAAGCAATACAAACATCAGAAAATGGACGTTTAAGTAGAGATGGCGATCAATAGAATGAAGTCATGTATGCCAGAAGCCGAAAGTTTTGCTATGAATAGCTTTGCTTCGTGCTCGTCTTTGATTTGATGGAGGGGTTTCTAAGTGCAGTTCAGCTGATGCTGTATAGTTGGCACGTTTGGGTCTTCCACTGTTCTGACAGTGCCACGTTTCCACTTTTAAACTTAAACACTCACAAGCTTAGCAGCCTTTTATTTACTTACAGTATCGATCCAACATCAAACCACCCCCAGACCAGACGATGTTCTCTCTCACTCTTTCCCTTTAGCTCGTTGCTGGGCTTCTGTGCAATCAGAAGTGATTTGTTGGACATCTGCTGTTGCCGTGTAGCATGTGGGCGTACACACACACAGTTAGAGGGAACCGTTAGCACTTCCAGAATTTCTCCAGAGGAGAATAGAAACATTCGGGCTTAGCAACTATTCTGTGATGTCATTATGTGATTTGGTACATTCGTCACACCTCGGCAGACTCACATGGAGCACTGCAGAGTCATACAAAATTGAAATGTCTATCCAGGTGTAAAACAGCCACAACTGCTCAGGTGCTTAAATAATTAGCACTACCAGTAAAAAAATACAGTTGCGTTTAAATGATATTGCACACATTTTACTGTAAATCAATTACAGATAATCCCCCTTACAAAAAATGTTGCGTCAGCAAATATTATCTGGACTTGCTCTTAAAAATATTGTATATTTAAAATCATACTATATATTTTTTTTAAGGGTAAGTTAATATGTTGTATTAGTTTTTGTACTGTATTTTATATAGTTTTTTAAATATTTGCTTGGTTGGGAGACTGAAATAAGGCTTCCTTTACCAATCCATCTTGAGGTCTATGCATGCCAAGAGCGAAACACAACAACTGTGGTGATTCACATACTTTTAATGTTACATCATTTTTTTAATACAAAATCCTTTTTTAATACAAAATGCAACTTTATAATTTCTTTCACCTTAAACCAAAATAACCTGCAAAATTCCACACCACATTCACTTACCATTGTAAACCTGATGATAAAAATAATACAACTGATAATGAAAGTTTTATTCAAATCAATGCTTTAACATTCATTTAATTATAGCACTGTATAATAATAAGGTGTACTGTGAATACATTTTGTCTGTTACCAGTATTTATATTACTTAACAGTGTTTATATTATGTTCTTCTTACTCTGAGATCAACAGTATTAACAGCTGCAGCTCCACAGTTTGAATTTCAATCTAGGTACATAAATAATGAAATATATGTGTATTATTGGTTTGACTAGAGAGAGCAATCAACATATGCAGAGAAAGAAAAACAACAACTATTAATTCAGGCATTTTTACTTTTGTACAGTTTATGGAGAAGTCTTGCTCTTGGTGTTGTATAGACCTTCACTATGGAACCAATTACTAGTCTATTAAGAGTTCTTTTTTAATCGATTTGATTTGAACATTACCTTTGAGATTGGCGAAGGAGATAATGTACATTAATTTGATCGTCAACGTGCTTAGAATTATTCTAGTAATAATCTATTCGAGTTTTTTTACTTCACTTCTGAGTTCTTGCGAGAACATTTGTAATTGCAAAAATTTGAAGAAATTTAGCTAGCGCAAGTCAGGTGCTGTCATAAAATAATCACAGGGTGTCAAAACCTGATTACTATTTGCTATCAAATGATGCTGCTGCCACTATATAGTTTTTTCCCCTAAACCACAGCTTTGTGGTGAGTGTGTGTTTGTTGTTTTTTTGTTTTATTTCGTTTTTTTTTTCTAAACACGATTCCTTTCCAGCCTGTCTCAAACAATCTTAAAATCTTTTAGCAATTACTGTGTAATTTTAAGTTGTAAGATATAACGTTTATCATACTCAGTTTTTCATACATTTATTACTCTTGTTTTTCTAAATTTTCTAAACCCAACGTGTTAATATTGTGAATATGTATTATATGTATAAACCTCATATGCATAAATTTGAATAGAGATGAGATTTCATGTAAAGCCTGTTTCACAGCTAGCCAGTTTAAATTGAGATTCATTTTGAAATAAAAGGTCAGAATCAGAAGTGTTCTGTGTTTCTCTGGATTCTAGAGTAATACTGCAGCAGTGTTACGTGGTCTAGCTGTGCTCCACAGGCTTTACATGTGCGTTTTGTTTCCTGGGCTGAATTATGTCTAACCTTATGGACCTGTTGTAATCTAGGTGCAATGGCTACTAAAGTGCGGAGACATGATTCACGGGTCCATCCTTACCAAAGGATAGTGACCACAGACAGAGGTTAGTTAGATAAGATACTTCTACCTTTTTTAAATTCTTTTGTTTGTTTTACCTCTGAACGGGGGATCATACATGTTTATACACTGCGTTTTTTTTACTGTGGAAAGTGTTTACGTATGAAATGCCTCTGGAAACACTCAGGTTTGCGGGAGTTTTTGACTGTAACTGAATTAAATGCCATATGTTTTATAGCTTTATATCACTGCATTCGTCTAGATCTAAATAATAGATTGTATTTTTTTTGTTGTTGTTTTCTTTTTATTTTAAATAGTTTTTAAAATACAAAAAAGGGACTGGAATAAGCTTCCATTGCCAGCATACCCACTGGCTAAGCGCTTAAGCTATTACCTCAAATATATACATATATATTTTATATATCTCAGGTTAAGCTCATCGGATTTTGTTTGTTCAGCTGTTTAAATGTAAAAATGTACTTTACACCCAGCTATATTTTCATTTTACTGAAGGTACTATTTTTCTAGCAGATGTATTTTTGAATCCTGTGTATACGTTCACTGAAAAATAAAGAAAAAATCCAAAGCGATATTTCGCAACCTTTTATCTGTTTATTTGCGTAATGTAGCACTAGCTCTCTGATTCCCCCTCACAACTAATTACACTGTTCGTAACACGCATTTCGACTCAAGACACTAAAATGTTACTAGTTTTTGTTGGTATGTGTTTTTCTCGTTTGTCTATGTGATACCTCTCTGCTTTTGTTTGTGGGAACATGGGGCATTGTAGCGCTTTAATTACATGTAATAACGTTCTGATTGAACTGATCATGACGTTAGAGTCATGATCATAACCAGGTTTAGCCTGTGTTTGTCTCTTGGCCATGGAATTAGGGGTTAAACAAAGATTGCATTCATTTTGCTGTTAAAATGATGTCATTCCGGTCTCTTCTTGCTAACTAATATCTTTTCTACCTTTTTTTTTTCCTTTTTGTTGTTTTCGTTTTTGTTCCTAACCACCTAGCCGCCACCGGCAACTAACAAATGACCTCTGAACTCTGAACTCTTCACCCAATGATGAGCCGCCCAAGCCTGCCTGCTGATCAGATTAACTGGTAATTGCCTTTTGCTAGCCTGGTGGACGCAGAGAGAGAGGCACCTGTCTGAGCAGTGATCCTAACATAAACCAACATAAAACACAACAACCCTCCATACCAACACACGTTGTGTAGCGATAACAACGATGATACTCTTTATTGTTTTGATTTGTTTTGTTTTGACTATTATTTCTTTCTTTTTCTTTTAAAATCTCAAATGACTGGGTGAATGTTAACAGTGATGTTGCGTTGCCCGAAAATCTGCACTGAAGTTTAAAAGCAATAAAGAAGCGTCTCCTGCTAATTAAGCCCTTAAATGCATTTATAATCACAAAGCTTCAATTAAAAAAAAATAAAAATAAGAAAATGAGAAAAAAAAAGTCAAAATATAACTTGGTGACCCTGGTTTTATCAGATATAACGCTAAACAGGGCATCCAGATAATCTCTATACGCTTCCCCACCCATTTAAACGGTCACCATGAACAATCAGCAAAAGAAAAAGAAGGAAAGAAATCTGCACTCACACCAACTTGTGTATTTCCTGTCCTTCTCTGATGTAATCCTGTGTTTTTCAGTTGATGAGTTTTACTGTGCTGACACATTCTGGGTGTGCCTGTCCAGCTGACTTTAGAGCATGGCTATGACAATGACAGCTTGTTTTGATTTCTTTGTTCTGTTACTTCTCCCTATTTTGTTTCTTATTTTTCCATGTATCTTATTAGCGTTTGGCAATACTTGCAGGTTTATAGGTGCTGCTCATTGCAGCGTACGTGCCAGCTCAGTAGGGGGCGATAGGCAGAGTCAGGTAGGGCAAGAGTTGTTTGGGGTGAAGTGTTATTTTTTTATTTTATTTTTTTTTGGAGTCTTCAAATCTAGGATATTCAGGGTTGGACAGCTGGGATATGAACCGGAATCAGTTTACTGAACTATGCCATCCCAAAAACTCTCAACCCCTCCCCACATACAGTGCCTGAACTTTCTACAAATCTTTCTTTGAATGAGCTGTGAGATAAAAGACAAAAAAAAAAAGTATTATGTGTGCGCATTTAGCCAAAGGGTTTCCATTTAATGAATTTCATATATATATATGCGTATGTATCTAACCGCCAAGGGTTCTGTCGTTTTAGTCTAGAGTTTGAAAAGGTTTGATGTCTGTTTGTTATAATAGCAAATCAAAAGATGGATGAAATGGTGATGGATTGTCCTACAAGACGCTAATTTCCTTGAGGATGTACAAAGCAATGAACACTAAGGAAGATGAATGAGGTAGATAGAAACGGGGGAGGGTTTAACCTCACTGCTGTGTACACGTTTTCTTTTGGTTTCTGTTGAGTTATATATATATTTTTAAATATTATTTGATCCTGTTCAAATTTCTCTCCCCCGACCCACCTTCCAAACCGAAATCCACTGCGCTGAAACTAAATGCAGGTGTTCTTGCCTTCATGAATTGAAATTCACGAGTGCGAAGCGACGGAGTAATTTCTATTCTTTTCAAATAGCCCATCCACAATGTGTCCTGCACACCCCCCAGCTACTGAGCCCACTCTCATTTCTATACACCCTCTCAAGAAAACATAGGATGTGAAAGCCATGTCTGCCTGTTCGAATTGCTTTATACATACATGATATATATATAAAATGTATACAAATGTAGATATGTCATTGCATATTAAAATACAGAAAGATCAAAATTAGATACTTTTACAGGGTGCTGGAGAAGAAATATATATTTTTGCCAATTTTAGCTTTTTATACTTAACTTGCAGTTACAAAATATGAAACGTAATACAAAAAATATATCTAAAAACATTTGTAGAATAGTACAGCGTAAGGTGGTAAAGAAAGGTTGCGTGACTTTGGATACTATTGGCCAGGGGGAAAAAAACGGACCTGAATAGTCGAACCTTTTGGAGGAATTGCATGATGTAAAGACGAGAAGAGTACAGTTAAGTGCCTTACTGATGGTCGTTTCTTTTCCGAGTGTTACATTCTGTTCAATAATATCCAGCACCAACTAGGATAGCGCAGAGCGAGGGAGGGCTTGTGAAGAGGAAGCACCCCAAGAGTTAAACCACGAGGCTGTTGCAGTGTTGTGCCACTGAATCTATTCTATGCAAAGGAATAGCAGTCATTTGACCAGCTAACTATGTGCCATGATTCGTCTTCCCAAAAATAAGTTGAAGTCTTGTTTTGTTTGTTTGTTTGTTTTCTTTAATCCCCATTTGAACAAAGTGTTTATTTCTCTTTATTTTATTGCATTGTTATTCTTATACTATGAGGACAAAATCGGCAATGCTGTCTATGTATTTGGTTACTGTGATTTTTGTCAAGAACAACTGCCAATTATGTGGAAGTCTGCCAGGTGTTTCAGGAAGGAGATTTCTCAATCAATTGGACTTTTCCCGAAACCTCCTCTTGTTTCAAGATTCGCAAACGGGAAGCTTTCGATCATATTTGCCAAAACGTTCTTTACTTTATGCCAAGGAAGTGTTTTTGCCGTTTTGTTTTTGTTTTAAAAGACAGTAAAAAAGAGGGGGAAAGTATTCAGCCTTTTTGGTGTTTCACAAAGGATAGATGTAGCTTTATACTGCACTGATCTGAAAAGAGCAAATAAAGCTTGGAGAGGGGAAATATAGCATTTACTCAAAGTATTACTGAGAGGAAGGTCACTGGGATATTCATCAGTCCCAAACCCGAGGAGCCACAGTATCAAATCACACGCTCAAGATCAGCAGTCTTTTAATCGTTGAAACAACCGGAGGTGTTCACCACATTCAGTAAGATTACATTCAACTTTGTGTCCTGTAACCCTGGCAGTCTCTGATGTAGTCACTTGTGTTACACGAAAAGGTCAATGTCTTCTCTTTTTTTTTTTTTTTTTCTCTCTTCTCAGTGTTAAATACATGTTTTTGAAATAATGAAATGCAATATTAGAGTGGAGCAAAGACGACCACAGAGAAATGGACAGTATTATAGGAATCCCCTCTGCCATGTTACTACATGCTGTTAATGTTTTGGAGTTGGGTTTAGTCTTTCAGGTGTATGGAGAAAACTCTGTTCTCTTCTGCCTGCCTACTACATGTGTAATAATGTAAATTACAGCCATTGTTACAGGTTTCTAATGTATTTTTCTAACTTCATTTTCTATGTACAAGTTATTTTTTTCTGATATCCTTTTGTGATGAAACCCACTACACTTTTTTTTTTCTCCTCCATGTCTTCTCTGCCCTCCCTCTCAGCCCACTCTTTACTCAAATCTGTCTCTCATTGGGAGCGTTGCCTTTTCCGACAGTTATTTTGTTTTCTTGCTGATTCTAGCTTGTTTAACTCATTAGCGACTTATTAGTTCCTCTTGTCATAGGTATTTTTACATGCTTGCATTTAGTTTTTATGGTGTATGCTGTTATTTTTTTTCTTATTAACCTCCTTGGCATTTATTTTAATAAACATTCTTAGTAAGAATTTTACTAACTTTGCTGATATTATTTTGTGTTGTGTTCTTTTTTTAACCAGTTTAATGAATTACTACCTTGGTCTGGTTCACGGACTAACACGATTAAATCTGGTGTGTGAACACCTTCACAGTTTCTTACACACACACACACTCACACATACATTCAAACAGATGCATTTTTCCATACACATTCACAGTTTTCTCTCTTTCTCACACACACACACACACCCACGCAGTCTAACAGGTAAATGTGCACGAGGCAGTCAGTCCTTCACTCCGCTCCTGCACTTTCATCTTTGTCGCTGTAGAAATCTTCCCAAGCGTGTGCTGCCATGCCTTGTCTGCCTCACTGTTCACGCAGTTTAATGGTGCTACTGGTGTTTCCTTTTTGTTTTGTTTAGAAAAAAAAAACGCTGCTTTCTTTAGAACTGGATGTAACTGGGAGTTAGATCTCTGTAGAATCAAAGCACAACTTTTTCTGTTGCAAAACCCGATGATAACTGGAAATATTTAGTCCAATTTGGGATATTTTTGTCTTCAAATAGACTCTAATCTGTGCTTTATAAATCCTGGTGAGCCACCATTAAAGGTATTTTGTTTTACCTGCAAATGAATGTCCATCCTGCCCAGAATTCTCTAGAGCATCTGCTCTCAGCTCTGCCATCAGACTTCATATGTAAGGGGTCATGTGGAGTTTTTGAAGGCCGTTTGACCTGCAGATGCGGGGTGAGATGAGGTGTCTGCGAGGGCTGCTGGCTGTTTGCTTTCAGAGCATTTAAGTGAACGAAAGTACTAATAAACTAGTCTGCCCTTGTAGAAACTGCTTGGGTCTTGTTGCCTTGGAGACTAAAGTCAGTGTCCTCACTTTAGGATATTTAGGATAAGTGAAAAGTTTTTCTTTTTATTTATTCAGGATTTTCAATGGGGAAATGTTTTGTAAACAGCCCAAGAACAATGTGTATTAATGTAATTTTTTTTTTTTGTTCCCAATCCTAAATTTTTCACTAATTTGAAATGCAAGTCAAAGTGTTTTTTGTTTATCCCACTAAGTGAAGCTTCAGAATGGGAAAACATGCATTATATGTTGACTGACTGAAGTTGTATTCATCTTCATTTTGAAGAACAATGAACAAAGCCTTAATATTATATTAATAAATGGAAGGTTTCACAGGCAAAAATGTCCTCAGGGAATGTTTCCTCACAAGTCACTATCGCCAGCATTCAAGTCATTAAACAATTATTCTGATAATTCACTGGTTGTATGTGGTTTATAAAAGCATTTGGTACAGTAGTTTCTGTGTGGAGAGATGTAGCACGTTTCTCAAATAAAAAGCTTAAGAGCAAGAGTGGTTTCTTTTGCTTTAAAAAAACCCAAAACACCTTGTTGAAGATTTGCCCCAATGAAACAGTATATTAATATATTTTATATACATAATTAACTGTGAAATGATTCATCGCATATCAAAGGTTTTTTTTGTATAATTTGTGTATGTTTTGTGTATATATATATATATATACATACACATTTATACAGAATATTCATATAATTTATATTAGAAATAAAAAATAATGTATAGACATTTTTCTGAAATATACATTTATGCATGTGTGTACACAGCACACATTTTGTAAACTAAAACTTTTGTATAAGATTTATCATTTGACAGCACTATACACACATTACATACAGTGAGGTCAATAAGTATTTGATCACTCAAATTTGATTTTGCAAGTTCTCTTGCTTAGAAATCACGGAGGGGTGTACAATTTTCAGCATTTCCAGGTGTGAGACAGAATCTAAAAAAAAAATCCAGAAATCACATTGTATGATTTTTTTACAATTTATTTGGGAGTTACTGTGTCAAATAAGTATTTGATCACTTGCTTATAAGACTTGATTACACAATTACAGAGGTCAAACGGTTCCTGTAGTTCTTCACCAGGTTTGCACACACTGCTATAGGGATTTTGGCCCTGTCCTGCATAAAGATCTTCTCTAGATCTAGATTTTCTCTAGATCTGTCAGGTTTCAGGGCTGTCTCTGAGCAACACAGTGCTTTAGCTCCAACCAAATATTTTCAATTGGATTTAGGTCTGGAGACCAGCTAGACCACTCCAGAACCTTGCTTCTTACGGAGCCACTTCTTGGTTTTCCTGGCTGTGCGCTTTGGGTCATTGTCATGTTGGAAGACCCAGCCACAACCCACTGACTGTGGGAAGGAGGTTTTTACCCAATATGTCACAATACATGGCCCCGTTCATCCTCTACTTAATACAGTGCAGTCGTCCTGTCCCCTGTGTAGGAAAACACCCAAGATGCAAGAACCATGACATCTTAGTGTATTAGTAGCCTTGGAAATGATGATTTCTAAGGAAGAGAACTTGCAAAATCACAGGGTGATCAAATACTTTGACCTCACTGTATATAATATATTGTATATATTATTAGTACATTTATTTGGAATAAGTCTTAGTTTTTGTTTATGGAAATAAAATGTGTGGTGAAAACCTGTAATTCATGGCAAAAATAAATGATTTAAAAGAAGCTTTGTGTGCTTTGTTTATTAATGTGTGCAAAAAAGGCCAGTGTTTTCAGTATGCTGCTGTTTGATTGCTGTAAGATGAGATTGCTTTTAGACCATTTTTCGCTGAGGACATCAGATCAAACTCTCTATTGGTTAAATCAGTGGCCTTGTGTTCAGGTAAGTTACATTCAATTAAAGAAACGTCAGCGAGTCTAAATGTCACAAGTTTGACTGAGATGAAGAATCAAATCCGTGTAAAATGAAGCAGACTCTGAAGTCTGACCTGCAGGCCAGAAACTGATGAATGGTGTTATGAACTCATTTATTAAGACCAATGAGACTCTGAAATGTAATCTAAAGATTATTATATGTTTGTGTGTGTCTGTGTATGCTGATAAAAGGTCAAGACATTTTTGCACAGTTTGATTTTATCTGCTTCATGTAATGCATCTCTGTAGAAAATGTAATAGCAGTAACAGAATTACCACCGATCTGTCCTACTGTAACAGCACATAAATGCTTAAAAAAGTGAGTCAATAGATTAGGTTTAGAGTGGATTTTAAACTATCTATCTTACTCAAAGTATAGTACATCTCACAAGCCATCGCCTCATGGCTAGACTCAGCTCCGGCTCCCCTAGTGTCTCTTTTACCAAGAATTTTGTTGAGTTTTGTATGAAGGCGGAAGTCAGTTTTGGCCAGCAGAAGTCGAGAGATCAAAAGAGTGTTTGTAACTGGAGCAGCTGGCAGCTTTATCAAAGCAAGAAAGAGAGAGGAAGAGAGGAGGGGTGTCGCAAGTAACAAATGATCCCAGTTCCTGCAGAATAAATCAGGAGCATTCATCAGGACACAGCTGTGTGTGGTGTGTGTGTGTATTTCTCTGTGTGAAGGAGAGAGAGATGCTCTGTTCTATGTGTTTTTGGCATCTTGTGGAGGTTGATGAATAGTGTCTTGTGCTTCAGGTCTCAATGACCAGCTGGTGGGTAAGAACTTTCTACCGTTCCAAATCTTATCTATTAAGAGAAAGAACATACTATTACTTTTGCTGTTGCTTGCTTTCTCATTAATGCAAAGTCTGTCCGAATCACGTATTGTGAGAATATAAAAAAAGCATTACACAAATGCCACTTTTTAACACAGATTCCAAATTGGGATAAACGTGGAATTTCAAATTAGTCGGTTGAATCAGTCCTTTGACAAAAATAACAATAATTAAAAAATAAATAAAATGTTTTAAGACAGCAAATCTAATCATACAAACTTTTTTATGTGATTTTTTTATATATAAATATTACCTTAGCAACTGAAATAAAATAAGCTAAAGTAATATAATTACAAGTATAATAAAAGCTAAATAGAAATGGAAACTAATAACAAAGACAAAAGCAAATTAAAACGAGAATTTTGAGATTAATAGAAATGCTCATTCAAAACATTAATTAGTACTATAATAGTGCACAAATAATGCTAAAGTACCACAGTGCCCTCCACTAATTAGGACTCTTGGTAAATCTGAGCAAAGGTGGCTGTGAAAATAAATCTGTATTGTTTATCCTTTTGATTTTTTGTTCAAAACATCATCAAAATTCTAACCTATATTTGAATTAGAACAATTGAAATGGGGAGAAAATCCCATTGTGAAATAAATGTTTTCTCAAATACTTGTCGGCCACAATTATTGGCACCCCTATAATATTTATGAGTAAAATATCTCTGAAGTATATTTCCATTTATATTCACAATTTTGAGGACTCCGGGGTGATTATGAACATGAAAATATCCAGCCCTGGCTTCCTGTTTAACAGAAATATTTATAGGAGAGGAAACGAAGCCTAAAATCCCTTAATCATAAACACGATGAGAAAAACCAAAGAATATATTTCTTATATGCTGTAAAAGATAATTGAACTTCATCAATTAGTGAAGTGGCTGTAAGAAAATTTTTCATTTCTAGCATCAGGGAAATAATTAAGAATTCCTAATCAACATACAGTGTTAGGAAACTGCCTGGAAGAGGACGTGTGTGTATATCATCCTAATACATGGCGAGCAGTAGAGTTTGAGTGGCTAAAGAATCTTCAAGGACCACAGCTGGAGAAAATAGTGAGTGTCAGGGTCAGAAAACATTTACAAAATGATCCTTGCTCATCCAAAAACAGCATGTTCAGTTGTCAGACAGGACTTGAACTACAAATGGGACTGGCTTCTATGATCAGGTGAAACTAAAAAAATTGTTTTTAGCAGCAATCACTCAAGATGGGTTTGGTGAACACAGGGCTAAAATGTACTCCATGTGTACAACGACGTATACTACTGTATTTTGATGTTGTGGGCCTATATTTCTGCTGGAGGTCCTGGACATCTTGTTTAGACACATGGCATCATGGAGTCTATCAAATATCAACAGATAAAAAAAATAATAATTCACTGACTCTGTTAGAAATCTTATAATAGGCCGTGGCTGGGTCTTCAGTTGGGACAATAATCCAAAACAAACATAAAAATAAACACAAGAATTAGCCACTGAGCCCAAAATGAAGCTTTTGCCATGACTGTCCCAGTCCTCTGACCTGAACCCTGCAGAAAATGAGTGAGGAGAACTAATGAAGAGAACCAACATGAAGCTGGTAATATAAAGGGTCTGGAGTGATTCTGGATGAAGGAATGGTCTCTTTTCATTTATCAGGTGTTCTCCAAACTCTTCAGGCATTACAGGAGAAATCTCAGAGCTGTTATCTTAAGAAAAGGACATTGGGTGCCAATAATTGTGGCCAACATGTATTGGAAAAAAACATTTATTTTACCATGAGCTTTTCTCTCCATTTTCTATTGTTTTACTTCAATGATACATTTTGATTTTTTACATAAAAAATATCAAAAGGATAAACAATGCAGATTTATTTTCACAGCCACCTTTGCTCAGATTTACCAAGGGTGCCAATATTAGTGGAGGGCGCTGTATCTAATAGTTTGATCATTTCTCTGTAGGTCAAAATTAAAGACCACAAATTTTACCCAGAAATGAAAATGTTGTCATCATTTACTGAAGTTGTTTCTGTACAACAAACCTATGACTTTTGTGCATGTGTGTGTTTATAGAACACAAGAAATGCATTTTAATTTCATAGATATATATATATACATTTTTGGTTAATAAATTTATTCTGTGCCTTGATTTCACTTCATGCAGCTTTAATAACCAACACTATGGTAAAATAATGGAATGCACACATGGAATTTATTCATTCGATCAGAGGCCTTTATATTATCTATAAGCCTATGTACACACACAACTGGTAAAATTAGTCAAACAATATATTGAAATATAATAGCATTTCTCGGATGGAACAGTCAGTGTATTTGGAGTATCATCATAGTCGTTTCATTTTTGAATAGATTTAGGAGTACGACCAAATGATTGACACAAGAACTGGAACATTTGAACACAAGAAGTGAAATACAAACATCCAGAAATAGATGTTATTTTTCTGTGTCCGAATGGTGTTAATTTCCAGACGCCTGTAATATGATTCACTACAATTAACACTAGGACATTTACTTCCTCTCTGTATAGCAGACGGACAGTGCATTAACATCTGTGCCTCTCTCTTTCTCCGTCTCGTCTCTCTCCATCATTTCGCTTCATGATAAATGAGCATTTTGTCCCTGACTGTGTGCTTCCTCTATTCCTCTAATTAATCTGTTTGGTGGGTGTAAACATTAAGTTCTATGCTCCTCTATCTTAGATTAATCTCTCTTGTCAAAGATTCTTCTGCGCGGGAGAGAGAAACATGTTTCCAGAGGGCAGACAAGGTCTTATAGATGTTCAAAGGGCCCATTGATACAGGACACACTCTGCTATAAAAAAAAAGATGGAGTGAAATGGCATCTTAAAAATGTAGCATTTCCAGATGCCAGGCAGCTATTTTCTTAGTATGCTTGAATTGTAGGGACCAATATCTTCAAAACAGCAATTTCCTTGAATAATCAATAAAATTATTGCAACTGATAACTCACAAGTGTTGCTTATTTCAATTAAATCATGCTTCTGGTCAATTTAAAGTTAAAACTAGTGCTTTTTCCTAGTTGTAATAACTGTAATTGGTAGAATAAATGTAGTCTCTTGTTTGCATCTGTGTCACATAAATATCACACAGTTGTTTTGTAAGAATATATCTGCCTGACTGTTTAACACATTGTCACATTATAGTGTTGACACACTCAAGCATATAGGCTACATCACAGTAATGGTTTCGTATCGAACATAAGATTCAGCGCAGAAGTTGTGAATGGCTCACTGACCGCAGGAGTCAAAGCGATAATGAACATGTACTATGTAAATCTATTTCACTGTCTCATTAAGATTACCGAGTTCAACAGAGTCATCTGCTCATGACTCGGCCATCCTGGCTCATGCTATGTTAGTTTTGACATGCAGAAAACAATGATGATTTAAAGATAGAAGTCTCCAAATGGAAATGGAAAAATACAAGTGAAGAATTACTTAGCAAAAACAAATATAGTTTTTAACAATAAAAAACAGTAAATTGTACATTTAAATTGTGTATTCTAATTCATCTCAATCTACCTGCAGGGTTTTTTTCTTTGTTTTTTTTTTTTTTTAATTAAAAATACAGCTAACTAACAGTAAAAAAAAACATGATAACACCATAAAAACATTATTTTTAAAATAATAAAAAACTGAGTTATCCTGTTTTTGCAAATTCAAATTTACCTGTGACTGGTTTTGTGGTCCAGGGTAACATATGCATTTTTTACATTTTAGATATTTGAATTAGATTTTTAATAAGACGCCACAGAGTGTGAAAACAATTATTAATATTGTAATGCCACCAAACACCCTTTTTTTTTGGAACTTTTATGTTTAAGAGTTGTGTAATGGTTTCAAAAAAAGCCCTGACAATCACAGCCTCACGGTTTTAAACCAAGATGACACTGACCTACGAACTGGAGAGTTAAACAGATTCACTATCACCACTGTGCCCTTGAGCAAAGGCATGCATCCGCCCAATTACTCCAGAGGGGCCGTCCCTGCATTTAGTGTGCTGTCGACTCAGATAAAAGGCTACTAATAGCATTTATAAGGCAGACTGGTTCACACCTGTGAGACTGTTGTTTAGCCTGTTGATATAGCTTTGTGTTTGTCCTTCATACCTTATCTCTCTCCCTCGTTCTTTTCCACACTGCTCCACCTTTCTCTCTCTCTTTCTGTTTTCTGCTGCAGAGAAGCCTCTCTTTTCATCAAGTTCCAAGCCAGCTCTTCGAAAATTTAATTCGATGTGACAGGCACATCTATTTCTCAGCCAGAATCACTGTAGCGCTTCGGTCCAGATTACATGCTACTCTCACAGGTGAGCCGTGACCTACACAAAGCAAACAGCACGAAAGCCATCCAGTTAATCATCAAATTTATGCCTCACATCCTCCTCATGATAGAAAGCACCGAGACAGTGATTGGGAAATAATTACACAGATAAAGGATTTTTCCCCACTTGATTTGATTTCAGGAGGACTTTGTGACATCACAATTTAAATTGATTGTGGAGGACATTGTCAAATCCTAATGACAATCTATTCCAGAAGGAACTGGAGCATCTGTGACTTTAAGAGAGTTTGTGATGACTAAATCTAGTTTTTGTTGGGCAGAATAGATTTTGAAATCTGCCATATTGAATTTTAAAATGAGAGATTGTTTACATTTTTGGATGTATTATATGTTGATTTGTGCAAAGCGTGATGCCTTACATCCACAGAAATGTGTCTAGTGTAAAAATGTAAAATGTAAAACAGCAGACAATAAATGCAGTGTATGCTTATAATAAACAGAACATTATCATCTGTTGGTATGGACAACAATATATTTATTGTTTTATTTCTCGTCCTTAATAATAATGAGCTCAATCACATCATGTTAGAATTACTGTGAAATTATCTCATGATTTCAGCATTCCAGAACACTGTCCTAATGCTATCTGTTTGTTTGGGTTCAGTGCTTGTTTCGCTGTTACTCCATTTGGCTGCATTATTACATAACTACAGTGCAGCATCTATGAATACTACTGCCTTTGTTTTGTTTTCCACTTGACCTTTTGAAACGCACAGAGAAATCCCCGTCTACCTCCAACAAACTGAGTCAGAATTTACAGGAGAGACGATCTATCCGAGAAACTAACCCAGTCCGGGCTTGAGGCACAGCGTGTGTGTGTGTGTGTGTGGAGAGAGAGAGAGAGAGAGAGAGAGAGAGTAAGAATCGTATCATGCCTGTATGCTGAAGGTAAGGGTTATTCCAGTCAAGCACTGAAGTCACTGAGGGGCTTGTACATGTCGGTTCTTGTCAGACCAGACGCAGCCGCTTTTTCTATCTCTCTTTTTCCCTTTCTTCCCCTATTCTTCCTGCCGGCCTGCTTTTCTTTTCTTTCTGTCTTTGTCTCTTTCCATCTTTCCTCTCCCTTTGAGTTCTGCTCCAGTCGACCTGCAGGTTTTAATGGCTCTGTGAAACAGTATAAAAGCAGCGGGTGCATTGAGTCATTTTAGCCTGAGGACTAAGACTGACTGTTTGTCTTTCTGTTGCAGCTGTCACTCTACAGCCCTCCACATTCACAGCTTCACTTAAACGCCAAAATACAGAGATAAAACGGTCGTGGTCATTTTATTGTGCGTGGAATAGCCCTCGCCTGCATCCTCGTATCAATCAGTTAAATGAGGTGCTCAGACAGGAGCACAGCACCGCAATAATGGGGTAGATTCTAGAGTTGATGGTCAGAAGACAAGCTGAGAGCTCACTGTGCTATGGTCAGCTACATCATTAAACACACGGATGCACTCAGCTCCTAACACATCTAATTTGACAAAATTGCAAGAATAATAATGACTTATGTTTGCTAGACAAGTCTTCATATCCTGGCACACAATTTGGTGCGGTCGGTGCAGTCAGTACTGGACAGGTAAACATTTCCCCTCATGAAAGTACACAGACAGTAGTTAAGTTGTACTTAGGTTGTGAAACTTGTAATTCATTAACCACTACAGACCTTAGTCAGGAAAGTGCCATATTTAATTTTTGACAGCAATGAACAGGAGGCTGAGGGTTAGTACAGTTTGTTCAGTGGATGTACTGTTTAACCCTTTATAGGGCACTCACTGAAATAATTGGAATTTCAACCCTGGAATGTTGTCGGAGGCTATAACAAGACTTTTAAGCTTTTATGACTTTATAAAAATAATTAAAATTTGATGTTGTAAATCTAGGTCAATGAAATTACCATAGATGGTTCCTCGTCAGTCTATGGTCATCTTTTTTCCCAAAAGCAGCATATATTTACAATGCTAAAAACACATAAAATACAAATACATAAAATGTACATACACTTTTTCTTTTTTTATTTACTATTTATTTAATTTATATATTTAATTTATTTATATTTTTCCCTAAGTTTTATAATTTTTTAATGTGCCATAGACTTGTTTTGTGAGAGTAGGTATGAGGGTCATATTTTTCAAACTCCGGAAGTACGCTGATGCTTGAAACGCCCCGGGTAACTCCTGATGCTTGGCAATCCTTGGCAACGCTGATGCTGTTAGGCAGTAGCCCTCCCCTATAACTGTTCTGTCTCGTGGAGGAGTAAATTTGTGTGTATCTGTGTGAAACACGCATAGGAAGAAAAGAACGACAGAAAGAACGGCTCCCCCCAGCCGCGACTTGGATCCCATCGTTCATCTTTATGAGCCGTTCAAGAGAATCGGTTCGTTCGTTCGCGAACGTCACAACAAAGAATTTTAGAAAGTCTTTTCGCAGATACCGGTAGGCAGGGACGTGCACAGACATTTTGAGGGGCAGGGGCTCAAGTGAAATAAAGGGCACTTCTCATAATTACGCTTTTTT
>JAUCMT010000036.1:10238573-10269608 GCA_032357475.1 Enteromius thamalakanensis
TCTATCTATCTATCTATCTATCTATCTATCTATCTATCTATCTATCTATCTATCTATCTATCTATCTATCTTATTTCATTCATCAATGTATCATTCCTTCTATTCACTTCTCCCTTAAACACTGCTTTGCAACATCTTTTTTTCCCTTTACACTTTCCTGTCAGTCATTCCATCTACAGTGATCTTTTACTTCTCCACCTCAGACATTTTGAAAATGCAAACAGATTTTGTCTCTGTGATGCATCATCTGAAGCCCAGGGGACTCTGGCCTCAGACAGCCTTTCATTACATTTTAGGTAACGAACATTATGGAAGCATTATATATTCAGTTCACTTCCAAACCATACGAGTCACAGCATTCCACTCTGATGTATATGTGCTGTACCCAGAGAGCAGAGTGAATGGCAGCATGGTGCCGATGCTGGAATGTCTATAATTTATACCGAACAGCCCTCTGGCCTCCAGGTCTCACATATAGTGTTTGTTTGATTTAAGTGCCGTCTATGGTGCATGAACACATCCAGTTATGAGAGCCGAGCCCCGCAAACAACACCCTGTTAGAGCAGCGGTTGCCATGGCAACGCAGTGTAGACCATGAGGTCTCGGTGGATAAAAAGCCTCTGAGTTCTGAAACAAAAAAAATTGCTAAACACAAAAGCATGCCCTTTACCTCGGCAAGGTGTCTGTGTGAGCGAGTGTGTGGGAGAGAGACAGATTTCCAGGTAACGCATTCTAAAAGACCTACGGATGAAGGGGCAACAGCATATCCCACAATTCCCTCTCTCTGAGTTAAGTGATTACTGCTAACCTATTGAGCTGTCAAGGTTAATGAACTAGGAGAGTCCGGTTTACTGAGATGTGGGCACTGCTGTACATTCAATAAAGCACTTTTACTGCATGTGCATACTCATTTACTGCTCGTAAGTTCAGGCACCTTTTGCAAAAGCAGTAAAAGATCAAAAAAATAGAGAGAGATAAAACCTTAGAAATAAGAATAGTAGTCATAGTAGTTCCTCAGTTGTTCAGAAATACAAAGCTGGATCTCCACATCACATACAGTAGTCCTGGGGGGGATAAACTTAAATGTGCAGAGGAAAAAAAAACAATACTTGAAATATGTTTGTCAAAAAACTGCGAGAAAGAAAGAAAGAAAGAAGGAAAACAGAAAAAATATATATATACAGTATATTGCAATATACATTATACAATCTATATCAGTTAAGAAAATTAGAAATGTACTTATAGTTATGTCTAAAGTGGTTTATCAAAAGAAAATGAAGTAGATATAGATAAATAGATGATACACTGATAGATAGATAAAACAAATCGTTGTAGAAACTTCTCACGTCCACAGAATCAGCATTTGTATATTTGCGTCTCCATTCTTATCCTCTGGTACTTGTCACACATTTTTTGATCATCTGCAGAGCAGAGCAGCTGAGAGACATGCTGACAAGCTTCTAAGAGATGACGCAACTACTGTATAGCGCACTGCGATTGTTTAATGCTGAGCAGACAGCGTTGCTTTGGGTGATATCTGTAAAACATAAAATACTGGAGTCTTGCTTTCATTGCCATCCCAGTACGTCTGCTGTCAAGGATCAAGTCACTATAACTAAAGCATAAAGCAGAACAAGATACTCCACACCCCATGACAGCATTCCCGATCGCAATTGAGAAACAGAATATATGCGCAATCTCAGACTTACTTTTCTTTTCTTAGACCTCTTGATTGCGCGGTCAGTGAAGATGGTCTTCAAAACGGTCACGACACCAGTTCCCTGGCTCCCTGTGGTGATAGAGACTCTGATCGATGATATCATCAACTGATGGAGAGCTTGATAGCGAGAACAAAAGCCCCGTCATGGGAATAATTGATTGAAGGTGTTTCGGTCTCCACTGTGAGGCAATTAACGAACAAGCTCACACATTAAAAAGGAGTATAATGTTTTCTCACAGTACACATTCGTATTGAATGCAAGCTCATGGCGTCACGGTGAAGGTAAATTTGTGATTGCCATGGGCTTTACTTTGTTTTGAAATGTGGTGGGCACAGTTGGGGGTGTGGGATTTGGTTGAGTGGTTATAATATCTCGGAAAGGCTTAGTTTGTGAATTCTAATCAGATTAGCACAAATAATTAGAGATACTTTTTCATCGTTTTGATAAGTCAAAAGTCCATGGAAGGGGTTAACAAATTTGTTGATGGTCATGGCAACCAAATTTGCTAATCTTTTTTGGAGGGACCCTATTCAGAAAATAAAAAGCTATCTATATTTGTATTCTACTATGAAGACCCATTCATACTCTTCCATTTATATAAATAAATAAAGCAGATTTGAACAATAATATCAAATTAAGTTAATGTTTTACAAATATATATATATATATATAACATTAACCATGTAATGGCTTTTGTTGTTTTTGTGTCATAGCGTCAGGACACAGCATCACATTATGTTAAGGGGCATAACATTTCCGCCACATACTTGAGGTATTTGGCCAATCACAGTGCACTGGATAGCTGACCAATCAGAGCACACCTCATTTTTTTTGAACGATGAGCTTTGTACAAATCAACCCGTTTCAGGAGGTGGGGCTAAGAGGAGAAACAATAATGTACAGCATGTGCAAAATAATATGTTTTTTAACCTTAAAACACAAACACATTGCATTTTACCAAATACATAAAACAATGTTCTTTTTAGCAACATCATATGACCACTTTATGTTTTCTTCTCAACAATTAAAAGAAAGAAAGAAACATGCACACTCTTTTCGATCTGGTGGAAACCTAAATCATAAATCTTTGGGTTTTGACATCAGAAAGGAGTCAGATACTGCATCTTAGACATACTGTGTGATTGCAACTTCATAACCTTCACTAAGCTTCAGTAAAAGTTTTCTCTTCTATTTAATGCATGCAGTCTCTCCAATTCAAAGGCTCTGTCACCAGAGCCAATTACACCTCCAGAGTACCAGCTTCTAAAAGAACTAGATTTTGACACTTGCCAAAGAAAGTATGAGTGCTGCTTGGCTACATAGACCTGGCTGTTATGATGCTGGGCATTGTAGGCAACTGCCAGGGCCATTGCTACAGTATGTGATTTCTCGGCTGGACTGGACTGTTGTTGTTTTTTCTTCTCTTTTGAAGGCTTTAGAAGACTTGGAATATAGTATATGCAGAGGTTAAATCAGAAAGGTCTTTGGGTCGCTCCTTGCCATTGCACAGAAAGGAACTTTGTAAAGATGTGTCAAAACGTTTAAGTTGAGAAAATAAGGGCATGCAGGATTGAAATAATATTGAATTAGTATGGTTTTTCTGAAGCTGGCCTTTAGAAGCATAACCCTAAACTCAAACTGACAGGGACAGCTAGTGTATAACAATGAACGGATGGTTTTTTGCTTGAGCACAGAATGCCTAACTGAGTCCTTGACATTTTAAGTTATTTCTACATGAAGAACGTCAGTGGTATTTTGAGGGTCCATAACTAAGAACTGTACAAGAAAACTGTTGAACCAATGTTGGTAAATTTAAGCAACACTGACCTTTTCTAAAGCGCCAAGCTTCTGAAGTGGAAAGCTGCTACTCTCTCAGGTACACTGTAATGAGGGTCGTGGTGGGAGAAGTCGCTTTCCCATAAAGCTCTAGTCTTTGTCACTGAAGTTGTTTAAAGAACTCCATTGATTCAAGTAAGCAATTTCTTCAAGCTTTGTTTTGTTTTATGAATACGAAATAAATGTACTCTCAGTTCCGAAGACACTTTTGAAACCTAAAACCAAAAGTTAAACAAAGAGGCATTTAGTTTAAGGGTTTCAAATTATAAAGCAACAAGTATTTGAATATTTTGCGGTTGTCAGATGCGACCTTTTTGCTAGCACACCTTTGTAAACATGAGGCAATGTTAGCTTTCACTCCTTACTACAATATAAACCCACGAGTTCTTCATGAAGGTGCAACGTGTAACCTCCATAGGCTGGCTGATTTTAAAACCATGGGAGACCACAGACATAAGGACAGTTATACAAGTGATTTTCAGCCTTATTAACATCTGGTAGAAGACCTGCTTGTTCTCATTGGCCATTACGTCAAAGGCTTTAGGCTCTAACCCTAATCAAACATGAACAAGGTAATCTATAACCTTGTTCGATATGCATTGGAGCTGTACAGACCAATCGGCATATGACATACTACGAGAGCAATTGAAGGGCAGACAACTCATGCTGTCCAATTGCTGTTGTGTAACTTTGATGTCATATCATTAGCGCTCATTAGTAGAGACTGCAAGACTTGAATGTTTCATACAGCGTAGAAAATAATAAATGCGGAGTGGTGGGGGTCTTCAGGACAGGTTTAGGAAGCACTGGTGTAGACAAGGAACTGCCAACCCTGTTCCTTTAAAAATATATAGAAATTTTTACTTCTCTCAGCTTGGAATTCATTTACCCTCTCAGTAGGACTACAATCAAGCAAAGGTTAACAAGCTGTACGTTAAACCAAAGAAACCACAGAAATCAAAAGTGATAAAAAAAGCGGAGATGCATTTAAGCTGCAAGAAACTTTCTAGATTGGTCTGGATAATTTCCATAAAACTGCAAAACATCACAAGCACTGAAGCTGCATGTCAGTGTTTTTAGTTGAGTAAAACATTACTGACAACGAAAATATATGAAATAATAGTAGTTTGTAAAAAAATGTCATGGTGCCTCAAGTTGCACACTGCATGGGAAGTACCATGGCTTGTTGTATTAACAGGTAAGATGTGTTCTGTACTTTTCATGTTCAGGTTGAAGTTGATGGGGTCGAGCTTTAGCTACATTCTCTATAGTAATGCTAAAAGGTGATGAACCATTAAATGGGTCATTGGATGCCCAAGTTAATATCATTTTTTAAGGGTGTTAATGAAAGTTTATAACAACATTCCTTTTACCTTGTCAAAAACGGCTCTGTTCACAGCAGGCCCTTTCTGTGCGTGACACTTTAAATGCTAATGAGCTCAGCTCACTCCGCCCATCTCTTCTTTGTGGTGATTAGTGATGGGATTTATGGCTCTTTGACGGGATCCGGATCTTTGTGATCCGTTCGTTTCGAACGAACGGATCGCAAAAATCTGGCTCTTTTAAAATATTTCGTCAGTTTAAAAAAGCCAGCTTGGGTTCAGCCAGCAACATTTCAGTTTATCCTGAAATAATCACTGGGAGGAATAATGAGGTGAGATTTGTATTCAAATAATTAAAACTACAAAAAAATAAATAAATCTTATCAAAAAGTGTTTGCATTACTTATACAATTAGTCGACTATATTTTTAATACAAATCTAAATGGACATATTTCAAATAATGTTTTTTGCTAAGATGGCCAGTCCATTTGAGAAAACCAAAAATATTTTGTATACAACATAAAGATGTAGTTTTGCGGTGCGATTACGTAATGACGTCATCATGCAAAATAATATGATAATAAGAACCTATTTATTATTTGTTCTTTAAACATCTTTGGAGTTTCTGTTTTCGATGCCTATTTTTCTGTAATAATGTTGTTTTTAAATAAAATAAATGAATAAAAAAATAACCTATTTATTGTGCATCTGGAAGTGATGTTTTAACGTAATATAATACAGCGCCTCAGAGAGTAGAGAGATGACAGGCTTATGCTTGTCAGATACTACGTGATGACATCAATGATATGCAAATTAGAGCGTGACATCATCTGGCAACATTTAGCTACTTTTCGGGCAGGCAGCTAATTTTCATTGAAAATAGTTGGCAGCACTGATGCTGTTAGGCAGTAGAACTCTCCCTATAACTGTTCTGTCTCGTGGAGGAGCTGTTTTGTGTGCATCTGTGTGATACACGCATAGGAAAAAAAGAACAACAGAAAGAACGGCTCCCCGCCGGCCGCGACTCGGCTCCCATTGTTCATCTTTATGAGCCGTTCAAAAGAATCGGTTCGTTCGCGAACGTCACAACTCTACGAAAGACAGAATTTTGGAAAGTCTTTTCGCAGATACCGGTAGGTTCAGTCGAGTCCAATCAGGCTCAAACGCAGAACTTCGGACACAAAGCTTGAGTAGTTCAGCTGAAAGAAAGACTGGATCACCTCCGAATGATACCTCCGTCATTGTGAGTTATCAACAAACATGAAAACATGCACCATTAATGAAACACGCACAAGTTCTCTAAAATGGTTCAGCAGGTACAGAAAATGGCGTTTGTACATTTACAAATTGAAGGGAGTAATTCCGGTTACGAAATTAAATAAAAAAAACGTAAGAAATATTTTAACAGACCTCACACAGATGCTTTAGAGACTTAGGAATACAGAATGACAGCCTCTCTCTCTCTCTCTCTTTACATCAACAAAGCATTCATTTCCCAACTCAAAAGCGATCCACCAGAGCATGGCAGCAAAGAGAGATGAACTGCTGTCCTCATTCATTCTACTCTGTTGCTGCAATGGCCCGTGTCATGTTTGACTGGATCAGTTTGGGCCAAAGCAGACTGCAGTGATTTGAATTGAGCTGTGTTTGTCAGCCAGAAAGACCAGGGAACACTTCCCTCATAACCGAGGACAGATTGTGCATTTGAGGAGAGAAAATAACCATATTTCACGAAGAAGGATCATAAGAGACATTAAATTGTTATGAGACATATATCAAATGTGTCCTTGGACACATTTAGTGGTACAATTAGCATTTGGTTGTATCACTGTATTGTTTTGTAATCCTAGAGAGACATTTTCATGTAGCCTAGATGAGTCTTTTCTCTGCCACTTGTTAACCGCAATGATAGTCGGTTTCTGGTTGCGTTTGGCCTATTCATGCAAATCACTGGCATTAGTGCGTCTAATCTTTGTGTGGCAGTGGAATAAAAAGCTTCTCTCTGTCTGTCCCGAACTAGAGGACACTTTTGATGAACATTGGGAGTCTTACTACAAACCCATTAGAAATTCTCCTGCTGGTTTAAATCCAATAATTTGTGCTCATCTTCTGCAGATCAGCAGTAGGTTTTCCTGCAGCCGCCTGCTGTTTCAGAGGCAGATTCATTATCTGTTGTTTGGACAGGGATTATGCTGATCAGGGCAGCTTAAGGCCCCAGATATAAAGACTCTTAATAAAATTCGTCAGTCGAGCTGAAATGCCATGTTATTTCATGCCACGCAAGCACACGTTTCCATAAAAACCCATCGCACGCTGTTGAAATGCAACTTAAAAGCACAAACTGCTAGAAAATGAGATTCCTCTTTTTTTTTTTTGCTTCAGTCCTCCATTTTCACACAGAGCCCGACTGCTTTATGTGATGACACGTGTTGCGTTAGTGAAACATACACTGAATTCTGTAATGTTGAGCCCTCAATGGCAAAGCAGCTGACAGGAGTGATAAAAGCAAAAGACATAATTGCTCAAAAACTGTTTTATGTGTGAAGAAGTTAGAAGAATCTGTTATTATGGAAACAAAGATGCTGTTAATGTTTCCTAGAGGGGTTGTTGTGTTGTAGCCAGAATGAACTGCTGGAACCTTTGCTGTTTTTAATGTCTTTAAATGCAAATGTGCTGATGACTCCTATCGCTTTGTGAAATCACTGCTGGACATTTTACTCCAAACAAATGTCCCTCTTTGTGCCTCTAATGGGTATTTACACAACACCATTTTGAGCTAAAAATTGATAACTTTTCATACAATTTGGCCATTAATTTACACATGTTGTAAATTAAGAATATGTTGTGTAAATTGTAGCCAATTTGGGTGCCTTAAAATGTTTGAAATGAGCAAATGAAAAGAGCAATGGCTAATGCAATCATTCAGCTTTGCCATCACATGAATAGAATACATTTAAAAATCTATAAAAAAAAAAATTAATTGAAATAATTTCCTTACTGTATTTTTGATTGATTGAATGTAGTATGGGTAAGCATAAGGGTCATCCGCCATTTTAGAGTATCTCAATGCCCCGCCCAAAGAATCTTTTTTTTCTGTTTACATCCAGGGGAAAGCAGTGACATGTGTGTAATCTGGGGTTGTTTGCATATAGAAGAAAGCGTACACTTATGCAGTGATATTTTCTAAAATGGCGAAAGACATAAGTCATAGGAGAAGAATGGTTAAGTATACGATGTAATTTTTGTTTTCTTTGCAAAAAAAAAGTTTTCTCGTATCGCCGCAAAAAAGCTGAAGTTGATCCACTGATGTCACATGGACTATTTTTCCACGTGTTTTTACCACGTTTCTGGACCTGGGATCATTTCAGTTTTGTTGCTGTCTATGGAGGGACAGATGGCTCTCTGATATCATCAAAAATGTCTTATTTTGTGTTCCAAAGAGGAACAAAGGTCTTATGGGTTTGGAAAGACATGAGGGTGAGTGTCATGGTCAGCTGGAAGTGCTAAGCCCAGAATCGGATGCCACATCCAAATTCTGTTTGTGTTTGTCTCTGTTTTCATGCCTGGACTCAGTGAACTCTTGTCTCCGCCCATCTCGTTGGTTGTCATGGTGTTTTATTGTTGTCTCTGCCCACTCTGATGTGTATAAATACCCCGGATGTCTTTGTGTAGTCACGGTTTGTTGTTTATATCTAACGTGATATTCTTTGCTCCTGAGTTTACATTGTGTTCCTTGTTTTCGGTGTGTTTCTCTGTTTTTGGATAACCTGTTGCCGACCCTTTGCCTTCCTGACCATCCTTTTGCATTCGCCTACGTAGTCTCTGTCTGCCAGTGATTGACTCTGTCTGTTTGCTCCTCGACCTTCCATTACACTTGTTGCACCTGAATCCGAACGACTCGCCTCAACGTTAAAGTGAGTAATTAATGATAGCTTTTTTATTTTTAGGTGAACTAACCCTTTAATTATTCTCTACATACAAATAAATATTAACTCAGATAAATATTGTACATAATGTAATAGCATTATTAATACCCTACCCTAGTTATTTAAAAGCTTTTTTTCATATTTTGAAGTTTTGATGACCTTGAGCTTTAAATCCAAGAATTTATCATTTGCTAAAAGTGTAATCACATTTTGGAAATGTTCCAGCTAAGCCTTTATGTGTATTTTATTCCGTTGCATAACTGCACTGAAAAAACGATTCATTGATTTTACTAAAAATACTTCTAAGGTAAGTGGTTACAAATACAACATATGCTAGTATTTTTGTTGTTCACAATTTGTGACTTATTCATAACAAGTTGTGCTTTGCATGCCATGTCAGCTCTACTCCTGTACATTAATCTTAAAGTACAGCACTTTGGTCAACATTTATAATTGTATCTTAGAAGTGATTTTTATTAGAACTGCAATGTCCCTGTATGTGAATGCTGTGATATCTGTGAAATTTGACATGAATTAACTATGCCATGGCAGTAGACAATCACAGTTTGCTTAAACCACTCTTGAATATCTGCTTCAACACCCTTGAGCACATGAATTTAATAACTGCTTGACCTTATAGGTGGTGATAATAACCTTCACTACTGTACGTTATTTCTGATCAGACCTGGACTGTGAGGAATTTTGCATCACTTCTTTGTCGTTGCTGTCAATATTCTGGGGAGGTCTGGTATGACTCGCTGTCTCAAGGTCACCCCGAAGCATCTGAATCGGTTTGAAGGCATTCTGTTATTGAATCACTCCTGTGTTTTGTTCATTGTCATGTTGCATCAGCCGGCTTCAGTTGAGCTTCACTTGGCATTCACTGAGCATTCTGTGCTGTGCTCTTGCAGTCATGTTTGCAGCACGCCCACTTCTAGGGACCGCAACAGTGCTGAACTTTATTTATAGACAATTTGTCTAACAGTGGACCAATTAACATCATAGTTTCATTACCCTGTACCTTTTCTTTAATCTATGGCTCAAATCTTCTTGTAAATCGCAAAATCATATGAGTCATGTCATTTAAGCAGAATATATTTGTCTGTTCTTGAGCACCAATCAGCATATTAGAATGATTTCTAAAGGATCATATGACACTGTAGACTAGCTAATGGCTGCTGAAATTTCAGCTTTGTCATAATAGTGTAAAATTACATTTTAAACCATGTATTTTTATCAAATCAATGCAGCCTTGGTGAGAATTTGAGACTTTCAAAAGCATAAAAGAACCATACTGACCCCAAAATCGTGAGCGGTAGTGTACTCGATGTAGTGTAAACACTGACACCTGACTGACCTCACCGATAAAAATTCTCCTGTTTTTCTCTCCACTACCAGCACATGATCCAGAGAAGTACCATTCATGCTGCTGACCGCGATTGACACTGCGCTTGTTAACGTGATACTGGAATTCAACACTGGTTTCCTGCCAGTACAGCACCAAAGGGAAATCTCATTTTTCACAGTATATCCATTTTTTTTTCTTACTTCACACAGTGGGGGCACCCAGATCCAAGACACGCTCTGTGATGACTGCAGTCTCAAACACACATATGCTCACACACTTAAAAAAAAACAACATTATCAACCGTACATCATGAAGTATATTTCCATCAGTGAGTGCTGGTGTGTTTTTCCACTTTGGCCTTTTCCGTTTTTTTGAGTCTTAAGAGAATCTGTTTGCCTGTGAGGGCAGCTTTCACCCAGAACAACAGAACTCTAGCTAATTGCTGCCAGTGCCCTCAGGCTCCGGGAAAGAGAGCAAATGAAGAAAAAGTGTTTTCAGTGAGAAATATCAATGGAACAGGTGAACAGAGCAAGAGTGAGAGGGAGAGAAGTAGAAGAAGAAAAGAAGCAGATTGTTTCTGCAAAAATATTAATGAAAAGTGGGAATAGGAAAGCAGAGTGGGTGGAACATGATCAATACAGTGTCATGACACCAGTCTGGAGGAAAGAGTCAGTGACGCTCACTCTGAGGGGGAGGAAATGAGTTTTGGGCTCTGCTGAAAGAAAAACAACCAACGCTCCAGTGTTGTGTGTACTAAAATATACCCGCTCTTTTCTAAATGAGGTCTGATTCATCTTAATATTTAAGCAGAGTTATGAACTGGCAAAGTAAAGATTGAAATATGCTTAATTAAATATTGATAGACAAACAGTCTCTGATGCAGTCATTGCTTTACTTGTGGATGAGGAAAAGCAGAAATAGCTTATTCAAATAGATAGTTCACATTACTCCGTCATTATTGTTGATCAAAACACTAAAGCAGATAGGTAGAGTTTACTATTTTTTCACGCTGAAATGAACGCGAGTAATCTTGCCTGATACTGATATTACAATAGCCAGTCTTAATGGATCTGGGTCTTTATTTGTATTTATTTTTTTTATATATCAAAAAATATTAAACGTGCGTGTGGTAAGAAGATCTACGGCACATCGCGTTGACCAAAGCACATAAGAAACGCGTTGTCAAAAATAATATCATATAATAATATAGTATCTGTAACACAAAACATTCTCTTACGACCCCCTGTAAAACTAGCCCCGTCTAAATAGGGCTTTATTTTAGTCATTATTTAGGTAGCACACATATTCTGATGCCTTTGGCAGAATTCAAATGTGCCTTTTTAATCTAGATTAATTTCTAAATTAATCTAGATTATTTTTTTTTATCTATGCCCCTTAATAAATGCATAAATACAGGATACTGTACTGTATGTGTATGTTAAGATTAGGACATTTTAATAATTATGCAATTAAAGCAAATTTACAAATTGCTAAATTAATTGAAAAAAATAAGGGGCGCAATTCTTTTCAGTCCTACATATCTTTAAGGTGAAGGTAATCAGTGAATACCCATTTCCTCTATTTTACAAATAATACATTTTCCCTTATTTTCATCTTTTGAACTAACCACAAATACCTTGCGATTAATTAAATGTATTTATATAGAGTTTTAGGAAGTCTGCCCTCTTTCATTCTCGCATCTGAGGCTCATAAATCCACGAGGTGTGACCGTGAGTGTGTTTATGTGTGTGTCAGACTCAGCAGGAGGACATGACAGGTTCCTGACAGCACTGGGACACCGCTACCATTTTGAATACATATTTATTTCAAGCTTTGTTGGTATGAAAGACGAAAACACACAAACAAAATCAAACATGGTGAAGGTCTGGCCCTGGCACCTTGGCGAGAAGGGAGCTGTGTGTGTGTGTGTGTGTATGTGTGTCAGACTGCTGCTTACAGAGTTTGACACAAGGACCGTTGCTGACGCCACTCTCTGTCAGCCGAGTAGGTGCTGAGGCGTGCAATGGTGTTTCTGTGAGTGTGCATGTCTATTTATGTATTTCGTCTCCCACTTCCTGTCTGTCAGGGATGTGTGTCTCCTATTACCTGCCTGTCAGACATTACTGTGGAGTGTGGAAATGCCCACCTGACTCACTGTCTGAGACGGTCATCTCAAGGTGTGTCTGAGAGTGTATGAGTGTTTACTCCTCTCACCCGTTCTGAGTCAGACAAAATTATCCCGCTCCCCAGGACCTCCTCTTCTAGGTCTGGTGACAGTGTGCGGCTGCAGTTAAGAATGAATCATGGTCTTGTCCTGTTTAAAAATGATTTATGTCAGCGAAGGATAGCTACTCTCTGAGCTGGTGATTTCACATTCAAGAGGGAAAACTTTGTCCTCAATCAATAGTCAATTAATAATCTGCTCATCACATTTTCCAACTTGCCAACATCCATCATCAAAACCTCGGACGACAAGTAAAGTTGATGACATGATGAAATGTTTTTGGCAATCACCTCTTTATTGTGCAGTAGAGCTGAGGGAGAGAGAGGACAGGAGATGAATGGAAAACTCCACTCTTTCCCACAGACGCCTGACCTTGCCGACTGTTTAACTCATTTCTGTTTTGTGTTTGCTTACAGGATGAGGCTTAGTGCTTCTTGCATAGCTGTTTACTACTTCCTATTGTTTATAGAGTTTATAGTTCTTCAACCGTTGTGAGGTAAATTTAGCTGCTAGTTGTGCTGATAATGAAATAATGCTTAAACATTAACATTTTAAAATTTTTGGTAGATTTGATATGAATGTAAATTAATTCACAGCATGTGAAAAAAAAAAAAATAAAATAAAAATATGGTATATAGTGTATATATATATATATATGTATATTTCTATAGCTGCATTTTACTGGAAAGTATTTTGACAAAATTTAATGAAGTAAAAATGGAAAAGTAAACATGTAATTGAATTTCATTCTTTTTAGTATAGACTTGTGTAAAATTGTGTTAAATACTGCAAGAATAATCACACAAAAATAATGAAACCAGTACAATGTCAAATCAGGTAAGTGAAATTAGATTTATGAGTTCGGTCTTCCTTATGATAACAATTAGGCGTATTTGGCATGCTATCCAGAGAGCGAGCCAGGATGTCAGCGAAGATGGAACCCTAGGAGGGTAGAACCCTAACCAGGGCTGAGCTCAACGTCCGGCTAGACTCCCACTCGCCCCCCGGAGGAAGACGCGAAATAACGGTGGAGAAGGGGGAGGGATGCGTAACGAGATGAGGAAGGGAGGAAAAAAGGGGCCCTATTTAAGGGCAAGGCCAATGTATTTGATTGGCTTAAGGCAGGCGTACACGGTGCGATTGAGGTCGTGCGAGCTTGCATGCGATTCATATATTTATTTATTTTTGGTTAGCGGAGGAAATCATCTCTTCGTGTATGATCAATGAGAAATTACGAGACGAGCTGAGTGCCTTATGAGCACTTCCCGACCTCACGATCATTTTTAAACGGCAAAAATCGTCGGGAGCTGTCGGTTGAAAGCGTGACGTGTGTGCTGTTGAACGAGTCGATTTGTTGAGCAAACTGGAAATGACCAATCAAAAGCTAGAAAAGAAAACCACAGAAGAAAGATGAACATGGAAGCGCCACAGAGAATTTGTACTGTCGAGAAACAGGAAACAGGACAAACTCGCTGAACTCTGGCAAGAACAGCAAGCACTGTATGATATATCAAGCAGCATTTAAAATAATATAATAAGTAGTATTAATCCATAAAAATAGGAACTGTCAATATTGATTTTATTCTCTACCCTTTAGCCAAACTCTTTGCCATGCCCTTTGTTTTCTTTTGTTTTTGTTTTTTCGCAAGCCATTGCTACCACAAAGAAAAGGATCTCTTCATCAGATAATAAAATCAGGTTTTTTAATGTTGTTTTTAATGTGAAATGCATTTTTGCTGCTGTCAGTACATTTTATAATGTTTGTTTTAGTATCTACTAACAAATTTATAAAAATTTGTATGCTAGACTTGTTTTACGTAGAAACATAAGATCAGTACTTACACTGCCCTCCAAAAGTTTGGGAACGCCATAGAAAAGTGAGGTTTTGACAATACTGGAATGAATCCTTTTTAATTTGTGATAATTTTGACACAAACCACGATAGCATATTTTATTACATAAACAGTTTATACACATAAAATATTTAAAATTTCTATTATCAAATATCCAACATTAGCAGCTTGTGTGGCTCTGTATGATCATGATACGAGCTTGCAGTTTATTCAAACATTGTTGAAGCTATTAAGGTGTGCTGACCCAAAAATCAATCACCTGGGCCAAGTTTAAGCCAGTAACCATCACAGCTGGTAAAGAGTCATGTCTGACTTTGATATGCATATATTGCCATTATATAAACAAAATTAAAAATGACTATCTTCAATGAAAATATTAAGTTACTTTAATGTATTTGCATAAAAAAAAAATAATTTGTGCTGATATAATCTAGAACCAGGGGTTTCCCAAGGATGTTTCCATACTTTTAAAGGGGGATGTACAATAAAATTGAGATTTGACAGTAGTACACCTTAGTTTACCCTTTTGTAATCAACTAAAATTACAGCTCTATTTTGGTTTCATTTCACCTCAAAGCATTTTACCTCAGCCTTTGCTGTGGCAGCTTCATGCAAACATAATCATGCACGAATGATAGTTATAAAAATTCCTGCTTCTAAACAGGATTATTCAACAAAAAGACAAGCTGAGATCATTCTAGTAACTCAGTTGCACATGACCTACTTGGTATGTTTCAAACTGTCAGAAAATCAATTTCAGATCAATATTTAAACAAAGAACAATCACATCACGTCAAGCCAATTATTTAACCTTTTTGTCTAAGTCTACATTTTTAGTAACATCTCAATTTGTGCAACTAAGCCTGTAGAAGCGGACCTACTCGTGACCCGAGAGATTTGAGTGGGCATGTTTAAGTGTGTGTGAGTGCTTCACCCCTGTTCTTCTTCACAATTAGCTCCTTTAATGTCATTGAACGGAATCTAAAGTGAAGGAAAGGCACAGTATTTTGAAGCAGAGTGGACATGACGTGCTCGGACAAGTAGAGGACCACAGAGAAATGCTCTATTCAGCAGCTATACAATACTGCTTTCATTCGGCGCACACGCTTTGACAGACATTCTCCACAGTCCAAGAGTCTCCGAGCTTTCTTGTAAGGTTACTGCATGAAAAGCCTCTCTAGCATCTCTAAAAAGACACTCTATTTGTGAAAAATAAAGGAATTTTGGAACGACGTACAGACCCTCAGGCAAGTCGATATGACTAGAGCAAACAGCAACACTTTTGTCTTGTTTAAAAAGGTTCTGTCAATACGATAAAGGAAAAGTAGCTCCTAGCTCTTTAGCCTTAGTGCACTCTAATGGAGAACTCATTTGTGTGTGTGTGTGTGTGTGTCGCATTAACAATGATTTTAGCAGATTATTTTATCATTGCTGTTGCTGGCTGTAATCAGACAGCAATCACAACACAAGAAACATCAAGTTTTCACAGTTTATCTTTAAAACCCTTTTGTATGCTGTAAGCTTTCTTTTGAAGTAACCGTGAAATCATCCAAAAGTTTAAGTGTGTTTAATTGCCAAAGATTTGTACATATTAACATAGCAATTAGTGAAATCACAAGGTCTTGTCACCCATTGGCTCCTTCAAATTTTAACAAAGTGTTATGCATTTTAAAAGAGTATTCCATAAAGGGGCAGAAATAAGGCCACAAATTCTTGTTCGTCCTCATTTCTGACAAATACAGCAACAGAAAAAAACATCTTCAGCTCTGCACAATGAAACCGCTTACATCTGCTGGTGTCTTCAATCCTTTCCCTCAAAAAACATCCACACTGACACAAAACATGAAAAGAAACGCTGTCCCATTCACAGCTGTCAAACCCACATCGGATTGTAATCTCGTTTCTATTGTCTGTCTAGCTGATGTTTCAGTCTTGTCCCTGTTCTCACCCGATGCTGCAATTGTGCAAGTTCATTTCAGCTTTTTACAGTGTCTGAGGTCCATCTCTTTGAAATTCTCAGTCGCCGAGTCTTGCGACAAGGAATGCGCTTTTAAATAGCACGCTAACCATCTTCAGTCAACCCTTTCCTAATCTGCGAATTTAGAGGGAGAGGTGGGGAAAAACAATACCTCGTCACGCGCTGAAGTGATCTGAACAAATGTAGTAAATGGCAGCAATCACGGCAGCCTCATCAGAGCAGACTTTTTTATTTTCCTCTCGCAATGAAAGCAGCACTCTGTAATTACCAGGACAGCAGATGCACAGATAGCAACCTATGCTGTAATTTTACCCAATTTAGACAGCAGCCTGCCAGAGACCTGCAATTTCTTTCTCCTTTAGCTTTATGTTAATGCATCAGAGGAGCGCACGCTTAAAGAGCAAACTGTTCTGCTTTACACACACGCACACATCTACACTCTTCACATGTGATCGATTGAAATGATACTTTTTTCTCCAGCTGAATTGCTGGCTTCTATTTGGAACAACATTAATCTAAGATCTTTCAAGGGTCAATGGAATTTGTGGCAGAATGTGAGCTGGCAGCGGGGACAATCAGAAGTGAACAGCATTGATGGTGACATGTGTCTTATGAAAAATCAGGCTCTGCACAGTCAGGGGAAAGCACTGAAAGCTACTCTCAGGGCTGGATTATGGGCCGAGGGCCAATGCTCAGGACCGCTAGTGGAAGCTGTACACTGGGGCCTTCAGTTACTATTTATACTGTCAGCTTACCAAATGTTTCCTAATTTTATGCTGTTTTTAGCCAACTGCCCTTGTTGCTTAGAGTAGGATAAGGGGTCTGCTGCTAGAGGCAGAGAAGTGTATCTGAGGGCCAGAAATGGTGTGAGAAGTGTCGCTTGACACTTGACCCCATGTGACCCCGGACAAATAATGGGTTACATAGAGAAAAACTTACTGTAGCTGTGTGGTGTTGGGTGTCAAATGTCAGTTTATAGTTTGAATATTTCTGAGTACTGAATAAAAAAAAAACTCACACTTGACAAATAAGAGAAGATATTAAACTTGCTATTAATATTGATTATATCCCATTAATGCTTTAACATTAATTACATACATTTATTAACATAACTAATAAAATTATACTAAAAACATTTTAAATCATTAATTAATCTTAGAATTAACAATGAACAATTGTATTTTTTTAACTAAAGATTAATAAATACTGTAAAAAAAAAGCATTGCTCATATTTAATATTAATTACACATTAACTAACATTAACCAATATGGGACATTATTGTAAAGTTTGGCTTTTTCTCATCAAGCATTCCCAATGTTGAGAACAGTTTGTTTCCACAATATTTTTGTGGAAACCATAATACATTTTTCTAATTTTTCCTTTTTACAAGGACAGGGCAACATATTAGACAGGAAGTGATGTTGGAGAGAGAGAGGGGGGACAGGATTGGGAAAGGTCCATGTCCTCTGCCAGAACTCGAACATGGGATGAGGCTGCCCACGAGGCTATTGGTGCTGACAAAACAAAATAGTTTGAGAAAGTCTTGGATGGATTTTGATCAAACATGAGTTAAGTTCTCCACACTGTTATCATTGCTTCAAGAACATTCTTCCTCATCTGTGCACGTTGCATGCATCTTCTCATTCTCACCTACAGTACCTGAACACAGAAAGGTCAGCGGATGTGCAGACACGTAGCTAAGAAAACATTTCATGTTTCACAGTTTTAATGTAATTCTAACAGGGTGGCCTGCTCATTAGGAGATCATAATTAATCTCCATTCACTTTTAATAAATTGGACAGGCAGCTCGCATTGATCCCTGGAGCCTCTAAGTCTCGACTTGGGGAAATTTAATACCCCCAATGAAGAGCGAGAGAGGGAGAAAGAGAATGTTCATGATTTGTTAGACAAGGTTGTGGAGAGAACCTGATCTAACCCCATTTAAAGACGCTCTCATTAATCAGAGCATAAATCCGGCACGCTCAGGCTGCAGACAGTGTTAGCGGTGTCACATTTTAAAGGACAACATTTCCCTCTGAGCAGAATTAGAGTTATTTCAGGTTCAAGCCTGAATCGAAAGCTTAGAGATTACAGCTCATTAAAGCAACCAAACTGGGCCTGTGATGCATGACGTACTGAAGGGGTTTTGCTTGCTTTTGGAGAACATTTGTGATGGTGGATAAATCAGAGCATGGCTTGAGATTCTCATTGGGTACCATGTTAAGAAGCCAAATTGTTATGCGTCGCATCGCATGTAGCGTAAATCCACGCATCTCCTAACAGATGCCTGGATCTGTGTCACAAAGACAGCTACATTCATCCAGACAAGAAGTTAAGTTGAACACAGGCACGCAGAGAGGAATATTTTCTCAAAATTTGGCAAATCTCGAAAATACTTCCCACTTCATTCCAGGGTTTCTGATGTATTCGGTGGGATTATAGATGCAGGATGTATGTGTGTTTGCGAGCGAGTGTGTGTCTGCGTGAAGCTCTGCTTGCCTGCATGGTTGGCTGTATTGAAGATAAGCTGCTTTTCTTGATAGCGTTCTATCCTGCTTTAATTACCGAACTACTGAGGCTGCGGACGGGCTGGTCTGCAGTCTGTAAAAACAGGAGTGGCTCTGCACTCTAATCTGAGGACTAAAGACACACTGAACTGCACTGGCCCACTGTACTGAACTGCCCAAACTCAGCAATGAAGATGACTTGATTCCTCAACCAGCTGACTCCACGCTACCACCTGCCTTGCAAATGTTACTCATTTCCTCAAACATGCTTTTGTTCACGTATAATGCATGTCTAAGCAGAATCTGTATGTTTGGGAATTTTATGTAACCCATAAGATATTTTTTTTAATACATTTTTAAAAATGTATTAAATTTATTTAAAAAAAAATGTAATAATAAAATTTTTAAAATTGCAATGACATGAGGGTGAGATTAATCAATGACTGATTTTTTTGGTTGAACTCTACCCTTTAAAGAAAAATGGCATGCCATGTGGAGTAAAAATGCTCTGGATGTCATAATTTATTTAAGTCCAGGTAAGTAATTATGAGTATCTCTTATGCGTTAACATCAGTAACCAAAATTTAGCAAAGTGCCAGTTCACACAAATCATTGGAACAATGCGAGCTACTGTATGTCAGAATTGGTAGCAAAAGTGTAATGCTTTTTTTTGTTAGCTTGATGGCCTTGCAGGTTTTATCTCATGAAATGACTCAACAAATGCAGTTCTCTATCTGGTGAAGACATATTTCCTGTTGAAATGGGAAGTTTAGGTGCCACTTGTCAAATGACTTGCATCACACGTCTTTTGTGGTTTTGCTCCATTTAAGAGAAAGATTGTTTATTTTAATTTTGTATATATGCTAGAAGTGAACTTAATACATACTTTTTAAGCAAACGTTAATGGGATGTTTCAGAGGCATGCGGAGTAAAACTTGCTGCTAGCAAAGGTCTTTTGGGGATATTTTAAGGAAGAGGAAGAGCACTTAGGTCTTTCTCTCTCTATCTCTCATTCTCTCTCTCTCATACACAATCTCTTTCGAACTCTGTCTGTGTGTGTGTGTGTGTGTGTGTGGACCTGGTATTTATCACCTTATGGGGACCAATTGTCCCCACAAAGATAGGAATACCAGTAAATTTTGACCTTGTGGAGACGTTTGTTAGGTCCCCTTGAGAAAACACACATTTTCTTGTAAGGGGTAAGTTTAGGTGTAGGGTCAGTGTACGACAATACAGTACAGTTTGTACAGTATAAACATCAGTACGCCTATAGAATGTCCCCATAAAACATGTAAATCCAACGTGTGTGTGTGTGTGTGTGTGTGAATGTGAGTGAGCTACATTACTGTTGCATCATGGTTGTCATATGACATGAGGGGTTGCGGTTTCTACCCTTGGGAGAATTTCTCTCAATTCAGTTTTTCTCTCAGCTAGTCTTTTATTCATTGTACCTCTGACTCCTTTATACATTTACACTTTCTCTCTCACACACACTAAAACACTTTGTCTCACTTACTTTTCTGTCAAGAATTTTGACATTTTTATTTCTGCAGCCTTCCCTTTGACTATCAGCCTCCTCCATTCAGCCTTCTCCATCTAGTGGCCTGTAACGCCCCAGGCTCACAGAAGACTTTCATCTTTCTTCTTTTTCCCAACTAAAATCCTTCTTTTCAGTCATGTTTGCGTCTGTATTTCAGCTTTGTGTCTCTGAACCAAACACACAGTGCTCAGGCATAAACAAACTCTTCCTTTGTGCACATTTGGCTGTTTTGATTTCAGTTACAGTCATAACCCAAAGGACCATAAGGTCACAAGGTCATGTGTGTTTTGTGCCCACAGCGATTTGCCCCAATTACCCAGTGCCAAACAGGATGCCATCCCCATGACCTCTGTCCGCTTTAGAGCTGTCAGTGGATTGGTTGTTGCCAGGCAACCATTAATAAAGTGGATCTCAGTTTGTATCTGTGCAGCATTAAATCAGATGTAAAATCTGGACCCTGAAGCAGAACCAGTTTAGTACCAGCACTCTATTTCATGAGATTCTTTTCTGATTTATTTTTAATCATACATGATTTTTTCATTTTACATTAATAATCAAGCCAATAAACATAAAACAGGTTGGAGGCAAGAAGCCGTGCTGCGGAGAACTGAACTTGTGCGTTCTCATCATCAGCAGTAGTTGAACGTCTGGACTCCAGACATGGTGTGGACCGGATGGAGTGTTAAATTTAGGAGCGCCCTGGTAAACCATAACCAGGGTAACAGGATGAGTGTTTAGCACAGCGCTGGAGCTGCGGTTGCAGCAGACATGGTGTCATGATGCTCAGCTCTGTGGTCGATTTTGTTCAGCCATCAGCATCAGGAGCCTGTCAGGCAGCAGGAAATTACTAACATTAGCGATGAAGGTTTCCATGTGACCCTCACAGTGACATTCCTGGATAGTGATTACATCTGTTGGAGGAGAGAGAGATTCTGTAGGACATGTCATATCATATGACACGTATAAAATCAGATTTGTTTTGTGTGTGTTGGCAGTCAATGCTATCCCATATGTAGCATACTAGCTCATTAAGGGAAATCTATATAAATAATTAATATTAATTATGATTAATTGCAATTATTTATATCAGCTGTTATTTATTTATATCAGCTGACTTACTATCAATTAATCTGTTCATTCACCGAACATATAGCCTAAATTCATATAAACTCTAAGAAGGGGTATTTTCGTAGCATTACAGCATGTAGCATGGGTCAAAATCGTTAAAGGGACATTAATTTGCAAGGAAACTCAATTAATTTGTGCAAAAGTTTTATTATCTCTACGTTAACTCACATGACTGAACACACAAGTATAAATACACTCACACATGGGGAAAGTGCAAAGAAGGCTTAGGGATAAAGCATTAGGAAAAGCCAAAACTGAAGTTATGAAAAGAGAGTCAGTTGACCTCCTGTAAAACCATCATTGCTGTTCATAACGGGTTTTATAACTAAAACTAAACCTCTGTTTCATGTAGTTAAATGTACGATACTTGCATTGCCTCGTTGGCGAGGGTCCGATGCAGTTTTGAAGTCCTGATGGTTCCAAGGTTTTGGATTGGCAATCATGTTCTACCTGGTTTGAAGAGTGATGAATTCTAAAGATATCCTGACTGATGATTAGTAGATGAAAGGAGAGCTAAGAGAGAGAGTGTCATTATCCGTTTATCTTGAGTTGCATGAAAAGTCAAGGCCTTGGCCCGGTGAAAATCTTAGGTGTTGCCTTTGAGTAAAATCCTCATCCTAGTTTCTCACAAGACTGCAGACTGAGCTGCATCTAGGCCCACCTGATGCGTTTGCATCAGTCCCAGGGGCTTAGCCAGGAGACGAGAAAGATGGTGTGGGTCCAGCATCCAGAAAAAGCAAAAAGCAAGATGGGTCCTTGCCATTGGCCTTTTAAAACATGTTGAGGTCACCCCTCTTGTGGGTCAAAGAGCCAATCATGTGTTGATAATTCGGAGGGAACTTTATAGCTCTTTGTTTCTAAGCATGGTAATTTGCACATGCACTGGATTGGAGGTTGATGTACAAATTAAAAGAGATATCAACATATAACATACACTCTCAATTAGATTGTCTGAAGACGAGTCTTTAGATACCAAACACGAAATGTGTTGATAGTACTATGAGGCGATATTAGCAAGTGATCCATCATAAACATGCACAAAATGGTATACCATACACAAGAAGATATACAAGCACAATAACAATATACACAATGACCTGAAGGATATGTGTTCACTCTACAAAGGTTTTCCTGTCAATTAATTTAGACAAAAGTCCATTGTCTTTATAGCAGGGAGAACTAGTCAGACTTACTTTGTTCACATTCCTTCAAGCAATAAACTGGTGTTATCAGTCGGTTACCATGGAATCAGAGGCCTGTTTTGCCTTTCTGAGGTGTTACCCGCCTTGAGTTTGAGTTATCCATTGGGCTGGTAAAGCGGTATTAAAGATTATTTGTTAAATGTAACACATAGTTTGCGACTGATTGGTTCAAATGCTACACATGTGTGAGACATATGTTCCACATCTGCTGTTAATTCAAAGAAGTTTTGTGCATATTTTTCTTATCTCGCCAAAGCTTAAGTTCTGTTTTGAGTTATTCTGGTGCATGTATGACCAGCTGCACCTATGAAGGCAAACATATAGTGAGAAGATTAATTATCTTCCAGCTGTAAACATCTGCACAGCAGCAGTCCTTCCTCATCAAACACGTGTAATGTACAGCAGGGTTACATTACCTCCTTAAGAAAATGTATTCAGTGATAGACAAAATTATTAGAGCACTAGTATTATACCAGCTAAAAAATGGTTTTAAATCAGCCATTTCCAAACATAAATTTTGCCATTAACTGCAACAATCTGATAGTAAAAAATAATACTAGGCCTAATAAATAAAATTATTATTTAAATCTGTTTACTTTTCCATTGCATAACCTTTAGCCACCTTCAGTCCTTTAGCCCTGTTGTACACTATACAAACATATACAGCTCATTCTGCTTAGCCTGGAATGGTGCAGAGCTGCTTTATTAACAGCGATGGGAGAGAGACATGGGAGCGAGAGGTTGTCCAAGACTGATTTTATTTTTATTAATCTATATTTCCTCTGTCAGAGCTGTAACTGCAGGTCTGAGCTGTTGTCAGAGCACAGAGCAGCTGACACTTCTGGTATTGTGTTCCTCTCAATGGGGCGAAATCAGTCAATAGCGCTCACCGAATATTACACAGTAAACCCCTATAGACAACCATTTATTATGGATTGTCTCTCTCTCATTTTCCCTTCAACCTTCTCAATTGTCTCTATTGTATGTAGGTCTCTGTGATATTGATTGTGATGTCAAGAGTAGAGTCACTTAACGCCATTATTGTCCACAATAATCACAGCGAACTGAAGTCTTCATGTCACCGTTTGGAAGTAAAATCATGACACGATGTGACATACTACCACTAAACTATCCTTTGGTTTCAAAAAACCTGGGATTTGGTTTGCTTTTACGATGTTTTTCAGCCATTATGAAGCTTCACATCTCTTGCCACTATCATTTTGTTGTATCAAAAAGAGCAGCATGAACATTATTCAAAATTTCTCCTTTGGTGTTTCCCAGAAGAATGAAAGTCGTATGGGCTAAACTGCTGAATGCTATGATTGACCAATGAGATTTAAGTATAACAGACATCTGCTGTGTAATAAAATAACTGAATAATGATAAAACGTAATACTGATATTTTTTTGTCGCTTGAGAAAGCACTGTGAATTAGTTTTTTGTCTTGATGTGAATGTTTTCAGGGAAGAAAGTGAGAAGCTTTTGAACTTTGCCTGTCGGCTGGTGCTGATTTTAAACTTCTTTTTTTTGCTGACAGTATTTGCTAGAGCCTCCGCAGTCTAAATAATAAGGACACAAACTCCACAAGAGTGCTGAACAAACTCTACCTGTACAAAATGTGGAAACGCTATAATATACAGTTTATGCTCCGTGAACAGTGGGCTGAATATGGCCATAGCGATGCTGATTCCTCCAGACTACTTGATACATAAACATATCAAAATATGTAGAAAGCTTGTTTTTTTTGGTAACAATTTATTTTACTGAAACCAGAAACAGATTTAACAGACTCAGTTTTTCTCAACTCTGTTCATGCTTTTTTCTTACCCTTGCATGTTTTAAAGGCATCTCTCTTATAAAAGTTCTTATAAAATGAATATGTATGTCTCCAAAGCACGTTTTGGCTGGGCTGTTCTGTGTATCAGGCTCTCCAAAGCACCATGAATGCTACATTCTGTCTGGAAACACATGATGGGAAAACAAGACATCTGAAATGAGTCCCTTTTTTATTCAGAACGGCCCACAATCCCTCTTGGCTTAACCACCAAGAGTTTTATGTGGTTTATTGTGTCATAAATTGAAGGTCATCTAGGACTGAGGAGTCACACCCACAGAACGGGACTGTTTGGAAATCACCAGGCTCTGTTACTGTTGCTAAAGGCCTCAAATCTCACATGGAGAACGGCTTTTTCTTTGACCACATCAGAAGAAGCGAGTTAAAGGGATAGTTCACCCAAAATGTCTTAATTTACTCACCCTCATGTTTTCCAATCCTGTCTCACTCTCTTTCGTGTACAAAAAGAAAAGATTTTAAAGAATTGTATTGTTGCTCTTTTCTCTGCAATTACAATGAATAGCTAATGACTGGAAGCATAAAAGGACGGAAAGCAACAAACTTGTCATAAAATTGGTGCATACGATATTCGAGCCTGCTGTACAAAAAACGTCTGGCAGACATCTTTCAGATGTCAGTTTTACATATATTCTAAATATCTCAAAATACATCTAATAGACATCTATTTCAATATGATTTTTTTCGAATAGTTTTGAAAGAAGTCTGTTATGCTCACCAAGGCATTTATTTGTTGAAGAATACAGTAGTAAAGAGTTAGTACCCCCCAAAATGAAAATTCTATCGTTAATTACTCGCCATCATGTCGTTCCAAATCCGTAAGACACAAATTCTTATAAAAATAACATAATTTAGTCAACTATTCTTCTCCTCCGAGTTGCGTCTTCTGCCATTTTAGAGAGTATCACCATGCTTACAGTAATAAGCGAAAACAATGCTTATTACATTTATGTGCGCTTTTCCCCGAACATAAACAAGGCTGGTACGTTCTTAAGTACTCTCCAAAATGACAGAAGACGTAACTCAAGGGAGAAGAATAGCTGAGTGAATAATGTTATTTTGGGGTGAACAAACTACAAGTATGTAACATTTTAAGATATAGTTACAACTTCTTACTTAATTTTTTTTTTCAAAGCTAAATTTTTCAGCAAGCATTAGTTCAATTTTCAGTGTTGCATGATTGCTGAGAAATAAATGGCAATCTTTTTAACATTGGGTTATTTGAGTTCATGAGATACAGTAAGTGAGGTCCGATTCATAGACAGATCATTCTTTTGAGTCAGATCTTTTCAAAGAATTGAGACATTTTACAACAGTGATGTGAATAATTCCTTGATGAATCAGACTGATTAGTTTTTTTCCCAATTGAATCTGGTTAATGGCTCTATGGAGTGGAAGATTGTGGCTGTATAACAACTTAGCTTTGCGAACCTGGACTACAAAAACTGTATTTATGAGACTGGTTTGATTCTCTTTTTGTGTTCTATGTAGGAAAACAAAGCGATATGACCTGAAGGTGAATTCTTGAGTAAGTCATAGCAGAGTTTTTGTTTTTTGAATAATCTATCCCATTAAACAATACCGAAATAACCACATGCTGGTTCATACCAAACACGTTGTGTGTTAGTTAGGTATAAATCCTCTTCGCACAGACTTTGCACAATGGTGTTGGTCATGGGCAGATGACCCCGCTGTGTGTTACTGAAAGAGAACAGAACACACACTACACACCATGTGTCTCTCTCAGCACGCCACCTCTCATCTCGCTCCCTTCTGCCCATTCCCACACTCCTTTCATCTCTCCCTCTCTCCTCTCACACCTAGATGTCTCCTTCGCTCGGCATTCCTCCGCTCTCCACTCAGAGATTACTCTCCTCTCACATATGCGAGCACAGAGAGGGGCTCTACCTCTCTTCAGCTCCCCCTGCCTCTAATCTCCTTTCCCTCCCTCACATTCATCCTGCGCTTTCCACTTCCCTCCTCTCCCATCCTCCTAGTGCGAGCGAGTTGGGCTGGCTGCAATGTGTCAGTGTTACCCAGCACGCCTTTGGCAGCGCTGACAACACTCGCTCCGGCCAACAAACGGGAACAGGAAGGATTCCTGAGACGCGGCCAGACCGTCCACTCGGAGGGAGCGCATCCGCCACATCCCGTTCACTTACCCCATGCTTCTTCCCTTCTGTCTGCCTGGCTCTTTCTCTCTCTAATGTACTTTTCACATGAAGGAACCACGCTTTTAGTTTTTTTATTTACCTTCAATCTGATGATCAAAAAGAAAGTAAATTCTTATCTTGTGATTGCGTGTGTGTCAGCGACTGTGTGCTCCTGAAAGTATGAGAATGAGGGGAGAAATTGAAAATCCATGCCCATGTCTGAGAAAACAATAACTTTATCAAGAGCTTACATGGTGTCTGGACATGTCTGACAGGCACGCACAGCGCTGCTCACTAAGAGCCAATATCACAGCCCCTGAGATTAGCAGTCTCAACCACAGGGAGAATATGTGTTGCGATCGATAGAAATGTCATCTTCTGAAATCCTTTATTTCTTTCTTTGGCACAATTCAATTGGTCATTTCTACTCCTCTTCAGCTCTTCTTTATCTTACCGCTTTTTCTGTAAATGTAGCAAAATATACAAAGAACAGCATGAGGAACATGGGAGAAGAATCTCTCTGGTGAGTTTGATTTGTTTGTAATGAATTACTTGGTTTTGATGGTTTGTGTACTGACCAGCTGACATTTACACACGCGCTTTTTAACACTAAGCCAAACCTTCATTCCATTTGTGAAATACTGATCTACTGCTGTGCAATACACACTGCATACTTTTTATTAATAGTAGGGAAACTAAATGCATTATGCAACATTTCAAACTGCAGAATCATATATTGTTGGCACATGACCTCATTATATATATATGTGTGTTTGTGTCATGTCCGCTTATCATTTATGAAATTGGCCTAGACTCTTGGTTGCCTCATTAAATAATAGATAAAAAGACATGATAAAAAATCATGGCTGATATTAATTCTAGTTCATTGGTCACATGGAAATGGAAGGTCATAGTGAGAGCATGCATTGTGCAATACATTATGTAGGTCAAATGTAACAGATCAGCTGGGTGTCCCATGCATACAGAAAAATTAGCATATAATGGAGAATATGTGTATACTACAGAAATAGTGTGTTTTTCATAGGAGTGGGTGTGACCTGTGAATGTCTGTGGCTTCCAGATATCATTTGCTGCAAGCTTTGTTTTTTTTGCTGTACCAAACCTGTTACGCTGCATGATACAGCAAACTGTAAAAAATGTGTTATAATAATTTATTATCAAATCATTATCACACTGGATTGTAGGGCAAATAATATTGCTCTTTATTGCACTTTTTTACCCACAGTATATCTGCTAATGAATCAGACATCACACATTCTTCGAAAATTTCCACACTGAAAATAAAGTGGAAATGCATTATTTTAAAATTTTTACTATTTAATATTTTTTATAAATAACGCCAATAAATTGTTCAAACTGTTGGTTTTCTTCACTGAAAGCAGGCTGGAGCTCTTCAGTTTTGCATTTGCTAAAATTCTCTAGGAATAATGAACCTCAAAATCGGAAGAATCAGGTTTTGTCCTGTCTGACGTCAGAGATGTATTTATTTTGAGAAGGATCGTGTGGTCAGGCCGGCATGAAGTAATGAAGTTAGCACTGTGTGGCCTCTTAGGTGTGTGGGGAATCATGCCACCTGCTGTCTGTCCAATCTGGCCCCTCTTCTGCTGACAGAAAGCATGAAATAAATAGATTCAATTATAGGATAAGATAATCAAGAAGAAATCTAAACATACAGAGAACATCATAGCAATGCATTGCTAATGAAAAGCCGAGATAAAATAAAAAAATCTATTAATGTAAATGTGAACTTTCCAAATCTGCAAAAAAAAAATATATATATATTTATATTTTGTGCATTTAATCCCATTCATTTTTTGGGCAAATCTCCTCTTCTTTTGAGAGTGGCTTTTTCATGCAACAAGCTGTTTTTAAGCTCACTGTTCACCAAATAAATGCCGGTTGAGGTTAAATCATTGGGAAAATTGCTCTCATAGCGGGAAGCGCTTTGCAAAATGTCATTTCCAGTCTATTTCAGAGCCGTATGCGTCACCGCGCTTTCTCTCTCACCCTCTCTTTCGCTCTCTCTCTCTTACCCCTTTCTGACTCCCTCTTTCACGTTTTCTTTGAATGCTTTATAGGTTTTTTTTTTGTTTTGTTTGTTTCATTAGTGTGTGTTTTTCATGTGTGTTGGTGCGTGTTTATTAGCATGCATGCACATGTGTTGGCTTCTTGGCCTCTGACCTCTGGTTACTCTTGCGTTGTGTAATGTGCATCTGTCTCCTGTTGGCACACTGCTGCTACAGAAGATGGGCATGAACATTAAGTCACTTGTTTCTCTTGATTTGCCGAGTGGCTTACTGGGACCCATGACACTGATTGGCTCTTTTTGGCATCCTACTGAACAGCATTTCCGGCACGGTCACATGCTCTTCCATAGAGACTGAGCACACAGATCTGTGTCTATAGCTCTGTTCCAAAACCTAGTGAGTGTCCTCATTGCATGCTGTCTATAGACAGCTGCCTAATGCTTATGCATGCTCATAAGTAACAGATGATTTTCAGTTTTTAGGCAGTTAGTATGTTGCTAAAGTACAGTTTGATATTGATAATATATTGATAATAATAGACAGATATTGGGTAAAATGTTCAAGTTCTCATTACCCAGTTATATTGTAAGAGTCTTACCCGGGAGATACATTTTTGTTATTTTTGTGTTTTGTGTTGAACAAATTGTATTTCAGTTATCTAATGGAGTATCCATATTTATATCTCAGATCCATTTTCATAGATTTATTTTTTTATGATTTTCTCCTAGTATGTTATATAATTGGATAATCTGCCATTTCTATTGTTCATATTACATTTTTTAACATTGCTTGTTAACTGTTTGTTCATATTTTTGTAAATTATAAATACTGAATGAAATGTATAAATATAGCCATATTGTTTTTTTTTTTTAATTTCTGTACACTATTTTATATCATTTGGTTTAAATATTTCAATATTGATATTAATTGCATTTTATTTTTTTTATTTTAAGATTTTTATTAAATATATAGATATCATCAGTTCATTTCTATTTTATCTTGTAGTTTTAGTACTGATTGGCTTTGCCACAAAGGATGATGTCTTCGCTTTAACTTCTGAATCTTTTCCTCTGCATTCTGAAAATTAAATATAATGCTTATGAGCATCACATGGTTTCTCATTCCCCTCACGCTGCTCTGAGTTCCACCAACCAGTCAACCTCAACAGAGGGTTCCTACGCATTTATAGAGGCAAACATACTCTCCTGAGGAGAAAACTAGAGATGGTGGCATTTATTTCCTTGAGACAAACTGCAAATAAAACCCACTCATTCATTTCAAAATGGGTGTAAGACCAGTTAAAACCAGCCATGTGTTGATTTGAGTTTCTGCAGCCTTCGGGCCTGGCTGGGCTTCATATTTTAGACTGGTTTCACTTGTCACGACTTAGAGAGGCATTTTGAAATGCATCACCCTCTATTATAAATGATGAAGTTGAATCTGAATAATGAATTGCGGTGCCATTGCCATCTGCAATGAGAGAGAGAGAGAGAGAGAGAGAGAGAGAGTGAGAAAGAGCAGCAAAAGGAAATCTGAAGTCTGTGGTTGGTGAAGTTGATGAAAGAGGAAAAAACTGTGTGTGAAAAGCACAAAAGAGCTCAATTTGAAGAGCAGATGGGGGATGCATTTTCCTTCACACACAGTTTTTCATAAGCACAATGGAAACAATAAAAATGAGAACCAAACTAAATCAAGTAAAACTGAGCTGCACAAAGTGAAAGACACCTGCACACCTTTCTGAACCTTTAGAGTTTCCTAGGAGTTCCTCAGTGGGAGTAATACTGTAACTCTCAGGTGGTGACAGTATTATGGTGTATTGCTTGAGTGTCTGTTCTACATACTATTACATTACAGCTGTGACCAAAAAGAAACAAAACAAAGTAAGCTTCTCTCTTACATTGTTTTACTATTTATTAGTGCTATTATAAGCGCTGTGTTCGACACTTTTGACCACAGCATTCTCTTGAACAGACTCTATTGGCACTAGTGGAAGTAGTCATTCTTATCTGACCACTATCACTTTGTAGCAGTGAATAAGGATGTATCATATCGATCACAAGTGCAATATGGAGTACCTCAAGGTTCAGTACTAGGGCCGTTACTTTTTCGTTTTACATGTTACCCTTGGGATATATCTTTAGGAGACATGGTGTTAGCTTTCACTGTTATGCTGATGATACCCTGCTCTATATTTCTTCTCAGCCAGGTGAAACAAATTAAGAAACTTATGGAATGCATACTGCCCTACAAAGGCAAAAGACCTTAACTCACTAGAGTATGGAACTGAGAAAAATGACTTAAAAGATTTTTTGTTGTCCAGCCAAATTAATTATAGCTAGGACACTGGAAATCTGGTATTTAGATGTTTTAATAATGAAATTTATCTGCATCAAAA
>JAUCMT010000036.1:10273803-10285922 GCA_032357475.1 Enteromius thamalakanensis
CTCCCAGTCTCCACCCACCTAATGTGTTGCCCCAGCAACTGATATGTTCTCCACCCCTTTCTTGTCATTAACCCCTGATTTCCCAGTGTTCTCCGCTCATCATCGTGTGTGTTTAGTGCCACCTTTGTAAGCAATCCTCCTGTGTCTATTCTTGTTCTTTGTGTATTTTGGACTTACTGTTGATAACCCACGCTCTCCCTGGATTACTCTCTCGCCTTTGTCTCCTCTGATCCTGATTGCCGTTGTTTGACTCTGCCTGTATTGACTACGAACTGTAAATAAAGCTTGCATTTGATTCCGCACATCTTCCCGTCTCTGAACCATGACATACATATATTTACCCTCAAATAAGCAACGAAATCACACCACTCATTAAACAATACACTAACATTACTAAGCTTTCAAATGTTGTGCTTTACTAACTATGATCTCATCTGAGCTTATTATATACATTATTTACATTTGTTTTAATTTTGAGTTTACTTTCACTTAAATTATGGAGCTTTGGCATCTGCATAAACCCATGTCTTCTCAGCGGCGCAAGAAGATGAGCAACAGACACCTGACCCAGAGAATGTGGGTTTGAGTCCTGTCTGCCTACACTGTCACCATTTAAATTAAATGTATAATTGCAAGTCTTTTAATAAAGAATCTAAAAAAAGATCTACTCTGAACTATACATTGAATTACATTAAATAAAAACAAAGTAAATCAATACAAACATGCTAATGAAACAATAACTAACATATGGTCCAATGCCATGTCTCAAGTCAAGTGAATGAATCGGCTTATAACAGGCATCCAATACTGACTTCCGGAAAAGGGGAATAACCAATGACATTTGAGATTACAACTAAAAAACAGCAAGCTCCACCCCAGGACTGACAAAAATAAAAGTGTTCGCGAGCAGATGAGAGAAGGCCGACTTTACCTTTCACCTTACCTACCCAGTTCATTAACTACACTAATGAATCCAATTTTTTTAAATTACAAGGTTTCTAAACTATTAGGTTTAAATATGCACGTGGCATTATTTAATATGCACTAATCTGCGTACACTTTCAGTATCAAAATTGTTTAATTTGGTTGATATATTGAAAACAAATGTTTTCACTGAAGGAATTTTGAAAACTTAATGAAAAAGCCCAGAATCTCAGTCTCAAGTGTTTTTGCCTGCAGTACTTCCCCTTAATGTTAGGAAAAAGCCAACTGCTGTGCACACACAACTGGTCATTTCAACCCTAATAGTAATAAATGCGCATTAATTTTAAGTACTTTCAGGTATACAAATTTTGTGCGACGGTCTGCAAACTAAATGCACCAACTAATATCTAAGCCTGGGACGTATTTCAAATACAAGAGTGTTCCATCTGGACAAATCATACTTACACTTTGGGAAAACACATCTCCCAACTCGAACTAGGTAAATCATACAGTTTTCTAAAATATAAAGAAGCTGACAATAACTGCAAAGACTTCATGTGGCTGGAGAGGTTATACAGTGGTGCTCTGGGGTAGGGGGGTACTCAATTACAATTAAATAAGCTCAAATAAGCATTAAAAAGAGGTGTCCAAAATGTCAAAAAGCAAAAGAGAACATAAGTGTTAAACACGATTTTCACCGGTCTCACTTTTGCAAAGTTCTACACTGAGCATCCAGTTGTATAACTCAATGCAATGGCATTATGGAACTAGAGCAAGACGGTCACATATCTTACCTTACAATTTCGAACACCATTGTTGCAAAATTCATATCGCAGGACCTTAACTTGTCTACATGTGACTCACAAGATGTTGAAGAGCTTTTTCTAAGCACGGACCCACTCACAATTACTTTTTAATGATTTTTTAGAAGTCATCATTGTAGAGAAGACTTCTTGAGCTCTTCCCAGTGATGAGGAGTTATTAGATGTTTCTTTGAATGAATCAAGCACTGTCATCTTTGTAAACGACACACAGGACAATATCACTCCTACACCTCATTCTCCAGTAGAGAGACCCTCGTATGAATAAAAAATGTGTAATACATCACCTAACAGATCAACAAAAAGTGCAGTAAAATTCCCTCCATGAATAATGTTTTCTGTTAAAATGAACAATTGTTTATGGTTATTTGGTTTTTGAAATGCCTTGTTTTAAGAAAAACTGCAGAACTTTGTTAAATTGTTTACAGTTTCTTGAAATTTTGCTTTCACTACAGTTTTATTAAAAACAATTCTTCAGCAACTTAATTGTATCAGTTCTTGGAAAATATGGCTTTTACAAGTGATTCTCCTTAGAAACAGTTCTTTTGAGTACTGTACTAATTGCACCATTTATATATTTATACTGTCGCTTCACACATTTGACCCTTGCCACATGCATTTATACTGCAAGAAGGTATTTTCTGTGGCCACTAAAATATCTCTTCTTGAAGTTTATATGAACGAACAGGTTTGTTGATGGCAAATAGAATTCTGCTACAGTTACTATTGGCAGCTGGTATTAATAATTCATAATTAATGAGCTAACATTTATTTATTTATTTTTTTCATTTATAACAGCCCAAGCACACTTATATACATATAGAATGCTGCACTAAACAAATTCCTATGGTAAAAAAATTTAAACATTAAACCAACTCTATAATGAATTCTGCTGTTGCATCTGTACAATGGACAGGTACAATGTCAGAGATTCAGTGCTTTGCTACAATCTGTATTGTTAATAGCACTATATAAATAAAAGTGACTTGACTTGACTTGCCTTGAAAGAGTAGTATGATACAGTAGAATGGCATGTCTAACAGCCACTGCTTTTAAGGGGAAATTGACCTTGCATGCAATTCAACCTGTTGTTTGGGACTCCCAAACCCAAAATATGAACATTTTGTAATCATAATATCAGCACTTTAAGTTTCTTGAAGCATGAAGAATTTGAAGCATGATTCATGAGATTTATATCATATAATAAAAATTTCTGTTAAATACATGCAGGTTCTTGTAAATAATTATAAAACCATATCTCCATATTTCCCCTCTTTTCTGCAATATTGAAGACCAAATTCATTTCCTAAAGCAGTTTCATGTATTAACACACACCTCACTTGCTTTTCTCTGTGTTCCCCCTGACAACAGATCCAGCACCCCAGACCAGATGCTTCACAATTACCCACAATTCCCCTGGAATTGTTCCTGCCTCATTGAGTCTTCAGCCAAAATCAGGCAGCTGCAACTCGTCAAAACACACACATACACACACACTACAGGGCACAGCCTGATGTGACCACCTCACCCCACCCCACCCCATCTGTTGTGGTCAGGATGAAGTCACCTCTCTTCCATCAAGTTAGATACACCTAAAAGCTTTATTTTTTAGTCTTTATTCAGCCAACTTTATTAATATGCGCTTAAATTTTAGCCAACACTTTATCCATGATCCATTCATATATCTAAAGTTTAAACCTTAGTATCACACTTCAGTCAGTTGAAAAGAGAATGAACGAATGGGGGAAAAAAGAGAGTATTGTTTTCTGTCAAGTGTTATTTTGGGATATGTATGTCAGAGACTTGTTCTTCCACCGATATGACTCTTCATTTAGATGCTACAAAAGTGCCTTCATTCTGGTCCAGCTAAAAAGGGCAAGTGGCCAACGAAACACACAAAACCTGACAGTCGGTGTGACGAGAGAGAGAGAGTAGAATAAAGGGAATGTGATAGTGGCAGGAAAGGACTGAAGTAACTTAATTACATACTCAATAATGAAGGAAAGAGGGATGAGTGTGGAGGAGAGAAGGAAAGGAGTGGACAAAATGTTCTTCTCAGAAAGGCCTTGGACTTCAGCAAAATGTTTTCGGTAATAGTTTTGTGCCTTGGAGCATTGTAAATTTTAATGAATGATAAAAAACCAATTATCAGTAGTCACATTTTAATACATGAACCAGCCAACTGACCTTTTCATCGGGAGCCGAGAAAATGGCCCTCCAGCAAAATTGTTGTTTTTTTTCCTTCTGTCTTTGCTTCTCATTTAATATAAATGTATTATTAGTATTAAGAGTCCCTCTCTCTTTACCGTTTTTTAAGCAGGCATTGTGTAACAGATTGTGTAGCACAGCTGAGTATAAGTGATGTAGGTAATGCAATAATTTTATATATTTTTTGTTTGAAATTTCATGAATTAAATGTAGTGAAAACAGTAACCACATCTCAGTACTTCAGCAAATTTAGACTTTAGTTATAATGACTATAATTATGATTTTACATTGCTCTGTAGCTAAATATTTAAAAGAATAATAATTATAATTTAATTTAGGCTATATTAAAAAAATAAATGCATATTTATATGTATTCAATGAGCATTAAATAGTCTTTTTTTGTAAGGATTTAAAACAATGGATCTCATTCAGTAATAATTGCATACTTTTTTCATATTTATACACACATTTGAACTTCTCATGAAAACTTTTTACCTAATTCACAACATGTGCATACACATGAGTTTGTTCTCAAACTCGTGCTCCTGTTAATGCACTTAGTCTTCTGCATTTAGTAGTTTGCATAATACAAACCCAAACCAGCTCCATATACAGTAAGGGCTTTCTGGAAAGCGGCACTTGTCCAGAAAAGGACAATGACACCAAAACAAAAGACAAAGAAAAATAATATTAATAATAATGAACATAAGGTTTTGGCATCAGTTCCAATTTTACTGTATTAAAAATGTTTAAGGTCTGTAAATTACATATCTAATTGGTTCTGCATGCTTATCAGGCGTACAGTACATGATTATTACGCGTTTGTGTTATAAGTTGTTCCTGAATTTTCTTGTACATTTAGAATAAATTTTAGTACGTATTTTACTGTATCTGTACCTAAATTTCATACATAAATTTGTGTCTAGCATGTTTAGTGAATGAGACCAATTGTCTTGAGTATTTTCACTGGCCTTGTTGTAGATCACAGATTTATTGTTACAATCTAACCCCTATGCTCTATTAAACCTACCATTTCTTGTCATATTAAGTTTTTTATTCATCCAGTAACTACATTGTGACTATATGGTTAAGCGCTATTGCTGTTTGCACTTTAAACCAGGATGTGGAAACTTGAATTTCGTCTTGACTACTGAAAAAGACTTCACCAAAAAATTCTGTTTCTCCGTGAAATTGAGTCTCTCTCTCTCTTCCTTCTCTAGCCAACTCTCTCTTAACCCTTAGAAGGTTTCAATTACATACTTGTCCCTGACGTTTTTACTTAGTTTCATCTATTTAACATGAAGGCCACATCTCTGCAGCTTTTTCAAGTCTCACAAAGGATTACTAAGATCTGAAACATGGTGGGATTGCTTCAGGTGTGGGGTTATTCTCTCTGTTTCAGAGAGACACGTGAGACGTGAGACAGGAGAATTGATTTAGAAGAAACAGACATGTTCGAAAAAGAATCACTATAAGTACGGATTCTGAAGGACAATCCTGTTCTTATTAGGAAACAAGTGAACAAAACAGAAAAGCTTCTTAAATCCTTATGCTTTTGTTGAGAAATGCCTTCCTATATTTATTGCATCAAGACATACAGACACACTGTGAAGGAGTCTTGTTTTCTATCCTTGCAGAAGTGCATAAATCCTGTTGAATAGCCTTCTAACTATCTTAAATGTGATGGTAGTTTGAGATTGGAACTCACTATAACTCCTACTATATATGTGCGAAATTACCAACAGTCCTGTGAAGTTAGCACAGTCAAAATCTGCAAAACAAAAGGCTCCAACATTCCCATAAAGACTCAATGAGAGACTAGATAATTCCGATAACTGTCTTATTAAAAACCAAGGAGATAAGCATACTGGCTGCCAAATACGGCAACTTCCTGTCCATCTCCTAATGAGCTGTCATAAAGATGACTGATTGCACTGGGAACAATGAAATCTTTCATATCTGAGCTGAGAGGTCTTTTGTTCAACCCCAGTTGCATTTGGGAGACCTCCAGAACGACAGGCTTTTGCCAGCGAAAAAGAGGAAGGACTGATTAGACACGCCAGGGATGTGAAATTTCTCTAATGAAAAGACTATTGTAGAATATTGTCTTGATACAACAGCAGGGCGGATATTGCAGTCGTTTTTCTCACAAAAGCTCAATGGCTAAAGTCAGGCCAGAACCTTTTATCAATGCACAAAATATTCCAGTTCAATAATGACAAGACCCGTCCAAGCTGTGCTGCTAACATATAGTACTAGCGCACCGGAACAGCAACTGCTATCTATTTCTGTACACAGACCTTTGATATTGCTGGTCTGTTTATGCTGATAAGTGTTGGGTCTGAGGGGCTACATCTAATTTTCTCTCAAATGCGTCATTCTAAAAATGTGGTACATTTAATAAATTTTTCCTGTATTTTTCATGTCAGGTGTGGATACCATGAAGAGGCATGGTCCCCCAAAGACAATCATCTGTGTAGCTAACTCGAGTTAATCTCCCAAATCTGGTGTTTAAGGGCTTGCACAGGTTACATTTGATTAATGCAAAAGGAAGCTATTTGGTGTAATTGATATATATATATATATATAATTTTTTTTTTGTATGATTTGGGAATTGTTTTTGAGATGCATTTGTGATTAGTTTTATATAAAATATATAAAAAATATATATTTTATAATATTTTATAATATATTATAAAAAAATATATTCTGTTTCCCAGAAAGGGATTAGATTAAGCCAAGACTAGGTCTTTGCTAATTTAGGACATTTAAGAATTTTTAAAAACATGTCTTACAAAAACACATTATCTGTGAGCATTTTAAGACCAAACAATGGCAATGATCTATTTTAAGATATCTCAGTGCAAGCCTTTTCCAGTTTAGACAGCTCTTAACATTTAGTTTAATCTAGGACTAGTCTTAAAACCTTGTTAAGGAAACGGCCCCAAATTGTTTTATATAATAATTAATATTTGCCATTGACCATATTTTCTAAATTAATTAATTTATGCACTTTTTCAGTTTTGTAAGACAGAAAATCAAGTTTTAGTTAGATCCAGGCTCAGCTTTATCTTGGACTAAATGACAATTATTTAAAGTGCTTTAAAATTCCAAGTCTGGTTTAATTGTAAGTGTTTGGGAGTTTTTGGAATAATTGTCATTAATTTACAGTCTCTAATACCAAACATCTGCTGTTGTTTCTTTTCAGCTCGTTCAAAAACCAGCTGCCACATTTGGAGTGTCGGTTTATGTACACCTTGCTGTCATCTTTGATCCCCTCTAAACCTCTGCTGTGTCCAACGGTGTATGTGTAAGAAACTAAAAATGACTAATGACTCTTATACCGTCTGTTGCCTGCTGGATCGAGGCAGGAATTATTGGCGCGGGAGAAAGCGATGTGAGGCAGGGAAAGGCTTTATCCTTGAGAAAACGCATACTCTGACATTGGCAGCATCTTGCTGTTGGTGCAGCTTTAGGGCACTTTTACGTTAGCCATAAAATATGACTTTGTCTGAGCCCCATTTGTTTTGCAGTCGTTTCCCCGTGAGGGAGGTGAGGCTAAACCACGGTGATATAGTGACTCCTGCACCCCAGATCTCTGCTTTATGGAGCCATTAAGAAGTTCCAACCTACCACAATTTCTTAAAGTGCTCAATAACTTTGTATGCTGACTGTGTCGCTCTGTTGAAGTTGTAGCTTTTAAAGTTTTGGCGGCGACATTTTGCCAATACGTAATGAAAATGAAGGCCGGTGTGTGCACACATAAACACCCACAGAGAATACGAGACTGGAGGAGATGCTACCTGTCACCTCACATTACACAGGAAAGTTAGACATTTGATTTAGATGGTTGACTGCATCCCATTACTCTCTTTTTTTTTGTTCCTTGTGTGTTTTTTCTCTGTCCTCTGAAAATGATGGATGGGAAAACAATTACTGTAGATGATCAACCAGGGAGTCGTATTTGATGACCTATAAATTATGGCCATGCAATGTTGTCTTCCCAATTAGTTCACTTTGTTTCAGAGTAAACATACTAAACTCAGATTTGTGATATACAGTAGTAAGATAGTGTGGATTTTATGTATTAAATTATTTTGAATTGGATAAAAACAGCAATAACTAACTAGTTCATTGCACTAATCTCCATAATGGTCACTTGAATAATACAACAACAGATACATTTAAATTTATAAAATAAATTAAAATCATGATCAAATTATTGTAATTCACCACTGTTTTTTTTAATGGAATTTGCTATTTTGAAGTTGCTTTTTTTGTAATGCAAAAAAAAACAGCATGTAAAAAAACCTGCCATGTTTGAGTTCTAACTATTTATAAAGTGTATTGTGAATTCATATATCTAGAGACTTTAATGTTTGTTAAATACAGACCTAATAATAAATTCATAAATCAAAACATTAATTCTAAAAAGCACTGCAATTTAAGATTTAAAACCTTGCTGAGTGAAACACAATTGAATACTTTTTTGAACACTAACCATAAAAATGTACAGTAAGTGAATATCATATATATATATATATATATATATATATATATATATATATTAAACATCTGCACATATATGTGACAAAAACATTAGCTTTCTCAGAAGAATTGTTTAATATTTTAGTCTTTTTTTCAAATGCTTGTGCCCCTGTGACCTATCCATTGATTCAGTTCACTTTCAGTTTGTGTCTGAAATTTTCGCTCGTAATAAAGACTTTGACAGAAAAAAACAGAACAAAAAAGAATGTTCATGTGCTTTAGAATGTTTAGAGTTTATGTGCAATGGCAAAACATGTAACCATTGAAAAGCTCATAAACTCATAATGTTAATGAGTGCATACTAAACATTATGATTCAGGATTGAATAAAGAAGCATAATACAGTCAGTAAATGACATCAAAGAGTGTATCGCTCTATCTGTGTGGAAAAAGATTCATGACTTGGTTTCACATCATTGCATTATTCTACCCTGATAATGTCGTCATCCTTTTACAAGCAGCACAGAGTCACTGGTTGTGATCAATGATTGATTTGATTGATTAACAGTTGTTTACAGCAGTTGTTTGTACAGCGGAGGGCTGTCTGGGTGTTGCAGAGGGTTCCTGGGGAATAAGCTGGCACCTCAGCTCAACTGCTTTGTACTGCTGGATTTGTGTAGCAACACCAGCAGTAGAAATCACTTAAAGGAAAAAAATTGCTCTCGTCCCACTGGCAGCTGCCCAGTCTAGGAAGGTATTGTCTTCCGTAATTGTTCCGGAAAAAGAGAGAGCCAAGACAATGAAGCTAACAAGCTGTCTGTGGAATCCTTAATTTAAGAGCCTAGTGATAAAAACAGATTTCAATTTCAGTTCCTTCCCTCCCTCTCTCCCTCCTCCATATTCTCTCGCTCTCTCTGCAGCACTGTAATATATGCAGTGAGAAGGTCATGGTGTTGTGATTCCAGTGTGAGATGAGTACGGTGGGAAATACACACACACACAAAACGTCATGCAAATATGATGGCCAACAGCCCAGTGATGACAACATGAAATCAACCGACAGCTTCATTATAAATGTTCTCCTCAATTCCCAGTGTAGACAACATTTATGGTTTCTTATATACCTACCTTCTTGGTCAACACAGCTGTATTTTATATTGCACATCACTACAGCTTTAATAAACCAGAAGACATTTAATTACATGCTTTGTTGATTTATAAAGTATTCTGATGTTGTTTTTATGTTAGCAGGTCTTGCGCATGCATTCTTTTAGAATGAGTATGATCTGATTCCCGAATGAATCTCATGAGGTGGATATTTTTAGTAAATTAAAAACAGCACAAGTATTGCCTGATTCCTAAAAGAATGTTTCAAAGTCATTTCCTTTCACTTAATTAAAAAGATACATGACACTAGTCTGTTCTTTTTAGTGATTCAAAACAAACATAGTAAGCAGTGTAGACGGATCCCCAAATGAATGCCTTTTAATGAGTTGGTTCATTTTTGTAACTCAAAACAAAGCAGCATCACTAGTGTAGCCTGATTCCCTAAAGAATGACTCTTGGGTAAATCAAAATGAAACTTCCTGAACACACTCAAAAAATAGCTTTAACTTAATAAAATTATGACACACATTTCCATTCATTTGAACTGATTTATTTGAGCAAGTTCATTGTACTGATGACTAAAATTCATGCTAATCGAATGAGATCAAACCAATTGCTTTTGACTTGTTCTGTGAATGTTCCCTGTACATAATTCACTCTTGTTGACCCAGCCATTGCCTTGTGCAGTTTCTTTGAGTTTTCTGCAGTTTCATGAACATGGAAACATGGACTTTTAATGTTTAGTTATTTTGAACAAGTCAAAAGAGTTTATACAATATAAAGTACTGTTTGGATTTATTTGGTTACTATGGTGGTGGAGAGTGGAGCTTGTGCTTAAGTTGTCAGTATCTGTCACACACACACACACACACACACACACACACACACACACACACACATGATCGTTTGACTGTGAAGAGTAGAAACGCTGACCATATACTGTAGACTGTGTAAGTCACATACTTAATTGATTTAGTTTATTTTATGTGAAAATAACAGACATCATTATACTTGATCATATGCTAAACACTACATCTGCAGCACACATGTAAAGATCAAGCAAAAATGTTTTCATCACTGGCATTAGCGCATTGGCACATTGGCACACAGCTCATGTAGCCATAGCCTAACCACAAGGTCTACACTTCACCATAATGGTAACCTCAAAAATAAACAAACATAAACTCTTTTAAATGTCGAATATAACTGAACAAACTATAAAAGGTCTTTCCTTTCCTTTCCTTTCAGAGCATTTAATTTCAACATTTATTCTCATTATCTATCCATATGCAAAGCATGCTGGGAACTTGAAATCCACTGCTCAGTTTCAATCAGTGCAACATAAATTATTTTTGCAGGCCCAACACAAATGGTTTAAAATAAATTAACTTAATTTATTACAAATGTGATTTCATTTACCATAGGTAAATTAAGTGCAAATGACAACTGTGTAAAAAAAACTAAAGATTTGTGTTGGTTTAGCTTATTTTATTCAAGTAAACTGAGCAAACAGCTAGAATCATTTTTGAGTGCAGTGAGTGGTTCAGGAAGGGGTTGTTCACTTGGCAATGTGCAGTTAAAAATGCACATTTGTAAGAAATATTTTATAAAACAAATTATTAATAATAACAATAAGGATTTGTTTTATGTTTTGTGTTGTTTTACAAACAATATATGAAGGCCAATTGTTGGATTGCATCTATGTTTATGAAGATCCTGATTTTACCAACTGCGACATGTTCCTTGATCAGCATCCTTATTGACCCTGGAACAACATTAAACATTAATTTTGTGTAAACCTACCTTTCATCACAATAATTTTAAATGTATTCATAATGAAAATAATGTAATAATTTGTTTAAATAATTTTTTACAAGATATACATTTTTGGTACTTTGAGGTACTAAAAGAATCAATAATTGAACCACTAAAATACAAATTCTGTTATTATTTATATTCGTGTAAGGCCTTCCTTCATCTTTGGAAATTCAGTCGGTTGAATCAGTGATGTCACTTTTTTTTTTTTAACAATGTCCTTGACCATGGTAGTATACTTGCTGTCTACTTTATAAAAAAAATATTTATATACTAGAAGGAGAGTAATCATTCTTGGGTGAACGACCCTTTTAAGAATCCGGAATCATTCAAATATTCAAGGAATTTGATCAAATATCAAAGGAATTTCCACTCCTTGATATAATGCACAAGATATGCTAGTTTGGTCAGCATAGTATGAGTATGACTTTTCTTTCAGCATCAGTAAGTCCTTTTTTGTTAGCCAAAATGTTAATATCCAGACACTAGTCTCGCGTAGCCAGACCTTCAGACTGACTGCTGAAGGTCTGGAACTTATAGCGGCTTTCTTTGGCTAAGGCCCGCCCATAAAGCCGTTTGACCGACATGTCAAATAACCAATCACAGTTTGTCTTGTTCAGCGTCACGTTTTGGGGCGTGGAAATTTCCCCACAACAACAGACCGGCATGCAACAAGTCAGTCAGCATAGAATAACAAAGAAGGAGAAGAAAACAAGCAGTAAGTCATTGATCTGTTCGTGCACGTATAACAACAATG
>JAUCMT010000036.1:10286022-10297626 GCA_032357475.1 Enteromius thamalakanensis
AATCAGAAGACGACTTCGACACTGCTGAAGTGTTTCCAGAAAAGTGTACCATATGCATCAGACGTTTAGCCAACGTTTGGTGGGCGTGACGTCTGAGGCTGAGACTATCCAGACACAAAACCTCAGGTAGCATCTAATTTAAGATGTAAACACTGACCATAAGGAGAAATGTTACACTGTTATGTGTATTGTAGGTCATTAGAGCTGACATTTAAAGAGTGTGATCATCTCGTCCTGGCCGGGTCCAGCTGGAATACACCAATGATTACAGCAATGGCATGCAAGGTTTGCAAATGGATCAGAAATGAATATGTATCTCCACATTTGCGCACACACAGCTTAAATCTCCCATTAGAGAAGCAGTGTGAGAGCACGCACACATAAGCTCTGCTGGCCTCTTGAGTAGATAGAAATGTGAACCAGCGATAAGACTAAATCTAAGAGGGCCGAGGATTAACTAACGATTTTGAGTCTTTGTTTAACCTGTGACCTCTGAGATCATTTAGTCATTTAGGATTCACACTGGGTAGTTCAAAGGTTATGACCTTCCACAGATTATCAAAGACATTGACTATTTCAAGGGTCATATGGACACTGTGCTGTGGAGTGTTTTAATGAAACTGCTGATAATTTGGGGGGTATTATATTTGGAGTCAGCATAGGAAGAGATCAAATGTGCTTAGTTAAATCCAGACTCAAAGCTGTGCATGTACTGAATGACTGCAATGTATTTTATGTATAAACTTTTTTTTATTTTTAACTGTTTTATTTTCAATTTAAATCAATAAAATAAATCAAATCTATCAGGTATGGATAGACAAAGATTTATCTCTGCATTATTCAGTTAGATTAACAAGATTAATGAAGTTTTTTTTTCCCCAGTATACTGTAAATGTAGCATTATATCATCTATTTAATATTCACTATGTTTATTTACATTTAGCCCCATTTACAAGCATCACAATATATTCTGGATTCTACTATCTGGTTTAGATGTAGTGAAGTCTAAATGTAAACTCTCTATAGAAGTTATAATATTTCTATTTTCTAAAATAATTCTATATTCTAAAATTCCCAAAATGTAAGTTTTTTTTTCAACAACTTCCCATAATTATCAGGAAGAAAACAGATGTATTTTTCCCTTAGCCATGCCGTGACATCTCTTACACCGCAAACTTGACACTATTTTTTATAACAAAAGCTGCTTTGCTTGCCACATATTTGCTACTATTGTTTTTCTGTCAGTATCCATCATTAACTGCAAGGGCTTTTTATAAACGAGGGTTAAAATGACGAGTAACCACATAATAGGACAGCTTGTACAAAAGGCTATCGAAACAAGCTGTTCTTAATTAATACATTTGTGCATTCCACTTTCTACAGGCTGGAAATGTTCAGTTGCTCAAGAGGCCATTCACACACAGTCTATACTGAGCCCTCGTGTGCAATTAGCTATACTTCCTATCCTAATTACTGCCATTCATTCCTTATCAATAAGAGTCACTGGTAAGCAACTACTCACAACACTAACACCCACATGGAGAAACACTTTCACATACTCGCAGACTGCAGGTGTAGGAGAGATACAAATTAACACACTGCCACAGCTCATCAAAGTCCACAACAAGCAGCAAATCATCTTATTTAAACCAAACACGCCACGGAGAAATTCTCCTTCTTATCAGATATATTTAAATGAATCCTAATCTCTTGCCTGGATTGTTTTGATCAGAGCATGTACATAAGAAGGAAATTAAATTGGCGACCCTTTCAAATCATACATGAGCTGTAAATACATCTGTTATTTTTATCACATGAGCATTTTATTTACATCTGTTGCGTCTTGCATGATTCCTTCCCTTTCTCTCCTCCACTTCAAGCACAGAAACCCCACCGTCTCCCGTGGCAACGGGCTAATGAGGGTCTGTCACAGCAGTCGTGTCACCGCCTGCTGCCTGTCACTACTATCGCCATGGCGATCGGTTCGCCCCATTCTCCGCAGCCACCAATCAGGCGAAGTGCAGCCCTGATCGATTGGCCCGTGCCTCGGGCTGACGTTTCTCACTGCTCTCCAAGACAAATGAGAGAGACAGACAGAGCAGTCCAATAAAACAACAGCACTTTTAGTGGTCGATCCAGAATATCTGCGTCACATGATTTATGTGTGGCTAGATTAGTTCAATCAAGATAAAGTGGATTATTTGTCAGCATGAGCCCCGACCAGACGTGGGTTAAGTCATAATTGCTAGAGCGATTAATGTATTTTCACCTTTTATTTAGGTCACTGTTTTCCGTCTAGTTCTGTGGCGCATTTGCTGTAATTGATATATTATGTAGCAGCTGACCCGGTATCACGCTCTCATTTTGACCATTATTATTAAACGCTTCTTGCTTTTATGAACTTGATTGCATAGATGCAGGCAGGAAGTTTAAATTTACGTAATTAGACACACACTGGTCTTTTAATAGCTGATTCTCCGGTTTGATTCTGAATGAAGCTAGGTCTGTGAGGTTAGAATCTGAATGAAGTTGAATGAGGGACTGTATTGTAAAATGCTTTAGAAGTGTCTTTGAAAGCTTTGTTTTGAATATACTAAGCAACCTACAATGTAAGCATTTTAGGCAACATATTTGAGCACCTACAGGGATGTTTTCTCGAAACATAGGCATAAAAAGTAGCCAGCTGTCATATTTTATTGAAATTTGGGTTGTCAGAAGAACTGACTACTGAAATATTAAAAATGTGACGATAATGGCTCTGATTGGCCATTGTGTTCACACGGTCAACAGATATGTCTGTGATTGGCTACAATGATCATTGCATCACGCTCTTCACCAGGTGCTTACACATAGCGTTTAAAAGCTGCGTCTGTCAGCAGATCCCTAATATATCTGTTTTTAAAGCTAACTGGTTTGAACACTTTGTCAAACTTAGTGAAATATGTCCATAGTTACTGTAACAATATTATGTGAATTATGTGAAATAGGTTTAGAATCTAAATTCTGATTGGATGAACAGTCATTAGCATATTGTTAAAAAAATGCAAGTGATAAAATGCAACAATCATAAATCTAAACCCGAGAACCACTAATCTAATGCAGTTTGCAAATTTAAGTTGTATAAAAATCATTTTTACACTGGAATGTGTAATTGCACCACATTGTCATATGAGCTTCATTTTCATGTAATTACACTTATTTAAAATAAAAGGCATTAGAGGCAGTATGAGGAACCTTGAACCTTCCGTTCTGATGCTCTTGGATTTATCTGCTATCCGTATAGGCAAAAAAAACAGTAACTTGTTTTTGACACTTGTGAGATGTTAGATTGCTTGAGGGAGTTTGAGGTATCGGTTTGTATTTTGGTTTGTCACAACATCGCATGAAACAATCAAACTTGTAGGAAACATCTGCCAATGTGGCAACTAAATTGAAAAAGACAGATTTCTCAAAAAACAAATGACTTTTTACAGTGTTGATGGCACATCATGCTCAAGATGCTAAGTATCATAATTATTTATGATGTTGTCACATGGATTGTATCATTTGATACAGATCTCTAATATTCTCTGGTCAAATTATCCTGCATAGAAATGAATATTTTACACTTTTTATAAAGGATCTAACAGTTACTGGTGAAGTACGATGTGTTTGCATTCACTGTGTTTGTGAGTACATTGTGACTGAAGGTTTTACTGGTCAAGTTTATCTGAGAACTTCCTTCATTTTACCTCCCTTACTTGTTCCATTCAGTGGACTGTAATAGATTGACTTATAATGTGACTACAGTGTGTTGATCAATGACACTGTAACACACAGGTGAGAAAGTGGTAAGGTCTTCTGTGGTGTATTGCGGTGTCAAAGTGCATTCTTCTGCACTGAGTGGAGGGTTTTCTGTTAGGTTGTTGGCTTCTGTCAAAGAGCTGCTGCTTGAGAACGATGGTTTTTGACAGGAGAGGAACTCATGGGACTTTCAGCATGAGGAGCTTCTCTCTCAGTCTGTGGGGTTATTGGGTTTTTTTTATCTGTGTCTTGGGTATGTGTGTGAGTACGTGTGTTTGAGGGCTGATGCCTGGTTCAAAAAATTATATCTTAAAAATCATTTAATTATATAACTAATTTATTAGTTAGAGGGTAAATTTTTATTTATTATATTATATAATTATTTTTAGATTATACATTTTATATTATGTATTTATTATATAATAATTATAATATATTAATTATTATATAATATGTGTGCGTGCATGTATGTATGTGTATACGTATAGTGTGGGTATGTGTGTGAGTGCATACTGTGTGTATATGCACACACACACGCGCGCACACAAATATATACATACACACCTATTACATTAAATATTTACATTGAATACATTTTACATTTATTTGTAATTACATTTGTTACTGTATGTATTTTGAAGGCGTGACCTCCTTTTCTAGTTTTCTGTAAACTGATAATAATCACACAAAAACATTAAAATAAAAGATATATATTAGTAAAATCTAAAGAAATGATGGAAACTGTGTTTATGTATAGCAGGCTTAGTTTAAATTCATATGAAAAAATACTGAGAAATGCACTGGTGGGAAAAAAAGTGGAGCAAAAACAATAGACTGTCAGTCAAAGAGAGAAAGATGCCCTCTCTCTTTTTCTCTCTTACGTTCTCGCTTTCCTTCATAGACAGGTGGTATCACCTAAGACCCCCCAACTCTGCCACTCGACACAAAGTCATCCATCACCACAGCAACAGCACCTGTCATTGCCTGGGAAGCGAGGGACTGCTAGGGCAGATGGGAAGAGAGGCAGCTCAACTGGTCTTCAAGCATCAGGTGGTCTGGGAATGATAAAGAGAGAGACTGTAAGAGAAAGAGGGCATCTTCCTTTGACACCAAGAAGTTTAAAATGGAAAAAAAATAACCAACTTTCTTTTTCACACATAGACAGTAATGACAGGTATCTCAGTGACCAGAGCTCCAAGCTGGAAACTCCAGAAAGAAATGTCCAAAGCCTCCCCAAAAATAGAAAAGCTGACCCTTTTTGTGCAAAATCTCTGGCCCACAACATGGACACCCTGAAGATGAAGGGTCAGAGTTAGATGTGCTTCCTGGGAAAGTTTTGACTGTGTGTGACTGGTGTTGGCTGTTAATGCATGGATCATCACAGGTCAGTGTCGTCTTTTTTTAAAAGACAGCAGTACTGTATCAAAGCTAGTGACCTGAAGGAAAATCTTGAGACATACTAAGACATTTACAGAGAGAACACTTGTATTCAGTCATGGAGATTGCGTCCCACATCTTAACTACAAACTGATGAAACAAAAGAGCTTATTCAGTACATGTCTGATGGCATTAAAATGCCATAAAGAGAGACAAGACATCTTTTGTGTTAATCCTGTCAGCCATCAAATTGTCCAATCCATTGCTTAGCTAAATATAGAATAGAGGAGGGCAGTTAGAACACTTCTTACTGCAGTGGAAAATTCTAAATGGATTCTTATTTTATCTCTGTGTCTCTGTGTTGAATGATGTTGTATTGACACATAAAGTTTTTTGAACATTTCAACAATCTTCACCCAAATGACAGTACAAGTCTGTGAAAAGAACAGTCAACATTTGAAGTGGATCATATTGGCATTTATGATTTTTGGACAGCTTTGATGAAAGGTTATGATCCACTTTAAATGTTGATTACTGTATGTAGTTGGTTGCATCATAAAAGCAACTGAAATAAACAAGAGACTAATAGTTAATTAACTTTCTAATTATAAAAGTATGCAAAGGAATAATTGATGACGGGCTGTTAAATTATTCTGAGATAATGCACACCTGGGTTTTTTTTTTCCTTTAGTTTTTTTTTTGTGACCATAACGCCAAGAAGAACTATTTTATAATTGCATACCTTAGCCCAGTAATATAAATATATGTACAGCTTGATTCATATATTTGGACACTGACACGTTCAGCTCTGCCAACAGAATATAATTATAAAGATAATTGTTAATAATAATGAAACAATCAAGATGAAATTGAAGTGCAGACTTTAAGTACACCATTCTTTCCTATTTTCTGGGGCTCATATGTAAATGGATGAATTAATATATTCATATATAAAATTTTATTTCTTAATATTTTGTTGAGAATTCTTTGCGGGCAATGACTGCCTTAAGTCTTGAACTCATAGACATCACCAAAAATTAGGGCTTTCTCCTTTGTGATGTCTGGTGTTGTTTGTTTGTGGGTTTTTTCTGCCTTTAGCTATAACTTCAATGAAATGCATACTCAGCCAGGTTGAAAAGGAGACTTGGTGATTGGAGAATATTCCACTTTTTTACCTCCAAAAAATCCTGGGTTGCTTTTGCAGTATGTTTTGGGTCCTCATCCATTTGTAGCACCATCCAATCAACTTCCTTTTAACTAATGTGGGCAGAGATTATATCCCTGTTCCTCCAGCAGTTTTTTTTTCTGTCACATCATTAATAAACACCAGTAACCCAGTGCTGCTGGAAGATTGCCTTCTCCATACTTTTTCATTCAGGTAAAAATTGATCTTAATATCAGCAGTTTAAAGAATGCTTTCCCAGAAGTGGTCTGGATTTTTTTAAATGTTTTTTTCTTGATTGTAGATTTTGAGAGTGGAGAGTGTTCTTCAATTGTCTGGATGTTGTGCAAGGGATTTTCTTGCATGGAGAGGATCCTCCAATCATCCACCACTGTTGACCTCTGTGGACGTCCATGCCTTTACTATCTAGGGCGTACTTTCTTATCAGAATGTACCAGCAAACTGTTGATTTGGCTACTCTTAATGTTCATCTCTCTTGATTGATTTGTTTAGTCTTTAAAGTCTAACAGTTGTCTGTTTCACTTGCATAAAGAGCTCCTTTGACTGCATGATGTGGATATAGAGCAACAGCTTCCAAATACAAATGGCACACTTAGAATAAACTTCAGAACTTTTATCTGCTTATTTGATATAGAAGTAATGAATGAATAGTTAAATATGTTTTGGTCAACAGCTAGAATAATAAAAACCATGCCTGTGCACAATTATATATATATTGACCTAAATGTATAAAAGAGTGCAGTAAATCACAGACAATTTTCAGTAGCTTGTTATTAACTTTAATTTAATTAGGGATTACAAATCACTAAGTACAATCCTCAGAGAAAAGCAATTTTCTAAAAGGTACAAGCAGTGATAATTACACATTTTTCAGTGTTTGTTTGTTTGTTTGTTTTAAGAACTTGAAACCCTCAGCACCAACATGCTTCACATGAAAATGTTTTATTTGAAGCCTTTTTATGTGTAGATCAAACCACACTATTAAAGCACAGCTCTTTCGCCTGTATGTTTCATCTAGGGTTTACACATCAACAAAGCACTAATTAGCAGATGACAATCATATCAGTCCTGTTGTCACCAGCTTACATGACACTGACAAACATTAGGGACTTGATTATATGGTTTAAACAAACACAACTTCAGTTATTATAATGACTTATGAATATAATAATTACATTCTCCCAAAAGCTACACCAAATAGGTCAAAAAGGTCTCCTGGAGACTATGTGTAAATTCCATGCGTTTTGATAACCAGTAATGAATGTCTACTGTAAGTTTTTTGGAATCAGATCTTATTTCTAACAAAGATAAAATTAAAATATCTACATTTTGATTATTAATCTAGTAATTATTCTTAACAAAAGAAATGTGTATCTTGGTGGGCGCTTTGGAACCTTCAGTTTTTTTCAAAATTTACTTTGCTGACTCCATCGATATTTTTCATCCAAACCAACAATCTTACATCATTTTGAATGTATTTAAATGGGTTTTATAGGCTTGATTGTGTTTATGGGGTGCACTCTGTCCCTTCTTTAAGCACTGATCATTTTCTGTTTTTATGAAGCCCCTCCCTCACAATGAGCTCTGATTGGTTAGCTGGCAGAGTGTGTTATAATTGGCTAAACTGCCTCAAGTGCGTGTCTAAACATCCCGCCCCTCAGCTCAGCGCACATGCACTGGTTGTATTATAAACAGTGACATAGTCCGTATTGCTTATCAATTTGAGCCCGTTTGACAGGATATTAAACTGCCAGAATCTTCAGTTGCATTGAACTCTTGTAACTTGAGCAGATATGCCCAAACAGCAACATTACACACTAACTAACATTAAAGAAGTCAACCATTCCTTTAGAGAATGTAACAAAATGTGACTCATTGTTCAGCATAGGTCACACACACAGTGTAAATATCTATAAAATGTAATTATTTAAAATGTATAAAACAATTATAAAAATATATATTCAAAAAATAACTTTAATAGCTTTAAGTATTATAAAAAGGAAAAAAGAAATATTGAAAAAAAAAGATTCAAGGCAACTTTAAGATTTGTGATCCTAGGGTTACCCAGCTATTTCTTGTGACATGCTGTTATGTGTTGCATTGTCCTGCTGCTGTTAGGAAAAGCCAGTTTTGACAGAAAGGAACACATAATAGATATGGGGTGAAAGGAAAATACGGATGTGGCTTAATTGGAGTAATTTAGGTGAGTGTGTGAGAGAGGATGTGAGTTGTTTGCTTCTCTTTTTTCTGGACTGGCTCTTTTGATCTAACAGCCTTGCTATTGATGCAGAAAGCAACCGAGTAACACTTGACTTCAACCCCCTTAGAAGAAGAGATGGAGAAAGCACAAAATAAGTGCAAGAATAATGGTCAAAATAAAAGGGTGGAACCTGTTGCCCTCAGTCAGCATAGAAGTGCATTCTAAGAAAATAAAGAAAATGATATTTTCCCTTTTATTCTGTTTTCTGATTTTCACTTTTGAGAAAGGCTGTTTTACACAGCACATAAAAGCAGCATATACAGTTTATTGTTTAGCACTTGTGTAAAAAGGTTGTGTAAGATGTGGCAGAAAACCTTTTTAAAGTGTTCTGCAATACAGGCTTTTATAAACCAACATAGAGAAATGTTTTGAGTTTGGTTTGGTTTCTCATACAGATTAATTATCAGTTATCAGTTGTAGCCTATGTAAGTGTGATGTTAATGATCAGGTTTATAATGACCAGTGTTGGGAGTAACGCATCACAAATGTAATACATTATACATATAATACATGTTAATCATATTTTCTGTTTGTGGTCAGTGTGGTGTACAGGTTTGTATATGAATACTAAAGGACAGCTTCTAATAATATATGTGTAGAGCGATTTATGTAATTCATCTCGCTCTAGCTGGCATAACCTTGTATGTGTGACGTGGTCAAGTGAAGGCGTATTTAGGGAAGGTTTTACAGAAGTGTCACGAGGCTACTGGCCCAACAGTGGAAAGAGTGGCATGATTTCGTCCTCTGTGTTCCAGGTCTGAGGCTATTAACTCTGTCCATCTCACACTGGCCAGTGGCCCGAGCCTGTCTTTTTTTCCTTCTACCAAAACAGCTTATACTGTTTCATCTAATAAAACAGTTCAGTTTTGTGTGTAATGGCAAAATAATTATATTTCGTTTAGTTTTTTTTTATTAAGTTAATTTAGAAAAATGCATGGAGCATTTTTGTTCAATTAATTATAAGTTGTATTTTTTTTTTAGTAATGACAAAGTGGCCAGCGGCAGACAGTGCTGGTCATAAACTATGTTTGATCAGTGTAACCTTTTCAAATCATCACAACTTGCCTAAAATGCAATAAAACAATTCAAGCATATAACAATGTTTAAACGTACATCATTAAATATTAAAGCAAGTATTAAAGCACCTCCAGTGGAAACTAAATGGACGATGTTGTCCTATTATTCAGAGTATTACATCATTCAACAGTAAAGGGTTTACATTTATTTAGTTGCACTGACAATATCTTGAACAGGAGCGCTTCACAAAAATTAACCGAAACTCAGCAAAAAAAGACACAAATACTAAATCTTTAAAAAAAACAAAAACTTTGATTTTAATTTTAATCCATAAAGATAATCTAAGGTGCATCAGAGGAGATGGCGTGTCAGGAAATTTATCTTAGTGACACAGACTCAGAAAACACTAAATAATTTAAATGTCTTCCTACTATTTTCCTCGAACATATTCCTGGTAATTAGTCTACTTTTGCTGATGCTGTGATGAGCTTTAGTCTACTGCGTGTATTTGAATGCAGAACTCTTCAGCTGTGCTGACGGCAGGCTCTCTGTAGTTATTTTGGTGAAAGTAACTCAAAAGTAATACAGGAGTCATGTAACTCATTACATTTTTGAATCAGTAATATTGTAATGTAAGGAATTACTTTTAAAAAAACAGTAACAAGTGATACATAATGTATTACAGTTTGGAAGTAACTTGCACAACACTGATAATGGCACACTCCTGATTGACATTTTATATTTGTGGCCATCATTATACAACATATTCGTTTATTTACGCACTGCGTGTGCATGCACTGAAAAAAAGGTCTAATACACCCCTTTCATGTATACCGTCAATGCATTAATCAGCACCATGGCAAAAAAAAATCATATTTTACAAGAGCTGCAATCTTAGTGCAATCTGCATTGAAAGGGATGTAATCAAATAGCTATGTATTACAAAATAATAGCAGTAAGCACCTCCTTATTGCGCTGTTCTCAGACTAGAGCCGCAAACTGTGTAGTTAGATTTTTGCACTTGGCAGGTTTGCTTTGTATTAATGAAACTCTGCAATTGCTATATCATTAAAATGTAAGTGTGAATACTGCCATCCAAACATTTGTGCTCACCAAACAAGCAAAGTCATAAAATATAAAAGCTGTCCAATAATGTTGTGACTGTCACGCCGTCTCTGTCTCAGTGCGCTGATCCCATCCCTGTCACCTGATTACCAAATGAGAAAAACCTGTTGATACTTACCTGCCCTATTGATAAAAGACACTTTCACCAGTCAGTTGATGGTGGAGCTCGAGGTAACAAGGCTCGTTGACTTACCTGCTTCTCTGAGATTGTGATCTGGATGGCTGACTGCACTTGAAACTCACCAGCACTGAGTTAGGTTAGGTTGCATCCGAGTTGCTTATTCCTTATGCCTGCCTAAGTCTTCAGTTCCTTGTGCTGTGTCTGAGTGTTACAGTGACCATATCTTTATGCCTTTTGTTTTGTATCTTTAGGTTCGGTATTAAAAATTACTGTTCTGTCATGACAACTGCTGGAAGATTTTAGCATATTAATAAATATGAGAGTGTTAATGTGTTTGGTCTCAGCTGAATAGATCTGCTATGTTGCTGAACTGCTGCTGCTGTTGGTTATTAGTGGCGTTGTAGATTATTGCTGTTGCTGTAAAGCAAGTACAGGAACTTGCTGCTGTCAATACATATGCTGATGCGGTGCTGTAAATATTTATAATAGCATATGCAATAACCTGTAGCAGATCTGTACAGGTGGAGCTGGGGAAGGTGGAGGGTTTTAGAGAGAAACCCTGAAACCTCGAAGGTCAGAGCTGAGAACCCCAGATATACAGTAAGGGGTGCCCATGTATGCAAAACATATATTTATAATAGAGCAAGAACATTGGTGTATGTGTTACCGGCAATGTGTGAAATGCCGGCATTCTATAGAATGCCTAGGAAATGTATAGAATGCCCGCTGGTTTCAGGC
>JAUCMT010000036.1:10300955-10317071 GCA_032357475.1 Enteromius thamalakanensis
GCACTGCTCATCACCTGTCCAATACAGTCCCAACAGTGAAGCATGGTGGTGGCAGCATCATGCTGTGGAGGTGTTTTCAGCTGCAGGGACAGGATGACTGGTTGCAGTCGAGGGAAAGATGAATTCAGCCAAGTACAGAGACCTGGAACAAAACCTTCTCCAGAGTGCTCAGAACCTTAGATTGGCCCGAAGGTATACCTTCCAACAAGACACTGACCCTAAGCACAAAGCTAAAATAATGAAGGAGTGGCTTCACAACAACTCTGTGACTGTTCTTGAAAGGCCCAGCCAGAGCCCTGACTTGAATTGAGCATCTCTGGAGAGACCTAAAAATATCTGTTCACCAACGTTTACCATCCAACCTGACAGAACTGGAGAGGACCTGAAAGAACGAATGGCGGAGGATCCCCAAATCCAGGTGTGAAAAACTTGCAGCTTTGCCAAAAAGACTCATGGCTTTATTAGATCAAAAGGGTGCTTCTATTAAATACAGAGCAACTGAATACTTTTTTTCCCCGTTTTTTAGTAAATCTGCAAAAATTTTAGTTATTCTGTTTCAATTTCTGTCAATATGGGGTGCTTTTGGTGCATTAATGAGAAAAAAAAATTAGCAAATGGCTGCAATATAACAAAGAGTGAACAATTTAAATCTGAATACTTTCTGTACCCACTATATATAAAGAGAGTAAGAGAGTATAAATATATTTAAATAATTTTCAAAATTATGTAATGCATAAATGAACATATTAAACATAATGAACATAAACATATTTAAATAAATACATATAAAATCATTTGCAGGATAAGCTGTCTTTAAAATGTTGAACTGCTTTACAATTCAACAGGAATAGCGTTGGTTAAACACAGGGCATGAAACATTGATATAGGGAGACATCTTCGTACATTACATTACAGAGCAACTGATAATTGGCGTAATGATTCACAGTTTGGTCTTAATGATCGATACCAGAATCCTTCAAATGAAGAGAATAACGAGAAAGTCTGCTTTTACCCAGGCCTATGCATGGTGAGAGCATTCGCCGTGGTAATCTCTTTATGGTGAAATGGTTTACAGGTGTGCAAGAGAGAGAAAGAAGGGAAAGAGACAGAAAGAGAGGCAGGGAGTAATTGGGACCCACTTAAACACAGTAGACGCTGATGATGAAAGCAAATCTAGACTGACAAGCCCATGCCTGGTTCAGAGTTCCAAATACTCTGAGCACACAATAGAATCCTGATTGAGACAGAGAGAGGAGCGAGAAGCAGATAAAAAGATGGAAAGAACCAGAAAAAGAGCATGTGACAGAAAGAGAACAGTGTGTTTAGGAGAGAGGGGGCCAGTGAAGTGGCAGAGTGAAGCTGTAATTAAGTGAGCAGTTCCTGCAGCAGGAAAATGCTAATTTCTCTGTTACTGTTGCTGCTGATTAGTCATCTAAAGCAGCTCCTAAAGAGAAGACTAAAGTCTCTCAGCATTTGGCTATATCTAATTTAATATGAAAGTGTGGGAGGAAAGTTGTATGTATGCGTACATGCGTTTATAAAAATAGCATTGCTCATTATAAAAAAGTAATTATGTTTGTGTATCTGGTCTTTAAAAAATTTGCAATAAGTGCATTGCATTTACTTTGGAATTACAAACTTGATTTTTTAACTTCAAAAACTATGTAGGCTGGCTTACATTATTATGTATGTAATTTAAACAACTGATTTAAACAACCTGGCCACATGAAAATATGTACTTCTGTGTGCAACACCATTTTTATGTGCCTTACTGAATGATTCAGTACGTGAACCCTGATACATTTTTATTATGTTGATATAGGTATGTATTGCAACGGTTCAGAATTGAAATATCCATAGACTGTTGCTAAAAGGTAATGCTGGAAATATGCCCTACACCAAATCCAACCCTAAACTTTCCCAATAGTGTTAAGAAATACAAAACTGATATATAAAGGCATTTGTTGATGCAACCATGTCATTTCAACGTCCTTTTACACAGATTTGAACTGTCAAACTGTATTAAACAGCAGCTCCTCGCTTACATTTATACCATGTGACCAGGTAGGATTTAAAGTATCTCAATTAATAAATTATTAAAAATAAGAATTAAAATACTAACACATCATCAGATTTCCTCAATAACTAGTGTTTTTACTGAAGAACTAAATATGAGATAAAAATGTGTTAATTGTCTTAATTGAAAAATCACAGCCAAACTAACAGCTATTCAATCAACCTACTGTACATTAAATCAGAAGTTCACAGACAAATACAATTGACAACCTTGGTCTCTTCCTCCTGCTGGGAAGATAAGGAGTATATTAAAAATCAACATGAAATCAAAATAGACCCTATTTACTTTCTTAATGCATTTCTCTCATTCTATTTGAACGACTCATTGGTGCACATTATTCCAAATAAAAACAATTGCCTTTGCAATCAAAATCTAATAACTTACCCCTCATCCTGTTTACCTCAAAAATGTGTCATATTAAAGAAGTGAAATAAATTGCAAATGGGAATTCACACTGAGTTTAAGATGTGCAGACGTTGTAAGGGTTGCTGAAGAATGTAGTATTTCTGATATCATTTTAAAGAAGCTGCTTGCTTTCAAACAGTTTTATTAAATATATAAATTAAACAATTTTAAAATAATTAAAATGTACTACTGTATGTTCTCCAGTATCATACGCTTTTGTGTGTGTATTTCAATATACTATTTAATATAATTATGTAGCCACGTATTGTATTCTCTTAGTGGCAAGACAACACTGTTTACCTGATATTTTATATACCTCTTTGGTGAATCTCTCTGTTGGCCTGGCAACCTATTTACATGGTAGCAGGGGTCTACCATCCTCTCTGGTACCATCTGGCTCAGAACTGAGATAGAGCTGGCGTAACCCTGCTGACCCATGTAAATACACACGCATGAGAACACACATACACGTGTACACGAGTGTGTACACTGATCCACCCACACCCACCAGCAGGTAGGAACAGTGCTGGGCCATCTGCTTTACCTTCCATCCAGCAAATCTCCAAAGATCCCTTCCTCTTTATCGCTCTTCCTCCCTCTCATTCCATTTTAATTCTATTTTCATACTAGTTACACCAACAAATTCCTAGAGCTGCTCATATGAAATCTAAATTAGATATATTTTTAGTGTGAGTAAATCCCTGTTTCCCCCAGGATCATGTATGTTGTCGTACAACTGAGATTCTGATCATTGCTTATTTTGTCAGCACTTGTGGAAAAAGCTCATGGGAGCAGTGTGTTATACAGATAAACCGTCACCAGTTGTTGAGTAGAGGATTTCATTTCTGTATTGTTTTTGATTCTTTGTTTGCCTCTTATTTTTTTCCTAATGAGTGGTGGTACATTGCTAAAATGCAATTTTTATTAATGTCTTGTTTTCGTTGTGGCCACAATCAGTGGTAGAAGGCGTGAACAACATTATTTCCCACACACTGCATTCAGACACTTCCACGGCTTATCCGCTCAACTGCAATCAGAAAACAGAATGCAAACAACAGCATCCCATTATGCATCCACTGACAATCACAGTTTTAACAGAAAATTACTATAAAGTGGATTAGAACCCCAAAATACCCTCATATATACAAGGTAAAAGTGTTTCCTCTGGGCCAACAAAAGTTATTTTTGACATTTATGTTCATGCATTCATCCACTGACAGTGTTGATGAAGTTATCAAATAAAATGTCAGAAGTTTAATAAAGCTTGTGGATTGATCAACAAGAATATTAGATGGCTGTATATTGAGAGGTTAGTTTCATGTTGAATAAAAATAACCACTTGATGCGCTTGATTAAAATATATGTTTTTATAGTCTTAATATTATTGTGTATAATTTCTTAGACAGTTTGACAGAAAAGTCCTAGAAGAGAGCTGAAATGCTCTCTTTGCCATGAGCACAACAGCATCATGAGAAAAAACTTTAATAAAAAGACTTGATCTCTGGAAAATCAAATTGTAAAAATGAAGAGTGCTTCGTTGAAATAAAAGTGCACTTGTGTACATTTTAAAAAACCTTTTATATTATTTATTAAATGAAAGGCAGCTTAAGTGAACTTAAAGTACATTACGATCACCGGCCAGAGTGCCCTCAAGCTCCACAAGAGGGCACTGCACTCCGTACAGTTATGTGTGTTACCCCTGTGTGTGTTTCTGCATTGTACTCTAAGGACTCTTATTATGATGTGTGTTTCCCCTGTTCAGTCTCTGCTCCCTTGTTAGTTGATGCCCATGACAATTTGGTCAGCTCCACCCCCTCGTTAATCCTCGTCTCCACTTTAAAAGCAGTTTGCATGCAGTAGTCTAACCGCTGAGTATTGTAAGTTTACCTCCGTACAAAGCGGTTTCCCCATGTTTCCTTTCAGAGTGTTTTTCGCCAAGCTTGCAGATGGATCCGCACGACCCCGTCTCCCTCATTACAGTACACTTTTAATGTTTCTGACATTTGAAACACTTTTAAAGTGTGCTTTGTAACATCATAGAATTAAAAGGTCTCCTTAATAATTGTTTTAATAACCTTTTCTTGTACGTTTTTTTTGAGTGTAGTTACATTTAATTCCATCATCCCCAGTTCACATTTTCAGACTACGTCCGGCTCCATTGGAACAAATGCTTTTACAAAACTGAGTGTCCCTCATGTTCTGCCTCCACCCAACAACGTTGTGCTCTTTTTCTATCGCTATCTCAGTATCTCTTCACCAATTCAGTTCTTCTGTCTCTGGCTTGAGCCCTGCAGCTGAGGCCTGCACTTCAGTGGATTCTCGTAATTGAGTTTTAAGTAATTATAGAAGAGCTAATGCATCTTAAATGCCTTTAAATTAGGAATAACGATTCTTTACACTCACTTTACATGAGGCTGGCGGCAAGAGCAGTTCAAATGCTTATATATGTAAGTTGTTCTGCTTGCTAAGTTATCAGCAGTGTATTTGTTTGAGCCCATCCATTCTGATGCATTTTTAAATCAGGTGTTTAAGTTGGTGTAAAGCTTCACCATCCAAAACAAATATAGCAGTATGAGGTGAGAAAAAGATGGCAACCTTTCTATTGCACTTTGTAAAGCACCAGGGATCAGATGGAAGACCCTCTGAGGAACATTGAGGAATACTTAGGAAACTGCAAAAACTGTAAAAACTGTAAAAGGGAACAGAGAAACGCAAGAGGATATTTGACATTGTTCCAAGTAAAACCCACCATTTGGAATTGCTCAGAAACATACAAATCTTGGACAAAGAGAGCAAACACCTTTAATCTGCAACCTTTTACCTCTGGAAATAGAAAACAGAACCCTTGAGTCTCTAGATCCCCTGACCTCCAGACTAGAAGCTTCCATCTTAAGCCATCCACATCCCAGAGGAATCTTTCTTTCCTTGCAACTTTTTTTTTCTTTTCCTTTCTAAATTAATTGAGTTTGTTCAGTGTTTTTTTTAGTGCATAATTCTCCCTGAACAAATCGTCCCCAAAATCATTCTTTTTACATTGACTTTCTATTGTAAAATACGGTCTTTACTCCAAGGGATCTGTTTTCTCAGAGGCCTGATGTCCTGTGGTGCACTGTGCTCAGCCGAATGTAGTTTTAAAAGCATTGTATAGTGTTACAGACCGAAACTGTTTCAGATGGAATATACAGTATTTCGCATGAATTACATCTGGAGAGTCAGCATGTTCTCTATCAGGCATTGGCAGCCTCTGCATGGTTACTGTCAGCCAGCATCATCAATACATCTTTGTCCTCAGGTTCTTCTGTTTTGCTGTTTTTTATGTGACTTTTTAATCTTTGATTGCGCCGCTTTTGTTTTCTTAAACAGTGTGCACGTGCTCCCTTTTCAGAGTCTGTGCGTGTATCTTTTGCCTTGTTAAGGTGATTCAGTGTGTTGCTTAGGGATCTCTGAGCCCTCAGCTGTCTCTACAAAGCTTTTCAATTAGCCCTTAATTGCCTAATTACCTCTGGGCATCAATGAGCAATGGAGAGAAAGAGAAAAAAGGGGAAGTAAAAAGATGAGTGATCTAAAATAAAATTCAACGTTTTAGTCGAGAGGTCAAGGAAGGTTTGGGATGGTCCAGTTAGCCCCTGCTAGTAGACAATGTAACTGCATCATCTGAAGGCAAAACTATTTCTCTATTAAATGGCATTAAAATACAGCAGTGCATTATTATTATTATTATTATTGCACTGTCCAGATACAGAAAGCATTTCTTCCCTATAACTGAAATGAAAAAGTATCTTCACATTCCAATTGATTCTTCCTTGCTTTATTCCTTCAATATAAACAATACACATTATAATGTTCATGTTGGTAATTAATATGACTCAGTACTTAAAGTTAAACTATAATGCTAAAAATACACCTTTAGAAAAAGTGAGTATACGTTTTTTAATTAATTTTGCAAATAGCCTTTCCTAATAATGTGCTAGTTAGCAAGTTTCACAATGAATGAAGTTTACAGTATCTCAGAGAACTGTGCATCACCACACAGAGAAAAAGGGGCATTAGTATTTAAAAGACAATGCAGCAAAATGGATTGCTGTGAAAAGAGCTGGTTTTGGCAGGGGGAAAGGGTGTTGTTTTACACTACCACTGAGAAATTCTAGCCAAAATATGTTATAAACTTTTCATTCAGACCCAACTCCTGGAGAACCACAATTGAGTTTGATACTACAGCTCTAAAAATTACTAAAAAAAACTTGGAAAATGGGCATCTGATGGGCCCTTTAAAGAAAAATTCATGAATGCATGAAAAATGAAAGTGATGATAATTACTATTTTGGCAACATTTTAAGATAATGTGTCCTTTTTACATGTTACATGTACTTACTATTATAATAACAATTAATTATGCATATTTACACTAATCCTAACCCTAACCATACAGTAAGTACATGCTAATAATTATTTTTTAAACCGTGTAAGAGACACTTTGCCAGCCAAGCAGTAACATTTATCGGGATGCATGATAATACTAACAGCTTTCTCCAGAAATTGTAGGCCACATTAGTTTTAGTTCCTTCAAAATATTCAGAGTTCATAAGTTCTTGTGGTGGCAGCATAACAGGAAAATGCCACATGATGCATGTGGAACTTCAGACTGAATCTATTTTCCACTTTTCTCTATCTCTCCCTTTCTCTCCTTCTGATCTCTCCAGAAATGTAACTCTCTCTTTCTTTCGAATCTCTCTCTCTCGTGCGTGATCCCCCTCCCCCAAATCTTTCTCTTTCTCTCTATCTCTCTCTGGAGGGCTCTGAGGGAAGCAGTGAAGCGCCACAGCGAGCTCCTGTCTGTCACAATCACACATGTTTCCCATTAATGTGACAAACACAGTTGACATCCAATTTCCCCCATGCACGCCAGCTTCCCACAAAATGGATGATGAGACTGCAAAACCCACGTTCATGATAAACAGCGGCGTTCCTCAGCCTCAGGGGAGGAATCCACACAAACAGCGCCATCAAACACATGAATGGCATCTCATCTCATACTAAGTGAACGACCAGGGCAGGTGCGAGGGGAGGGGGTGAACGGAGATGCGCAGTGGCAGTAGTTATTTGCGCAGAGCGGATGTTTCTAGCGGCGGAGGCAGAAGCTGACACAGACACTGCGGCGTACGGGGCTCTGACAGGCCATTTAACTGTGCCATCATGACCTCTTGTTACGCCTGTAACAAACAATAGTCCTCAAACTCACTGAACAAATGTCGACTGTGTCAGAAGAACTACCAGTGAAACTCTTTTGGCATTCTGGGATGCCACTGTCAATCTTTACAGCCTCTCCTGTGTCATCTGACGTCATGACCGCACAGCCTCAGCGAAACCAAGAGGCCTGACAAAAAGAAATAAGAAACTTGGTGTCATTTGCTGCCTCCTGCTGCCACCTAGTGTTATATTTATGGCAGCAGTCGTGTCTTCAGTATGAATAATCAATGACGGCAGAAATGCAGCACACACAGGCGATGATTATTCATTAGAATGTCAGCCTTTAAAAGACAACAACAGGCCTTACGAGGAAACTGCTGAGCTGCGCACAAAGTGAATGCGTGGAATCCGATTACTTTGTTATCTCTCCCAGTGGGAAATCAAACATTTACTTTGAACAAGAAAACTTGGGGTTTCCATTACTCTCTGTCTCTCTCATTCTTCTGGCGCACCCCAACGCAACCGCGCCAATTGTGCAAATTTTCCTATTAGCATCAGATCAATAGTCTTCTTTAGTTTCCTCTATGCTACATTCCCGCTCTCAGTGAAACCGTAGTAAATCTGAGTGAAATTAAATTACTAATTGGTTTCAGAGGGACAAATGAAACAAAACTAAATTGATTGCTGTAATAAGTCTTTTAGTAAAAGCACTTTCAGTTAACTGTTTGGAGGGGTTTTACAAAGCAAATTAATTTGTCTTGTTTTCTTTCTGGGCTTTCCTTTTTCTTGCCTGTCTAGTTGCATTTTCTTAGTGTTGTCTTGTTCGTTCTCTCCACATGCAGGAGGGTGAGTTTCTGCATTGCTTGGGTTTGACTTGAGTCTTGTGTTACACCTTGATGAATTCTAGGACCTGGAGGCAGCAGGTGAGTAGAATTAAGAGGAGCGGCTACTAGAGTATAATGCTTTAGTACTGGTGTGCTGGCGTTCCCTTTCGACACTTTCACTCGTACTATGTCTGCTAGGACGCTATGGGAAAAACTCATTTTCCCTGCTAATTCCCTGATAATTCCCCTGCTGCCATCCGGCATTTTAAAAGAGCAAATTTCTCCAAGCGACTGAGATGCTTGGAGAACTCGCCACCGCTGTTCAACCTGCACATTTAGGACAGCCTGGGTAAGCACCATGCAGAAGCCACTCTGACCTGTGCTGAATGCCCGCACTGCGAGGCACTCAGTCTTGGCACTCTCCATGCTCGGATTGTGTACTTTTAAGGACACGACTCCGCCCCCGAGCCCTCCCGCCTCGTACGAGGTGGCGGGCACAACGCTGTGAGGATAATGAGCTCACGCCGGCTCAGCCCCTGCATGCCTCGTCACCTCCCCAGACGGCTGTTTCACCTGTGCTCTTCTTGAATGAAGCTGCGAGCGACCTCGTCTCATTTGGAAACAGCGAGGACAAGCTGCAAGAGGACTCCATGTCTTTTGCAGCCTCAGAAGCAGAGGAACTCTAGGGCTCAGGTGTCAGATGATGGCTCTCTTGAGCTCTTCCGTTTCCACTCAAAGGATGTCAGTGAGCTCGGTTTGGAGTGGACTCCAGCCATCTGGATGAGTGGTTCCTTTCTTGACACGCCGATCTCACCGACCAAACTTTTTGGCCCTTCCATCGAAGGATTCACGGAGTGCTTCACGGAGTCACAGAAGGCATCCCAGGTAATGCAACACTTCTTGCCCAAGCGCTCCACTGCATCTGCCTCTGCTGGCCGCCCCAGAAAGCCACAACAGCAGCCGAAGCAGGCGCCCAGGAGTCAGGGACCCCATCCCAGAGTAGTGCTGGACCCTCAGCTGCCAGCGTCCTTCTGATCTGCATCGCCAGAAAGAAGGGCAAAGTCTCGCCATGGCTGGACCACCTCACAAGCTGCTCCGTTTCTGTCCTCTACCTCGCACAGTTCCGGGTATGACACACAACATAGATGCAATGAATGGGTCACACCCACATTCTCACAAAAAGAGCAGTTTCTCTCAAAAGCACATACACACGAGTCAAATGTCCCTAAACAGCGACAAAGCGCTCTGTATTATAGAACCCCTATCCTTTCAGAAGAATGCCTGGCAAGCCATTCCCAGGGTTTCAAATTGGTTATGGGGATAGCAAAAAAAGTTACACCCTTCAGTTTGCAAGGCGGCCGCCGCCGCTCAGCTATGTCATCACCACTTCAAGAGCAACAACAAATAACGTTCCTGGGCACTGTAATAGACTCAATTCAAATGTGAGTGTCGATCTTGCCTTTCAGAGAATGATGGGTCTAATGGCCACAGCCTCATCAGTACTACGACTCGGCCTCTTACGAAAGCGGCCACTGTAATACTGGTTGAAATCGCGGGTGCTGATGCAGGCTTCAGCTCATAATGGATGGAAAGGCACCCAGCCTCCTCCTCTATGCTTTTCCCCCAGATCGCGCTGCTTCCCCAAGTTGTCAGCCGAATCAGGGCAGAAGGTCACCAAGAAGGTCACCAAGTCCTCTGGTGGAACCAGCTGTGGATTGCAGACCTGCACACAATGCTGACGGCAGCTCCGTGACACATTCCCCTGAGAAGGGACCTCCTCTCTCAGGCAGAGGGCTCAATCTGGCACCCATGCTTATGTGAATGTACACCCTGGCTTTCGCCTGCACTCGCTGTCATACATTGATCGTTCTTCACTTACAGTGTGGCGTGAGTGAACTGAGTTCACATAGCGTCTTAGCAGACGCAGTACGAGTGAAAGTGTTGACAGGGAACAAATAGGTTAATTCCGTAGCCCAGGTTCCCTGAGACATGGGAACGAGTACTGCATTCTGTGCCATTCTGTAACTTACTGTGGGCTTCCCAATCTCTTACCCCAATCAAACCATCTCCTCTCTCACCTCTGCTGAGGTTTCTAATACCTCATATACTAATACCTGAGGTTTTCATCCCAGACTCCGTGTAGGCTTCCCAGCCCTCCAACCCAATTAAATAATTTCTCTCACCTCCGCTAAGGTTCCTCATACCTCTGCGTAGGCTTCCCTGTTCTCCATCCCAGTTATATTACTTTCCTCTTAACTCCACTGAGGTTCCTCATACATCCGGGTAGGTGTTCCCTCAGCCTCCGCGTAGGCTACCCTTCCATATTAAAAAAAACAATAATAAACAAATTTAAGACCCAGCATCCTCTTAAACGCATTTTTTGGCCTCACAAATTTGGCTGCTGTCTCTAAATGCTCTTTTTAGGGGCAGACGGTGAATGAGCCAAACGCAGAACCCTCACCCTCGCTAGGGTTCTATTCCCTAGGCTTCGGGGTCCGCCGTTTTCCGGTTCGCTCCCCAGACAGCTCGCCAAATTTGCGCCATATATAATCCAATATATTACCAGGAAATGAGAACTCTTGAAAGTTTATGTTTTACAAAAAACATGGTTTCGAGAGGATCGTGAACGCAGTAATCACCCACGGCTGGTAGCCGATTTCCAAATCAAGCATGCCCAATCAAATTCACCTCCCTTTACTATAAAATATCCCTGCTTCCATGTTCCCACATCTTGCTTTGATCACACCCCACCTCCTCCCCTTCTCCACCTTCTACCTCTTCTCCCTCGTCAGGGGGGCAGACGGTGAACGAGCCAAACGGCGAACCCTCACACTCACACTCACCCTCGCTAGGGTTCTATTCGGTTCGGAGTCCGCCGTTTTCCCGGCTCGCTCCCCAGACAGCTCGCCAAATTTGCGCTATATATATTCCATTATATTACCAGGAAACGAGAACTCTTGAAATGAGAATGTCCCTCAGGAAGAAGGAAACTGATTTGTTTGTTTTATATAGATTTATTTACAGCTTTGCTTTAAAATGTTGATGGAAAAATACTGTTTGTCTCCTGATAAACAGTCTGACAAATAATTTCTAGAAGCACATTAAAGCATTTGACAAATTTTTGCAAACCAAATAGCCCCTATTTACAAGACCAATACTTTTGCTGTATCTCTCCAATAATGGAAATGTAGGAGCAGGATATAAAATGAATATTGATAGAGGACTCTTGACAGACTATACAGTAATTGCATAACTAAAGAATTTCTACATTAAAGTAGCCCCACCCCATAAAATGACCAGAGCACAACTAAAAGGACAAACTCAAAAATTTAGAACACCACTTGAAGATACATATTGTAAGCCCTTCACCTGTTTTGATGGCAAACCTTTATTAATTATTGTGAATGCATTTTGTTGTTGTTGTTTTTGAAGTGTGAATAAAAAGTTTTACCACAGGCTATAGAAGCTGTCTATATAGTGATGATTAGAACACTTGGTTTCAGTTGTTTTTGTTGACTTTACAATACCCATGAAACAAACTATTGGCAGAACTACCCATGACGGAAGGAATCTGTAAGAACATTGAAAATGATGGACTGGCCCATCAACTCCAGTGAGGGTGAGTTAGAAAATAATCTGGACAGATCTATTGTGCATTAATTCAGGCTTTTGGCTTGAGTTACGTTCTCAGGAAGTATAAGAACGATGTGCTTCTGTAATTTCTTCAGAAAGTAGACATACCAAATATTAAAATTAATATTAAGTGGATAATGATCAAATGATCAAATTCAATCATGTTTTGGAGGCAAAAAAGGTTTCAGATCTGTCAGGTGTTCTAACAACCACTGTATATTTTAATGAGAGAGTTCCTCCTAAAATAAAGATTCTGTCATCATTTGTCTACAGTGATATATCATTTATGAATATCTTTACTTTTGAAAGATCAAACAAGTCTGAAACAACAAATTATGTCATTTTGAGTTGAAACGTCTCTTTAAAGTTGTATTTATTCTAGTAATTATGGGAATTATTTAATTTTGTATATTAAATAACATAATTTTGCTTTTGGAAACAAAATTAAGTTCAAGTTAAATATGATCACTATTGTAAGTCACCACTGGGGGCCGCTGATGCACGCAATGTTGATATGAACCTAAAACACGGCGAGCGGGAATGCTGAAATCTAAAGCTGCTTATTATTGCATACCTAAAAAAAAACAGAATATATATACATGATCTATCAAGACATATAAAGCTGAATGCACAGATATTCAAAAACATTAAGTTTAATATTTGTATTATTATTAGTTTGCCTATTTAGTTTTGATTTAGTTTACATTACAAAGCCTTATTTCATGAGCAAACATCATTGATCCTTTGAAATATATACATAGTTTTTACACTGAAATATATAAAGAGTTGATGTACATATGCATCTGCAGTTGATAAGACAAGGAGTTTTTTCAGTACACCTATCCTTCACACACACTGTACAATGAAACATGATTCAGTCACCATTCACTTAAATGGACAAAACCTTCTCATAACATGTGTTTATGTTCGACAAAAGACCTTCACACAGGTTTGTAAAAACATGAGGGTGAGTAAATAAGAACTTTCTTGACTTCACAAATAGGACCGGACATAACATCAACTTGCAAAACTTCCTGCTTAATGCAGAAGTTTATTACTGAGAACAGAAGCAGATGTCATACACATATTATGCTATTTTAAAACGTCTTACTGCCACAAGGAAATAATCTCATTATCTGTATCTACAAATATAGTCACCATTAAAAAAAACAGCTCTTGTACACACCCTTTTAAATATGAAAAATTGCAAGACATTATTGGGAATTTAAACACACATTTTCTTAAAAGTCTGGCTTTGCAAAGCACATATAAACCATACACATAAAACAGAATCAACTTACCAATGTATCACATAATGATAAATACTTTCACAGCACTTGTGCAGAAATAGTTCACAGATTTACAATTAAGAACAACGTGAGGGTCAACAAGCCTTGTAATTACTAAACTTAAAAATATGGTTTTCTAGATCAAGAAAAGGGCAGTTTATCGGTCCTTTTTACATTTTTGAATGCACAATTCCAGGGGATGTGTCTGTTTCAAGTTCCCCATTCTGAAAAACAAATAATTGCAAAAAGAAAGTTTCCTGTGTGGCATAAGACCTGGCCCACAGGAATGCTTTCTCATAGAGCTACTTCAAAACAAGTAAGTAGTACAATAAATATTTATTGTCATAGTAACATGAGACAGAAATCAAATGACCACCTTTTAATGAAGTGCAATTTATATTTCAGATAATTCAAAACTTCCCTGCAGCAACAGTGAAGCGCTAGTACTAGAGTAAATACAGTAAGTAGCTTCTTTCATGTGCATCATGAGCTATCTTGCATTCTTATCACCTATTGGTGTGGTCAAATCGACCACCAGCATCCCCTTTACTCATTTGTCGTCCTTATGACTGATATAACATCATGTTTCCATTATTCTTAACACCATAATGAATACCACATCTTTCTGAGAATAAATCCTTTTACAGATAAGTTAGCTTAACCTATTTATTTTTCCCACCTACACAACTGAAAACATTTGAAGGCATAGTTCAAGCAAAAATAAAAATTTTGTCTATGCATTTCACAGAAGAAGAAAAAAATGCATGATCCTTTTATGGTGAATTATTTCTTTTAGGAGACAATATGACAGTACATAAATCAAATATGAGGCTTAATTAATCTCAGTATAAAGGATTTATCATATGCACTAAAGAGATTGAAAGGTTTGAATTCTCTCTGCAAGGGGCAGCAACTGAAAATCAATCATTTGATTACAATTTCACATAAAAAGGGAGTTCTATGGAACCAAAAATTCTGCCTAAAGTATTTGAATTTTTGGATGAACTGTCCCTTTAAGAATCCAAACAGAACCTTATTTGGAATTAAATTCCACTAAAATCTAAAGCTGTCCGAATAAGATCCTATTTGGAATAAGCAGACCACACATAAGTCTGGTGCTGTTTTCTGCTGTTCGTCAATGTTCATAATTCGCTCTGATTTCTGCTCTTCAGTGACATAGCCGTGGTTAATGTGTTCCGTGAGCAGTTTTTGTTATTCTTGACCTTTGTGAAATGGTTCTGCATGTACTTGCGGAACTTTGTGGTGGCGAAGCAATACACCAGTGGGTCTAGTAGGCAGTTGAGCCCCATAAGCATAAGGGTGATCTGGTGAGCATCGTTTAAGCTTTGGTGAGTTTCATCCTTCCAATCTTTCCTCAACTTCAGCACGGACAATGCCCAGGGACCCTGAACCACATGGTGGGGCAGAAAACAGATCACAAAGACACCTATGACAGCACACAGCATCCTCAAAGCTCTGCGCTTGGTACCACCGGGGCGCCTTCCAGTGCTGGCTCGAGGCTGACTAATGGGTTGCCTCAGAAGAGCTTGAGCAATCAAAATGTTGCAGACGATCACCATCGAGAAAACAAGAAAGAAAAGGCCAATAATGATGAAGTGGGTGATGGCCACTGTGTATTTAGCAGATTCATCATTGTTGTGATAACCTTCAAAACAGCGACGAATGTTATTGTCCTCCTGTATTCCTGGCTGAATGAGATATGTAACTGCAGTTGCAAGAGTAACGCCCCAAATTAATGTTGAGATGATTGCTCCACGTTTCCAGCAGTCAGAAGAAGCAGCCACTAGCGGCCTGGTAACGGCCCAGTATCGGTTAACGCTGATGACAGTAAGGAAGAAAATAGAGCAGTATGTGTTGATGAAGAAAAACGAGCCTGTGATACGACAGAGGGGATCTGAATACTGCCAGTCACCACGATTCATGTAGTAGCCAATCCAGAACGGTAAAGCGGACACAAACAGCAAGTCTGCAACGGTCAAGTTGGTCATGTAGATTCGAATTTCATTCATGGCTTTAGACTCACGCATATGGTGCAGCACATAAAGGGCATAGCAGTTGGATATTAACCCAAAGGCAAAGACCAAACCATAAAATATAGGAAAGACAGTGTAACGAAACTCTGAGTCAATGAATACATTTAAGTTGGCAGTGCTGTTATTTCCAACGGTCCCAATGGTTGATGTCGTCATCTTGTGCGCCTGAGAACAAAACAGACCAAAAAGGCAATATATGATTATATGTATTTCCTTCTAATGTATTTGAAAAATTATATTGCCTGGTACAACGTTTGATACTGTCAGAAAGCATGATGTTCACACAATTATCCTTTTGGGCTCGTCACACTTTGCACTCAATATATAGGCCTACTTTGGCCTTTAGAGTGGTCTCTGCATTTTTAAGTGCCCATATTATGCCTTTTCAAATCTTTCATGCAGTGTGCCATGTAGCGCAATGTGAACACAAACTATCTGCAAAGTTGTGACACCGACAGTGCACAATAAATAAAGTAATTGTCTAGCAAAAAAAAAAGTCGGCTCACATTATGGAATGATTTTAGACTCAAAATGATTAATAGATGCACGCACAATTATCCATGCGCTACGTACATTTAATGCATGCGTCTTATTACAAACACACAAATACCTTTCGATTTGAGTGTGTGTACATTCAGGATTGAATG
>JAUCMT010000036.1:10326449-10353745 GCA_032357475.1 Enteromius thamalakanensis
TCGTGATTAAAAATCGAGATCGTTCGATATGGGAAAAAAAATCGTGATCACTTTTTTTGCCATATCGCCCAGCCCTATGTTAGGTGGCGCTTATTGGAAATCTGGTCACCCCATACTCTAAGCTCTCCAGAGCTTTCCATTTCTAATATGGTATTTAGTAGTAACAGTATGAGATTTTCATGGTATGATAATCGTCTCAGAAAATATCACGGTAAACGGTATTAAACTATCATCATTATTATTATAATCATCAGCTACAATGACCCTTAAATGAATTAAAGGAAATATGTTTTTTGGTTGAAAATGTTTTATTGTAACAAACTTTTTTTTTCATGAAAATTAAAAAAAAACTTATGGTAGTATGCTTTGCATCTCCCATTTAAACAAAATAAGGAAGAAGCTATTTCTCTTTATATTAGACAAGAATAAATCAAACTGTTTTTTTTCTTTAACAGCATGTATGGGAGAGCAATATGTGCAGGGTCATGTTGGATGGATGTAAACATGGATGTAAAAGGAAGTGTATTTGGTGATTATTATTATTATTATTTTAAATAAGAGCAGCTCTGGATATGTTCATGTGTTCACGTCTTCACATAGTGAGTGAGACAGCAGACGCTGTAAAAAGCACGAGCATCACGCGTACTTGAGTGTGTACTTGATATACAGTATTAAGCGAAACGGCGCTGCTCAGTCATACAGAGACACAAAATATAGAATACAATATATAGCAGGGTTTGTGCGCTCTATATTCACAGACACGTACATCGTGATTTGATTTACTGCACAGCTAGATGTTGATTTATCCAATTACATGACTGGATTCCGGGATTCCCTCTGCATCAAAAATAATACGACTTTAATATTTGTGTCTTCGCTGAGGGACGGTGCCCGTGAATATGGAACATGATTGATGTATTTTTGTCCTTTTGGCCTAATGGCTAGGGAGTTGGACTTATATCCCAAAGGTTGTGGGTTCGAGTCCCAGGTCCGGCCGGGATTGCGGGTGGGGTTAGTGAATAACTAGTGCTCTCTCCACCTTCAATACCACAACTGTGGTGAGACCCTTGAGCAAGGCACCGTTCCCCCAACTGCTCCCCGGGTACCGCAGCAATGGCTGCCCACTGCTCCGGGTGTGTGTTCACGGTGTGTGCGCACTTGGATGGATTAAATTCAGAGCACAAATTCCTAGTATGGGAAACCATAGATGGCCACATGTCACTTCCTTTCCTTCATTAATCCATCATAATATTTAAAACTGAAAATATTTGTACTTATCAAATAGCAGTTAAATAGCAGTTTCACTTGCAGAACCTGTTTTGTCCCATATCTCAAGAGTGACTGTACTATGCCTTAATCAAGTTGAGTTGAGAACAGCCAATAGGATGTTTCAATAGTGACCTTGTGTTGAGGGGCCTGTTAAAGGAACAGCATCAGGCGTAGCCCACCTTACTATGCAGATCTTATAGTGGCCACATGGGGGCACCAAGGAATCAAGAATACTGTCTCATGCCTTTAATTCTGTACAGATTTCAAATGTTTCTCGTTGCCCATTAGGACTATAAAAAGGTGTAGTATAATTGTTACATTTTTTCAATTAGTATGATTATTATATTTTTAATTCTCAAAAATTATAAAACCCAAAACGCTAATTCTGTATATAATTCCCAATGATTAGACCCATCTAGGGTGAACCCGCAACATTAGTTACAATAATAATTTTTATAAAACAAAAGGAGGACGTACTGACGACGACGTGAGTTGGTAATAGGATGGTAATGGGATTACATGCATACGACGTCGTGGTTACATTGCCTATTGGTAAATCATAAAATTACCAAAAATGACCAATATGTTACGTAACTGTTACGTCTTGTGTTAGCTGGGAGGGGAGTTCAAGCAATACAAGCAAGAACACAAAACGACTATAGCAAGCTATAGCAAATATTAGCATAAAAAGTTATGTGGCTATGGCTACACCGCAAAAATCAAATGCAGAGCAGCTACTCCCCTTCAGGCACAACAATCTCTTTTATTTATTCATCATTCACAAGACAGAGATCAGTCTATAAGGATCCAGTCTGTGGAAGATGAAGAGAAATTCACAAGACTAGTACAGCAACATATGTTAACAAAATCATGCCGTTTTTCCTCTGTTAAAAGACAAAGCTCATAAATAAAAAAGAGGGGTGGAAAAATACTTGAGTTTATAGTTAAAGTGAGTTGCCTCATGCAATGCTACTTTAGTTTTAATATATATTAACTTTAACAACAAGCACACAGCTCTAGCCCTGATGGAGCCATAGACTAAATCCTGGATTAAGGTTAACGATAGTCTTTAACCAAACTGCTGTTATGGTGGGTAGCACTGCCTGCAACAGAGATGAGAGCAGAACAAACCACAGGGCACAATAAAAACACACTTCACGCTCTTATCTACGAGCCATCTTTATATAACATTCTCACTGTGGTTTTTATGGTCTGTGAGATTCATTTTTTATTCTTTTTTTTTAAGGACTTTACGCTTGGGTGGCACACAATCAGGATAACGAAAGTGGGTCTACATGTAGTTTTATAGTGTTTCAGCAAATGTGGGATTGGTGTATTATGTAGGCCTGCATGCATGCAAAGTTCTCTAGATGGCAATGTTTCCTATGAAGTTTATAATCATAACTCTGTCAGTTTGTTCTGGTCATCCTTTCAACACTGCTGATATGCAGTTATATCATTAGAAACTAGTGACTAGAGTCACTGAATTATTAAAAGATTCACTCAGAAACAATGATTAATTCTGGAATTAAACCAGTCCTGTGTGTGGCGTTACAGTAATTTAATGTAGCTTACTCAGTATTAGCTACATTCTGTATTACACTCGTGTTGTTGGTGATAAAAATTAATTTCGCATAACTCTGGAGCTATGTCACTTTTGTTGAGTGAACACTTTTTAAATGCACTCTGTCTGGGCAACACACCATTAATTTCATTGCATTTTTTAAAACTCCAATCATTATGTTCTGCAAATGGAATCTGGGGAAGAGATGGGGCAAATGCACCCAGGTGCTCTTTGGGGAATGTTGGCCTGCAGCCCAAAGGCTTCATGCGATATTGTGGAGATAGACTGAGCCACATTCCAAAAGAAGCTGAAAAACCTTTCACTGCATATATCCTCTCACATTTAGATGACATCACAACATGGTTTGTTTACATCTTGGGTCTGCTCTGTTGAGAACAGTGAGAAAGACATCATGAGCCATCTTATGTCTAATCTTGATCTGATCTGATACTGTTAATATGGATTGTATTATGGACTTACAACTCTGCACTACAGATAGAACAGCTTGTATAAGTGTCTAAAAAAAAGGTTGATTACACTTCACTGAATATAAATCTCTTCTTCTAACATCTGCAAGCCCGCATTTTAACGTAAGAGAGGGTGAAAAATATACCAGCACAAGAGAAAGAGATAAAGCAAGAATACTCAAAACTTCTCTGTGGTGTTGTAACACACTGATGCCGGGGCATGTCCCAGCATGCCTTGCTTTTGTATCATGCATTTCACATGGCTGAGGCTGTTCTTTTAAATAATTTAACATCAGAATGACACAAATGAATGAAATAAAAATATGTAACAATTAGATATTTTGTTTGTGATCCTCATGCTTCTTTCATTTTAATCAAACAAAGTAATCGCACCTTGCAAGCAAAGCCTTAAAACTTATTAACTGTTCTGTGCGAGGCAATAACCTAAATAACTGGGGTGTTCATATGACAAAGTGTCTAGTATGTTATGTAAGAGCACATTTTCCCATATCTAGCTCACGGTTCGCCAAAGTGAGAGCTTGTGATGTTCTCTCCACCTACAGCTTTTCCTGCTGTGACATGCAGCGGCCTTATACAAAAATAATTAAGGAGTGAAGGACTTTGTTTTGATTTAACCAATGACAGCTTGTGTAGGAGTGAGAGACTATGAATGCCACTTGTGCTTTATCCACTGACATTCACATTCTTTACAGGTGTACAGATGTGATGATACAAAAAGTAAAAAATACTTGCTATATTGTCTTGATATATTTATGACATACCTTGCTAGCAGGTATAACCTTCTGTTATATCCTATATGCCATACCTGCTAACCTAATGGTTGATACTTGCAACATCAATATAGATATATAAATGCTTTCATGGCAAATAAAATAGAGCATTATTCTCCTAAAACAAGCAGATCAAAGTCATATAGTGAAGATTACCCTTGACCATGGCAGGTGTAACTATAGTTGGTAACACTTTAACTACTCTGAGGCCACTAGGCTGTTTTTAGAATTTTATTTCTGCCATGTGCTTATTCAGGATCACTGCCACTGGAGAAAGAGAAATTTTAACTGCCATGAACAGAGTGTATATAAAGCTTGGACTGTGATGAAGTCAGCCTGGTTCATTCATGTCTACTGACTTGATGTATAAACATATGATATGATATGATAATCGCTCTTATATTATTTCATAATTAAACAAAACATAATAGATTGACATGTAAACACCAGATGAGTCTGGTTGTGGATTGGTGGGCGGCATTTACTTTTTAGGTTGTAATAATACTAAATGTATGCCTGGTTCACTGAGTACACTGAGGGCTTAAATAGTAAATTGCAGAACTAGGATGAAACTTGGCAACCACACTAACATACTGTTGCTCTCAGAATTAAATGTTTTCCATTCTTTTTGGACCAGAAACAGGACTGTCTGCATTTGGAGTGGATATAAATGTTTGAACTCCCCTTAGAAAATAACACTGTCACGCGTTCTTTCATCTCAACATCTAGCAAAAAAAGTGGAGTGAGAGGGTTGTTTTTCTAATGAGAAACCGCAATGCATTGCTTTGAAATTACTCTAATGAAGAATAAAAAGAATGCAACCTAAAACAGTGTGGGTCCTAAAAATATAAGGGTGTTTGTGATTTTGGTGGTAGCTTGTGGGTTGAGGCTGTAAACCAGCAATCAGATGCTGGTTCATATCCTGCTTTAGAAACCCAAGGACGTCAACTTTCTCTTAGACCGCTGCCTTTTCAGCAGTGCTTGAACTGTTTCTGACCACTATTTTTATAAAAGTGTTTAAGTGAAACACCTAATATGATGTTATTCTATATATGTTAATAGAAATATGTTTCATTTAACCCTGCCGCACTGTTGCCTTTGAGTAACTTTTCTTTTTTGTGATATGACCTAACAACAATATGCATACAACATGATTTTTACCCAACAAAATTAGGTAACAATTGATGTTGTTGTCAGCGTTAATGTTAATATATTTTATAATTTATATTTAAAACATATTTAATATAATTGCAATTTGTTAGCAAACTATTTGTTGGACACAATAAATGGTTTAAATTTCAACAGTGAAATTGATATAGCTTACCTTTTTTTTTTACACATTGTATTTAATTTTTAAAATGTGTTTCAGTGTTTCTTTAAAAATGTAAGAAAAGTTTTAACACCCTTATTAATAGTACTAACAAAATCTTGTATTCCCGTTATTCCCCAATCTTCCTCTAGAGCTCAACGCTGGTCTGAACCGTCGCTCTTTCCCTCTCATCGGGGAAGGCGGGACTGTATTAACCGGGCAGGGCGTTCTTTCTGCGGTCACAGGCGGCGTAGTCGTTCTAGGGGTGGGTCTTTCTTGGCAAAGGAAAACCCACCTTTTTCATTGTTTGGATCTCGAAGGAATGTGATGGTTTGATCTTGCGGCGCAAGGGAGGGGGTGAGAGAAGGAACTAACGTTAGCGAGGATCTGCTGAGAGCTGCTATATTCATCCTCAAAAAGTCAAACGCGACTGAGTGCTTTGCTCTTCCAGAGAGCTACTTCCGAAAAACTATCACCGTTCTTCTCCCGGTGCTCAAGGTAAGAGAAATCCGAAGCGGGGCTATAAGGCTAGTTTAGTAGAAGTGGAGCTGAATGGTGGAATCTTGCCCCCTAGACACAACTCCAAACTGCGGCGACTTTGTCACCCTCCTCCTCCTCCCCCTCCTGTTCTCTGCAGTGGAGGAGCTCGATAAGCCGAACTGCGGCGATTTTAGTCGAGCTACTTTGTAACTGATGTCGGATTGATAGAGATGCGAGAGTAAACTCACCCGGGACTTTCCAAACGGCGGATGTTTAGTGGCCGAGCGGTAACTAAAACATCATCGAGTATGTTCTGAATTTTAAGGGACCTTCACCAGAGATTCCCTCTGTACTCTGATTGAAGCGTTCTACGTCATTAGCATCGCACTTTGTATTGAAATAAAGTTTACATTTACAGCATTTAAGCTCGATTGGCACTTTATATGTTGTGCGCGAGCACTGAAATGTCAAGCCGAATTAAATTCCTCGCCACGTACACCAGACGTTCCCAAGAATATTTTGAGTTTCCAAACAGGAAAAGTCGCTCTCTTTAAGAACTTTAAGGGAATTTGGGTCGGTTAACGTTAACTTTACAAGCCAGAGTCTAAATGGTGTGATTCTAACAGAAAGCAGTTTTCTATGTGCTTAACCTTGAAAGCGTGTTTTTTTTTCACACGTTTTTACCGAATAAGCAAGCAAGACTCATTCCTGTGTGGGACTGTTGAGGGCTTCGGTTATGAAGCTCATGCTCGCCTGTCAGATATCTAGTGTTAAATGTGGTTTTCTGTATCGTTACGTGTAGCTTTTTGACGCAGTGTGCGTCTCGGCTTGCACTACTGTCGGACGCGAATAGAAAATGTATTTCAAGAAGTGACTATTAATGTTGACAGCAGCTATTAGAGATGCGAGGTGCGTTCACACGCGGTGACAGGCACGATTTAACGCGTTTGATGTCTTTAAACATACGCCTAACCTTACATGGCTCATATTTAAGCTTGTATTAGAAATGGAAAGTCTTCTTTTTGCCTTGGCCTAAAAAAATCAAGTGTTTATTTTTGACTTGCCTGCTGTAAGAATGGTGGGATGTCGAGTAGAGGTCAGGAAGACTGATGCTTTCCTCAGGTTTTTTGGCAGTCTGTGCATTATAGTGTATGCTCATGTCCCAATCGAGAACACATAGCATGCAAAAAGTATTTATGTTAAAGGAGTAGTTAAGCCAAAATGTAAAATTACGCCATAAAATACTCACCCCCAAGGCATCCTAGGTGTATATGGCTTTCTTCTTTCAGCAAACACAGTTTTATAAAAATGTACCTGGCTCTTCCATGCTTGGTAATGCTGGTGGATGATGGTGGCCATGATTTGGAAGCTCCATAAATCGGGAAAAAAAGTACTCTCTCAGTACGGTTTTGAACTTAAACTTAAGTTCAAAACCGGATATATTTTAAAATTTTTGTACATATGCACTATTCAGTATTGTTTTGACGTATGCATTTTGCAGGTAGCATGTTAACTCTTAAAATTGCTCTTTAAAGTGTCCGACAAAGCACTTTAATCAGAAATACAAAGTTGAAATGTTGATCACTTGACATGCTTAACTAAACAGTATACATAATTCAATTTGGGGCAGAACTGATGTCTCTGTAAGTAAAGAGAGTGTGTTCATTCAATAGTTCCAACCAACAGTGTTGCTTCTTTACAGCCTGTAATCAGATGCTATTGGTTTGCACTATAGTTATGTAGTGGTATCCAATAGGCGGGTAGGCAGTTTTATGCCTGTAATCTATAAAGGTAGATTTTAGTAAATCTTAAAAAAAGTCCTTAAATAGAGCAGGAATTGTTTAATTAAAAGATTTATCCATGGAAAATCAATATGAAATTTGTACACATCAGTATTCATCAGTCAGGTAAGCAGTAGTGGTGATGGTTGGGGGGTTGGGGAACTGACAGAAAAATGAAACGCTAAGCAAAGAAAGAGCAGCAACCCCCATACAAGCTCCATTACATTAGGCAGGTGGGGCCCATAAAGCAAGAGGAAGAGAAGACGAGTACAGAGAGGACCTGCCATGACCTGTCCCAGACTCAAATGCACTGACGGATTTCCAGTAAAGCTCTAGAACACTTTTCTGTGTTTGTTTTAGTATGAACAGTAAACTAGCCCACTTATCTAAATACTATTACGGTTTACTGACAGTTGATAGTATATTTGCGCTTTCTTATTATCAAGTGGGATTAATAAAGGTGCTTATGTGAATCAATGCATTAATTTAATTGACTTGACTTTAATGTCACTGCATTTTTTTCTCAATGAGAGAATTAATTTCCTTCCTTCAAAGCAAAACAAAAAAACGATGTTCCCCAAACAATTTAGTCAGATATCAACACTGAAAGGATGTTTGATATGCCCTCATCCTCGAAAACCATCAACAACTCTACATGGCGTCAAAGAAAACACAACCCTGCCCCTTACTACATTAAGCATTAAATAAAGGTGTTTGGTTGGAGCTTGTAAAATCTGGGGAGAAACCAGCTGACAGCCACTGTACTAGACTTCAGCTGGAGATCTGAACCCCATTCTAGAGCCGGGTGTATTTGCTTTCTGTCAAAAGCCAGCAGACACTCTTGTGCTGTTCTTTGTCTGTTTCTATTGTGGCTTATCTCAGTCTCATGTGTTTCATGACCTGCAATGCCTTTTCACATGTCTCTCACCTTAGACGGGCAAAGGTTGGTTTCTGATGAACTGTTATTGTTATACAACAGTACATGTGAACTTTGTCACCTGAAACAGGATGGGTGGGTGTTTATGAGAGAGTGAAGGCAGGGGCAGTTCTCGAGAAAGGAGACAGTTTGCACAACGCTCAAGCGATGATGACTGCTGGTGCACTGTAATTCCTGCCCTCCATCTCCACTTTTCTTTATGAGCTGGCCCTGTGTCTGGTTTTGCCAGTCTACTGATTGCTTTTCCACTTGGAGGAAGCATGCAGCGAAACACTTGTAATGGTTATCTGTGTCCAATAAGAGTAATTACCAGACTTAGCACCAGACCCGAGGATTATGGAGAGGCTAAATGACTAGTTTGAGGTTTAAATTGAATATTGCGGTTCAGTCCTGGTGTTCCCTCTCTTAATCTTCTCTCGTTTCTTTCCCAAACAAATGAACTGACGGATTTTGTCACCGCATTGTCAGTAGGTCTGTTACAAAATCGTAGTTTTACAGAAATGTTATGAGTTTTGGTATTTTACATGACGTCATTGTTCTCCTTTCTCTACAAGTATAGGGTCATGATTTGGCACTTCTCTTTAAATGCAAACGGAAGTGAGATTTGTTGAGAATTTTGCCACAATGATGTATTTTTTACATGTAAGGTCATTGTAAATGTCATTAGCGGATTAGCTTTTGGTGCCCAGTAAACGCATTGCAGCACTGCATTAAAATGATCTTGAAAATGGCAGTGGATATAGAATAGCTACATAATATTGAAAGAAATGACAAAACGTTTTCAGTAATTCTTAGTGTTTCTGTGAACATACACAGATCTGGCACTCAGCTGAGTCACTCTTTAGTTTTGTGATTTCAGGGAGTGGGAGAGCTCGTTGAAAGACATCTAGCTTGAGGATGAGGTGTTAAAGTGTGAACACAAAAAGATTACAGCTGCTCCTCCCACTCACAAACATATACTGAACCAGTCCAGCTGTCCCAGGCTGCCCTGAGGACTGATCTTCACACAGTACCACAGGACTCCATGCAAGGGTGTTTCTTCTGTGACTATGTTTACACCTGGGATTGAAATTATTTATTAGTTATTTATTCTTCCAGATGTGTAAAATGCAAAAAAAATGGTGTTTCGATTAACTGTTTTCATCCATACAAAATAACCATTGACTTGTACTTTAACTTTGTTTAAAAGTGACTTCTGTGTGAGCTGTGCTTCATAAATCACTACACTGTTGACAACAGACACTGGACCTTTTTTGTTAGCAAATGCTGTGAAATCAAAATTGCCGAAATGTATTTTGTCAGCTCGCATTACTTTTTTTTGTGGTAAACAATTCATCACTGCACGTCAGTCCACAGAAAAGAAAAAAGAAATTAGCCTTTGTAACCTTCAAACCAAATCTGAAAATGCTCCTCCCCTCTAAAAGGACGTGCCTTCTCTGATGACATTAGGTGCGTTTGAGATGCACTACACTAGCCTGCCACCGGCTGGCGAGAGCAGCCCTTTGCAGTCGGGGGAGGAGTAAAGAGACGGCCGTCAGGTCGGACACTTATAGGTCTCCGTAGTGACTTTTATGTTTACGTTTATTATTTGTATCTTTGTTTTGTAGTTATCTATAGGGCATTTTTCAAATCTAAGCAGTTTATTCAGTGAAGTGAAGCCTCTCACAACATCCATAAAAAAAAAAATCGGCCTCTGGTCGACCAGTTTTTACTCTTATACATACAAATATATATTTACCACATCGCCTAATCTTCATTTTCATCATTTATGTTTTGTTTGAATATCAGATATTCCATATAAAGATTGATTACATACAGGAACTTTAAAAAAAAAAAAAAAAAAAAAAAAAAGCCAGCACACATCGTGCTTTTAAATCACATTATCTGACTAATGAGAATAAAGTGTGTCGTCTTCAAGGCTTTCACAGTCGATTTTGAGCAACTGCAGTGCCTGACCTGTGCGACTGCAGCCGATTTCTTGCGGCGCCGCATGAAGTCGAACACACCTATTAGTGTGACGCTTGGGCATTAGCATGACATCCTTAACCACGCCCCACACACTGTCAGTGTTCATTTCTAAATGAAATGCCTACTTTACAATTCACATTTACAATTTGCTTTACAATTCGCTTCTGGATCTTCATTTATCTTAATGCATGCAGGGCCTGTACGATTTGTTTGATGCATCTAAGCAATACATTTATTTCATTTTGTTAATGACGTTTGGGTTGGGGTTTTCACATGAGGAAATCTGCAAGTCGTAAAATCTTGTACACATGCGCATTTAATGTGTTTAGCACTAATTGATTGTTCCACAAGGTTTCAACACTGGCCCAGGCTGATGTTTCACAGTAGAAAGTGCTTGTTTGAGTGGGTTATGAGATACTTAAGATAAACCTTTCTAGAGTCAAACACTTGCATTTGTGCATGCTTATACTCTAGCACAAATACAAAAATGAAGGATACTATGGGCTTTAGGAGAAAGAGTTATAGGCGACCCTTGTTTTTGGCATTTTCTATTAAAAAACCCCACATCAGTTGACCACTATTAGCATGCAAGAACTCACAGCAGTTAAGTAATAGAAAGGCACACAGCCAGAACTGACATCCCAAGTACTGCACTGCGTCTGGAATTGCTGATTTGTGCTAAGATCTGCTCAGACCTGCTCCTTCTGTGATGTTTTGCATCATAGAAAATACTTGTAAGAAGAACTCATCAGATTCTCCAGTTCTAAGCACTCAAAGTCATCTGTAATAGACGGCAAATGTCTTTTTTCCTGAAAAGCGCCCCACCCTTTTGCTTTTTTCACCTGCACACAAACACACCCGTGTTTACATTTGAGCCTGTGTACAGAATCCAGAAGATTTAGTGTGCGTTAAATAGCAGGTGTGTATTTATGTGGTATTTTTACACCTGGATCCGTGTCGGTGATCAGATTGCAAGTGGTCAGCCGAGACCAATCACTGTTCTCACCTTGTTATTGGCGTGCATCTCAAATGCTTGTCATTCCTCGTTGATCTTTGATCTTTGACCTTGCTTCTTTCTCCCCCCTCATGCGTGACGCTGCTGTTGAGGAGTTTGGGTGCAAGAGTGGGAGTGTTTGAAATATCTCTAAGGACTCCTGAAATAGCTCAGCGGAACCGGAGTGATGCACTCACAGCAGCCTACATGCTCTGTGATGGTGTAATGTTCTCTTTGTATCCGAGACGGCACGCCGGACACAGCTGCAGCACTCTGCCTCTGCAGAACCAAATGGTTATATTTAAGTTCATTAGCTTCTGTGCGTGTTTGTATTGGGTGGAGATGGGGAATTCCTTCAGGGATCTGGCTGATGGCTCTCAAGCACTGTCCTGATTTCATTCTCCTGTGTTGTGCTACAGTCTAGTGTGCTACAGAGGGCTAATAGGAGTTATTTTGAATCTAAAAATCGCTAGGACGGACTGGGTATTCATGATGTACTTGCCTTGATTTGATTCATTTGTAGTTAATTAGGGATTTGAATGCAATTGGGTGTTAAGAAAGAAACCTGTATGTTAATTAAGAAAGCTAATGTCCAGATAAAAAGGTTTTGCCATTATTTCTTGTTTTGGGACGTTTACTAATTCAGTTTTATTCATTTGTTCCAACTGCCTATTTCAATTATGAACTGGAACAATTCAGTAAGATTTTCATGTCTTTGTTTGATATCTCGTTTTTTAGTATTAAAATAGTTGTTTGTCACCATGTATGTTGGTCCATAAAAATGAAAATTCTTAAATATAATTTTTCCTAAATTTTTAATTTGAGTGAAAACCCATTTCTGGACTTATATTTGTTATTTTGATAGTGTTCAATCTAATTGTCTATAGCTAGCTGTTTGGTCAAAATGATGGCTTCTCTGATTTGAAGATAAATTCACTTAAAAAAAACATAGTCACCCAGCCTCAAGATTTCCTGGTTTTAGTACTCCTTCTCTTTTCACCCCTTTGTTTACTGTGAAACTGTTGCTTTTTTAATTCAACATGCACTGCACTACCTATTCTTGACCTCCACATGGAAACACAAGCAGAGATTCTCAGGTCCAGCGCTGACCTGATTTCCAGTCTAGCAGAGAGGTTCAAGCATGGGCAGGGAAAGAGGCTGTGCCCTTCCTCCCTCAGTACTGTTTCTCAGTGATGCATGAACTCTAGTTTTAGCTGATGTTTTAGCCACGTTGCTGTCTACACACAGTACTAAAAGTTCAGAGTGAGTATTATTGAATAAACATTGAATGGTCCCATTTGTGAAACATTTTTTTGGAAAGTGCGCCATTGTTTTTGTAATACTTGTTTACTGCAAGTCACGAGTAGTGCATCGAGCAGACCTGTCATGTATTTGTGCTCTATATAGAGGATAGCAACGTTAAAATGTTTTAGTGTACTCAAGCCCTTTCCCGAATGCAACCTCAAGTCTTGCAATGTTCCTCCAATGTCAACAATTTGTCATAATACTGGTTAGTAGGTTAGTACTCGGTCCCTGGCCATTATGACAACTACAAGTTCACATCAAGTTCACCATATGGGACATTGTTTGAGCTGATGTATGTAAGATGGAATAATGTACTATGGTCATTTGACGTTTATAAGGTTTTCTGTAGTCAGTATTTCTGTTTCAGATCAGGTATTAAAATAGGATAACTTGTTTCTTTTTCTGGAGGCCAAAATGTCAGTACACTCCTATTTTTGTCAGTGGCTTACTCTTGATAACCATTTTTATTTTAGGGCAGTTATTTAAAGAAATGTTTGTCTAGTAACCCAAAACTCAATTTTCCTCTATATAACTGTAACTGTGATAGCATAAAGCTGATTTTAAAGTCTTAAAGTCTGATTTTAATGTCTCAATGGACCTAATTGCTTTCCATCCTGCATCCTAACAAGCTTATATTTGTAATCAACTGCTTGCTAACCCTTAATCTGTTTAAAAGTCAAGGGGCCCTAGAACGTTGCTTAGAGGGACACCACATATCAAGCTAATGGAAACGTGCTAGCATTTGATTGGCATTTTAATGTATTGTAACTGCTTATCATTAAGGCAGAAATGGAGAACTGTATCAGCTGCATCCACTTACTGGTGATGATTCAGCATCATACTGTAAAATCATACGTAGAATGATTCCTTCTGAGGAACAACATAACACATCCTTTGTCTCATTCTTGACTTCTTCACACATAGATGCACCAGAGCTAAATGCAAGGCGTCTTTAGTGTGGTTTATTTGGGGACAGCGGAACTGCACTATCTTTTATTAGAGGCAAGATAGCTGTGACCTGTGTGCTGTGCAAACACATTGAGAAAGTTAAACTGAGGCTGACGCACGTTTGGTCTGCTCTGGTTCGTGGTCTCTTCTCCCTTATCTCTGATAGAAAACATGTTTCTTCTGTGACACTCAATTGTAAACATTTTCTTGAGTTCTCTAATGGCTTACATATGGTTGGGAATGTTTGATGTTTGAAGGGCATTTCAAGCCTAAAGACTGAAAACTGCATGTTCATTCCTGTCCTTCATGCATGATAAAACTTATTGTGCTTTTACTTTTACACCTGTAAAGCGATGCAAAAAAATGTAATGTAGTTACAGTTATTAGTTGACAAAACTTCACAAAAAGCAGTTTAATGTTTCACAACCAACTTTTTGTTTTTAGTGTAGACAAAGCCAAACATATTCAGGACATTTTCCAAGAATGTACTACAAAAGCTCTTTTAAGGCATGGTAAAATAGAAACGACCTCTAGGAATGGTGCACATTGTGTGCAGATGTTCAGACTATTGTTTTCCCTTTTGTGGACAAATGTGAACATTTGAGAAATGGACGAAATGTGAACTGAATGGAACAACTTTCTTTTTTTCACAGTCAAAATGGATTATTTTCTGGATTGGTTTATCTGGATTGGTTTATTTATGATTAATTGAATACTACGATTCACTAGTACATCTCTCAAAACTTTGTTCTTAAAAAGCTTGAAGGAATAGTTCACCCAAAAATAAAAATGACCTCATAATCTGTTCACTCCTAATCCATAATAGTTTTTTCAATCCGGTGGTACATGCACTTTTTCAAGCTGTTTGGACTGAAATGTGTGTTTGGAGCGTGTGTACACAACCACCCTACAATGATAAAGATCCACCAGTAGTTTTCTTTTGATTTAATACAAATAAATCTGAAATCAAGCCCTTCTCAAATGCATGTCGGTGTCACGTCACACAGACAGAGGCCACACCCACAATAGATGATTGACAGCAGCGTGTCACACTGACTGAACTCTGAGTGAGCCGTCATCAGTCCGAGATGCAGAGAAAAGCAATGCTCCTAAGTGATTGTGGTGTTTTGTTGTTGAATGTATTAATGAACATAGCAGTAGTCATTAACCCCCGGCATCTGAGTGACTGAAGACGCAGAGGAGTAACTTTACGTTTGGTTCAGAAGGGAAACACGTCCTTGATCAACCGGAATGCGTTTATGTTCGCGCGAATCATTCATGATCCAGCCTCACCTACAGAAGCAGTGAGTATACTGTCTTTTAATGAATCTTTGCAAATTTCCTAATAATGTGCTAATAAGCAAGTTTCAATATGAATACGGCAAAAAAAATATACTCTGAAAGTGCCTCGGAAAAGAGGGGCGGAGTCAGCGGAGCTCATGAAGATTTAAAGGGGAAGTACACAGAACAGAGTGATTTCAAAAGAGCTGTTTCTGACAGGGTAAAATGAGCGTTTTTTACACTATCTTTGAGAAATTGTAAAGCAATCTATATTACAAACTTTCCATTAAGATCCTAAAGAATCATATTAGCTTGTGGAAAATTGCCTTTGTATGAACCCTTTAAGAAAAAGATGAGATGACTAACTTGTAAGACAAAGCATTTTATGCAACTGGCCACAGTATACGATCACTTATAGTTGTAATTACAAATATTATAATTTTCAGCATATTCTTATTTTTAGTATATCCAACTGATGAACAAGCTGTGCCACCAAGACTGAGTGCATGATTAGGGGTGTTACATTGGCATTCAAAACAGTTGAGCATACGTACGAATGTATAGATGCTTGTCTCTGTAAGTCATGACATTGTTTGGGGAGCCTACAGTTGTGTTGGCACCTCCAACGGCAGTGATTCTGATCAGATGCAGCAGCTTATGTGAGGTCCCAGAGAGTGGCGTGACCCCAGGGAACATTAATCAATGGCTTTGACAGGAGTGTTGCTTCACCAGCATGACTTCAAGGCCATGCTTCTGCTCAGACTGTCATGAGATTGCTCCGGCTCTTCAAGCGATTTTCCCAAGCATTTGATGAGGCCCCACACGACCCAACTAATAAACTCTTAGTGCTTAGAATTCAGACACGTTTAGTTATGAAAATATATAATCTGGGCTGGTAATCCACAGGGGGCAATCTATGACTAGAACTGTACACTTGAACAATATTACTTCAAGCTATGCAACTTATTTCCCCCTTCTGACTTATGGCCCGTTCATACCAAACATAATAACTATAAAGATAGGGATAATGATAACTATATTTGCGTCCTCACCAGAGAATCATATAGTATGTTTATAAACTCAAGCACATGATAGCAGAATGGATTCTGATTGGTTGTCAATGTTTCTATCATTCATCAGCTGTGAAAAAAAATAGATCTGAAAATTATTCCCGAAAGATATTGTTTCTCTGCATATTCCAGACAATAAGTGTGTAGGGTGAGACGGGAAGATGTGCCCTGTAAGTATATTGTGCATTTACTTCCAAATTGTAATTTAGATCAGGTTTCGCATAAATGACGTTAGAAATCAATCTTTTTCCAATTTAAAATACTTAATACTTATTTTATTTGATATTTTTTAGTTAAGTAATTGAATAAAAGATGACAGGAAAGGCACAATTCCAAAAACAGACTGATCAGAAGGGTCCATTTATTCTATGCCTTATAAAACGATATATAAAGATATAAATATTTGCACATATATTAGTTATTCATAATTAATTATTTATTGAACATATGTCATACCACAAAATTAAATGGATTAACAAGAAAAAAAAAGTAAAGCTTTGTGGTATAGAGGAAATGCGTTTCTATGGTACTTACATATTTATTACAGCGATTTTATTAAACTTTATTATTCCGAAGCAACTAATTAAACCCATTCATTTTTATGATGGATTTATGCACTTTATTTGCTTCAAAATCTTGACCCCCACCCGCACTTTTACTGTCAATGCAAAGTTTGGAAGAGCCAGAACATTTTAAATATAATGTAACTCCAATTGTATAATACTTAAATAATAAAACATTTCAGTCATTTTGATGCCAGTGTAATAGAAATCAAATGTATGCATGCACAATGCAGTGTTAAAATGGGCTCAAAATATTTAAAAATATATTTTAAACAATGCTTAATTTAACACTGACCTCAATGCTTTACAATGCAAACCTCAATGCAAACACTTTATTTAAATCTTTTTAAGTTAAAGCTTATGCATAATGAAAGTGACTTTTGAGTCACACTCTTGCCGTGGAACTTCAAAATTCAAATCGTGCCACTTGTTTTCTATGGCTATTACATCATGGAGCGTGCCAACACCATCAATCCTGTTGACTGCTTACAGAAGGTTAACATGTCGTCTAGCATAATGCTTGCTTCAGCACTCGTCCCTTTAGTGGGCGTCTCACACTTTGCACCAATCCAGCAAAGCCTGAGAAGTCAGTGCTGATGACAAACAATCATTCTCAGCAAAAATCGTCACCCATCTTAGGGCTTACACTGTGAGCGTGCAAGTCACCTGCACCCTTGCATATATATTTCTCTCGCATAAAGTGCACTTGAGCAGTGCTGACAATCAAAACAATCTAAGCATTCGTAATGATCTCATTCCTCCCATGGTTCAATTCAAGCTGCAGCTCCAGATGAACTTGGATCTACATGCATTGAACAACTGCCTGGTGTATGAATTGTGCATGTTTAAGTCGCAAGCATTCTGCTTAGATGTTTAGATGATATGATCCCTTAAGATCATGACCTTTACACATCACTGTGCTCTGAAAATCACATCTATTCAGTTCTCTGAGGTGCGGCATGCTTTGATGCCTGTCAGCTGAGAAATGCACTCGCCTGCCTTCAGATGCAGTGATGACACACACACCAGGAACAGACAAAGTGCTCGGACCACTCGAGCGCTCAATGTCAGGAACTGACCTTGGCTGTATATTTGAAAAACACATTCCAAACAAAACCGAGTCCTCGTTCTCCGCTGGTCACTCAATTATCCAGATTGTTGTTTTTTTTTTAGAAAATAGAAACATTATACAGGCACCTGCTCTGCTTAGTGTCACTTCTGGTCAGAGAAGTGGAGTTGTTTCAGGTTCAGACCCACAGACAAAGTCTGAATATCTGCAGCATCTTGCCAGCTTCTATTGAAAGAATCTATTGAAGCAGATATCAAAGACAAAAAAGACAAGCAATGCCATCTAAAAGCTTTTTTCAAAACATTCTGGCTTGTATTGGAAAATAAGCTGAAGGATTTACACCTTTTTTCTCTCTGTTTTCTGCGTTTTGAGGTCTGCTTCGCAGATTGTTGCAGTGAGTTCTGGGAAGACAGGGGCAGCGTGCGTGCTTCTAAATACAGAAAGAATGAAGAATGTTTTAAGCTCAGTAGATCAAATTCAGAAATGTCATTTGATTAGCTGTTTAGACATTTTTTGTCTAAATACTTTTACTCATCTGGCAACACTTTAAAGACTTCAGCTCTTAAAACACAATGAACGGTAAAAACTTCTTGAGTCTGAAACTTGTGCCTACAAGTCAAGGATAAGCAGCCGTTATGTTATATTTTATGCAACCTAGGCTCATTGGAAATATGTACATGCTCTTCATACATTCATGCAAAATTGAAAAAGCGTACCTATACAGACGAATCGCTGCAGTTTCCAGTTGAAATGAACCCTAGAGGCAGTAAAACTCCCACAACTTTTATTCCTGTTCACTTAAAAGTATGATTTTCAGGTACATTTTAAGTAAAAAAAGGCAAATTTTAGTTGCATAACGTTATGTTACAACTTCAAAGCTAATACGATTGAAAGCTATTACTTTTGAACATTGTTGTCACATTTATAACATTACATGTATGAGTTTTGTGACTCATTCAGTTATCTCGGTAGCTCACATAATGCGGTGTTGCACTTAGACAGAGAAAAGCACTGGTTTGAATCCCGTTTAATACATCTCAACAAAACAGCTTAAATTATTGTAAGGAAATAAAAATATCATGGCTGCATCAGGGAATAGGTTTTTTAATTGCTTTTGCATTTGGTAACACTATCAGGTAGGTTTGGTGTAGGGGATATTTCCAACATTATATAGCATTAATCTTTAGTGACATCACTGGATATTTAAATTCTAAACGGCTAAAACTGTAACGAAGCGGACATACACAGGAGATGGTGGTAAGTATTTAGAGTGTTTTATTTACAGCTGAGATGAGGAATCCAAAGACATGAAGATGAGGAACATAAATGCAGACAATCGCTAAATAACTTGAACTTAAATTAACACAGTCTTTCTTTTGTAGGATCTCACAATGGTTGGCAGAGCTGAACCGAACCACAACCGCACCACATAACATCCAGGAGTACTTTGAGGGATTACTGGAGATGCTGGAGAACACTTGGGAATTCAAGTGGAACTCTATGGAGAGAGCAGGTAAGAGAACAGGTAAGTAAAGCACAATGACAATGTACGAACCTGGCAAGTACGAGCTCGGACAATGACTGGGTGGCAGAGTGTGCTTAATTGTGGTGTGGCTGAGTGATGATTGGTGCTGTGGCAGGTGCTGGTGATCATGACTAGAGTGAAGGTGACTGAAAGGGTGGCTGGAGCCCGGCATAGGTGTTACAAAAACATGCAGTAAGGTACATAATTACAGGGTTACAGAAACGTATGTAAAGGCACGTATTTCCAATGAGCCTATATTAAGCAGTCCAAATGTAGAGAAGAAAGTATGATAATTATCTTGAGTTATACTGAATCTGATTTACCTTTCTCAAAGATTACCAAGAACCAAGAAAATATGAGATTACAAAATAACACACAGATAAAAATCATTCAAATTCAATAATCAATTAAATGAAACATTTTTGGAGATTTTTGGATATTAAGTGGAGTGTCTCAATGTGTTGCACCACTAACCTTTTACTTAAGGCTCATTAATGCCTGATTGACATAAGGATGGTGTATATTTCAGTGGTGAGACTTAAAGAGGGCCAGACTTGGGATCTCTTTTACTACGCCAGCCTAAAGCTATCCCAGATATCTTTGTTCTTGATATGAATTTGCAAATTGTAAATTATTTCTGAATTATTAGGCCTAATTATTTGGATGCATTTGGTTCCTTACTGGTTATCTGCTTTGAAAACAGCAGCATTTTGCCACATTTAAAGAATTCGTATTGTAATTGAATATAATAGTTAATTCATAAGGTTTTAACCTTGTTGAATGTCGTTTATATGCAGCAATCTTTGAATATAAAGATAAACTCTCATACAGTATCACCACTTTATCACAATAACATTTGAAGAAAGTTCTCGTCTAAAAAATAAACCCTGCAGTGCTTGTATAGATGGAAGCCTAAAGCTTTAGTTGGTCAGCCTCAAAGACGGGTCCCCTATACCAAAGGTTAGACGCAAAGGCATGTCTCTTATGCCAAAGATTTAGCAAACATTCCATAACATCATTCATTAACATATACATTTCACCGTGATTGATAAGCAGAGTGGATAATGACAGCATCAGTCTACTGTATCAGCTGTTGCTTTATGTAACCCGGTGTGATCAGTCACTAGATACTTCATAAATCTGTGCACAATTCGCTCACTTCCATTTCTTTGAATTAAGGAGACTTTAATTTATTTTAGCAGGGTTGTTTGACGGAGTTTAAATAGGATTACTTTTCAAGTGAGTGAAGAGTTTCTCCCTATTAGAGTGAACAGGGAGAGGTCTGCTCCAATGACCTAGAGCCACATGCCATGTAGCTGCAGGGTTATGCAGGTATTTCAACCATGTAGGTGTTTAAATCAAAGTCGAGCCCGGTCTAGGAGAGGGCGGGAGGGCTTGTTGTGAGACTAAGTTAGGTGGGGAGGGGATGTCTTTGAAATATGGTTGGGAGAGCGCATGTTATCTTTTCTCCTCGCCATTAGACGTCCAGGTTTGGTGTGTCATTGGTTGCAGCCCAGAGCTGGCACCAGCTCAAAGGGGATGTTGAGAAATGCAGTCCATATGGTGGCACTATAAAATCTAGCACGAACCACAACCAAAGACCAAGATCTGTTCAGGACGCCGGCTTAGCATCAATTCGGAAACCGCCTTTCCCGCTGTGCCTGAGGATTTTTGCTCTTCAAGACGCCCAGGGGACCAGGACCAGTTGCTTTAAGGGGTGAGCGCTGATCATTTCTAATTTCAATGGTAATGCAGATTATGTCATTTAATTCATTTAAAGCAGTATATATACATAGGCCTTTCCTGATAAAAAAATGAAGCGGTTACTTTAAATCATTTTTGGAGTTTCATCTCAGACTGTTCCGTTTGGCCTTTTTTAGGGAGGTCCTGCCAGATTTGATATGAATATTCTGTGTCATGTTATGTTCCTGCTTCTGTTGGGAGTCATTTCTTGTCAGAACAACAATCGCAATGCCAAGTCGGGTGGAAAACCTGCAAAGAAGCCTAACAACCAGGGGAAAGAGATGACCCAGCATGGCCCTGAAGATGACCCAAACCCTGCGCTAGCAGGTGCTGGCGATTCCAGTAAAGAAACTAACTCTGGAGGTCGTGGCACCGCCCAACAAAGCGCATCTGTCAACAAACCCATTGATGAAATGAAGCTGCACTTTCTTAAGAACACATTAGTGACATGCAATGATGGTACTGCCGCTGGGTAAGACACCGCACATCCTCATTTGCTGGCTAGAGGTGTATGAACTTTTTGTAGAGCAACACGGTCATGGGTTTGATTCCCAGAAGATATATTACATTTTACTTTGAATAATAGCATAAAATGTACAAAACTGATTTGTCAGAGAATGACAATGTCCTCATATGGCTGTTCCCTAGACCTTCTATGTTTATTTGTGGCCCCCCAGGTTTTACCTAAAGGAGTTCAAAGGAAGTAAGAGATGGCTGATATTTTTGGAAGGTGAGTATTTAAAACGAAGTTAATTTTGTCGAGAGAGGTCAGCCGGCTTAAATGCAGTGCTCAGCGTTATTTTGACAGCTGGTCATCTTCTTAGACATGTCATTTTTCTTACATGTCAATGTTTTTGGAGCATGTCGCATCACGTTGGTTCACGAGAAGATATATAGTGTCACCGGTCAAGAAAAGTAACATGCGATGTTGAATTAGACATGGCAAAATTAAACAATGCAAGAGAGAGAACAAGGTGTAAACACATATATCATGCAACGTCTCTCTTTACTTGGAAAGTAACAGGAAGTGACTTTAAATGGAGGGAGAAAGACTAGCAAACTTACTTGAGCTGCAGTTGTAATAATTCTTTGTGTTAAAATAACAATTTGCGACTGATTGTACTCTAAGCTGTTTGACTCAACTAATTTAAAAATAGATTGTGTCATGGCACTGAATAGTATCAAACAGTAAAGCTGTATCCTCTCTACTACAAGTTGCTGTTTGAACAAGGTAAACACTGTAAATCTGTGGAAATACAATCCCAGCTGTCTAAGCTTTTGGAATTGGTCAAAAGAAGGGGTAATGTGAGATTCATTTCAATTATTCTCTTTTAGGTGGCTGGTGCTGCTATAACAAAGAGACCTGCGATTCCAGATACAAAACTATCCCCCGCCTTATGAGCTCAGCTGACTGGCCACAGACACGCAAAGGTAGGCTGATATTAACTAAACTTACAACAACACTTCTTGCTTTCCTCTAGCTAATCTCGCAAGCCATACTTCTGTGAATCTTGCAGTAAACAACTTGATATTTGCAGGAAGTGGTCTACTGTCAACACAAGTTGATGAAAATCCTCACTGGTATAATGCCAATATTGTGTAAGTGTCTGAAAAAGAGTGATATGTATATATGCTTTGTAACATAACATCTAAATTACATATCTTGCCTGATGTGAATAGGTTTGTTCCCTATTGTTCAAGTGATGTGTGGAGTGGTAACAAAGCAGCATCAAAGTCTAAACAGGCAAAAGAAACAGGTACATTTTCGTCAGACTATTACCATTTTTGTTTCCAAAATTCATTATTTATTCCACCACAGAATATGCTTTCATGGGATCTCAAATCATTCGAGAGGTGATCAAAGATCTTGCCCCAAAAGGACTGAAACAAGCCAAAGTTGTGATGTTGGCAGGAACAAGGTGAGTTCTCTGGCAATGTTACTAAATTGTTTTAGTTTGGGCAAAAATACTTATAACATCCTTTTTTTTTTTTCAAATGATGGGCTGCATTCATTGTAAAAGAGAGATTACTTATTAGTATTAATACCTAGATACAATTAATTTTCCTCAATGAATGGCCTGTAATAAATGTTCAGGGTTTTTTCCCCCTGCTATTTGTTTCCACATTCGAAGAACCATAGCTATTACAAATCCCATAATTAGATTTGGATTCACTCATAAACAATGACATCATTAGACACCCATTACACCTGTTGCTGCATATTGAGATTTAATAACATGATGCAATGAACAATTGAAACAGAGCCCTATGAAATAACATGAAATCCTATTCTTGTATATGGACCACCCCTTGAGTTTTACCACAACACTGACCGGAGTACTATTTTCAGCACATCCTGTTGTCTACCATAAAAATGTCTACTGCAGCCTGTAATGCTATAGACAATGGCATAATACCTATATATGGTTTGTCGAGGAGGCAAAATAAGTCCTGATGATTCCTCCAATGTTAGCAACATGTTGTGTTGATTAAACCAAAGCATCTGTTGAAGCCAATTGATATTCAGAACAGTATGTAGTTCACCGGTTATTAGAGGGTTAAGTAATATTATTTACTATCTTCCCCAGTGCCGGGGGAACAGGTGTGCTGCTGAACATCGATAAGGTGTCTAGTCTTCTGGAGCAGTTGGGGGCTGATGCTCAGGTTCGCGGCCTTGTTGACTCAGGCTGGTTTCTGGAGAGTAAACAGCAAAAAGCACCTGATTGTCCAGACAGTGCCTCCTGCACTCCTGTGGATGCCATAAAAAAAGGACTTCGGTAAAGTGTACATGCTAATCTCAGTTCACCAGAATGATGAATGTATAGTTCGCTAACACTTAAGTTTACAGTTTCTATATTGCACACAGCAATTTTAAATAAATGAATTACATAACAATAACCATAATATCCCTTATACTGGCCCTATTTTTAAAAATGTCCTTTAATTTCAATGCAACTATTTCTTATTTCTTATTTGGTATTCGACTTAATCTTCACTGTATCCTATATATTTTGCAGACATAAATGAATTCTCAAATTGTGCTGCTTGACAGATATCAGTTTGTAGTGATATTATGTCTTTTTTTATGTGATGTTATATATTTAAGGTTGTGGAGTGGTGTTGTTCCAGAAAAGTGCAAGCAGCAGTATAAAAGGGGGGAGGAATGGCAATGCTTGTTTGGACACAGACTGTATGCATACATAACTGGTGAGACGGTGGCATCTATTCAATATGAATGAAATCATTTTTGCAGAAGTGGTTAATGTTAATAAAAGTGACTTCCTTTAAATTAACAGAGCATGTGTGCCTTTTTAGCTCCATTGTTTGTAGTGCAGTGGTTGTTTGATGAGGAACAGCTACGAGTAGAGAACATTTACATGGGGGTCCAATCGCTATCAGAGCAGCAGTGGACCTACATGCAGAACCTGGGAAAAGAGTTTAAAAACTCTCTCAAAGATGTTACGTGAGTGCTATATTATATCACTTAAAAAACCTAAATATGTTTCCAAAACAGCTAAACAATTACTAATAATTGTACAATCACGTCATCAAAAGTACACATTCATTTTATATATACATGAATATAATTACAGGTATATTATAGGTGTGCATCTTAACACAAAACCATGACACTGACATGTTTTAAGATTTGTCAGGGCAAGATATTTTGATTTTGAGACAGCTCAAACATGCAATTTAGTCTGGGACTATCTTAAGCCTTGTCTGTGAAACTGGGGGAATATATAATAATATAATATATAATAAATATATTTCCTGTTTATGTTTTTTTAGGGCTGTGTTCGCTCCCTCCTGTCTTTCCCACACTTTGATTACCAAAAGGTAAGGAAATGCAGGCACCCTGAGACACACTCCTCATGGGTGAGCTCATACGCCTGCATTTAAGCACTCGTTCATCATGATGCATTCTAAGTGTCACCAAAGTGCCACCTGATGGTTTTACACTTAATTAATGGCCACTCAGCTGAGAGAACAGTGGGACGGATGATTTGTGAGGTGAAACACAACCATGGTGAAACACATGATGAGGTCAAGCTTACAGCAGAGCTTTACCTGCTGTAGAGACCGATTAGACTACTGCTGATTATATAACCATTTAGTTAACATTTGTTCCTAAAGCAACCTAAAGTGTACTTATCACAAAGACAGTTGCTCAGTGGACACTAAGTTAGAAGTTAATATTTAGTAGTGATAGGATAAATTACCTAACTTATTAAAATGTAATAATTCTATATTAAAATGCTAATATATGGATGGATATAGCAATCTGCCACTTATACGTTATATACATTTATACTACGGGGCCGTTGAATGCTTTAATATGATTGGCTGACGAACGTTCTGTGGTGTGCAATTATTTTCAAGGAAACGCACGACGAACGTAGTTCCAGGCAGCTCTCTTGTTCCATATCACTTCGCATAGTTAACTGTAATAATCACACGTCCTTGCACACCACGGTTACACACTCACAAAAAAACGTGTTGTCAGCGCTGCCCTGACGATTTTATCAGTTAGTGCAGCTACACATGACATTTCTCACTAGCGAGGTAATATCAGCGATGCATCTTAAAGCAGACTTACAGTTTAGAGACGGTGCTTCAGAGCCATACAAGCTCTCTCTCGCTCTCTCTCTCTCTCTCTGTTTCTCTTTCTCTGTCTTTGTCTCTCTCGCTCTTTTTCTAATAACTTTATTATTAACTGCATTAGTCTGCTATCGACGGCTCAAGCCTCCATTGCCAGCTTTAAAATGACATTTTGGAAAGAGCAAAAGAGTCGTTGAATGAGATGCGGAAGAAATAATCCTACTCACAATAGCGATATAAGTAGATAAACCGGACGAATCCCTCGAAATATATCATCTGATCGATGTCTTGAGGTGTGGCAAACGAAATACCAACCAAAATAATGCACACCCGAGGTGTAACGGCCACTCCGCTTCACGTCGTGACCGCATCACCATCGGGTGTGCATTATTGTTCTAATAATTCAACGGCCCGTCGTCAATTATTCCTTACATATATTCACTTTCATGAGATCAGATTGGACATACCGTTTTCCAAACTGCTCCAATGCATAAAACAACTAATGTAAAAAAAATAGAGTTAAAAGTGCACATACTTTTAGCATAACTCACCTGACATTGAGTCTGAGCTGTGTCATTTCTCAGCTTTCTCAATCAACAGCATTGTTCTATAAGGCACAGTTCATAAAAAGACACTTAACCTTTGAACTCACTGGGGACTGCTGATGTAAGCATCTGTTTAGCTTCTGACCTGCTCAGTTCAACCAGGGGTTAGGTTTCCTGAAGTGCATTTGCTGAGAGAAAAAGAGACAAAATGGGATGTCAGAGAGTCACATACATCTGAATAGAATCAGTTTTCAGTGATCGGATCTGTCCAGTCTCTTTCCTCCTGGCTTTAATATGCATCTTAAATCCATATCCTGTGACCAGTTGTGCTGGATTTGGTCCCTCTCCACTTCTTTCGGCACACTTTACATCACATGGGAGTGCAGAGTGGGACTCACAAATACAAATGTTACATGGCCTATAACAAATTCCTGGATGCATTCAGTGAGTTTTCCAAAAGCAAAGTTTGATAACAATTTAGGGACAAATCCTCACTATTAACGAGTTTATTATTAACATGTATATTGTTAGTACTGTATATAAACTGTTAGTGCTTATGCTCATGTTAATATCTTTTTCTGCATGCATATTTTAGATTCTTTAATCCACCCACACCTAAACTACCTTATTAGTTTGGAGTTGGAGTTTATTTGGGCAAAGGTCATAGTTAATAGTTAATTAATAGTAAAAAAAAATGCCCCCCATGCTAAAGTGTTACCACACTGTAAATCCTAATAATTTCAGCTTACTTAGAAAAACTTTGAAAAAAACAAAAACTTTTGCAAAGCAAACTTAACAAGAAAACTGAAGTTAATTTAATAATTAGCTGCAAGTAAAGAAAACAAACACAATTCAAGTAAATTAAATTACAAACAGGAAGTTAGTTTAACATAAATACTAGTTAACATACTCTAGAATATTTATTAAACTTACTTAGGATTTAATAGTAAGACTTTATTTCATTAACTTACAGTAACTAAAAAAAGAACTGTATGGTGTACTTGATCTTTTACTTTAAGTTTACTCACTGACTCCCAGAGTGCATTGCAGCAGAATATATCAGCAGCAGAAACATCACTAAAACA
>JAUCMT010000036.1:10363714-10378810 GCA_032357475.1 Enteromius thamalakanensis
TTTGGCATCTCGAGGCGAGATTCCTATTCGTCGGTCACCGACGTGACGTCAGAGTGACCGACTGAAAGGGAACCAAGCTTTTGTTTTGTTTTTCTTCACCTTCATCAGTCTTCTGTAATTGCTCATCCAGTTGTGAATGTGGCCTGTCATTTGAAATCACACTCAGGTTAATTCTTCGGGAGGTGGGTGTGAGTGTTTTGCATGCTGCAGAATGTGTGTGTTTAATAACGCATTGGAGAACACGTTCTTCAGGTCAGACTCAGGCGTTTTATTCCACATTCTCACCTGTCAGAAAATACGAACATGAATACAAAACGTTCAGCTGCCAGCCTAATGTGCCAGTAGACAAAAAAAAAATGGATTCCAAAGATGTTGCAAGGTTTTTCTTTTCTTCTCTTTAATCACCCATCCACTCACTCTTCCCTCCCCCCTTGATTCTCTTGCACTCTTTCTTTCTCTCTCCTTCATTCTCTCTCACGCACACACTCTCTGCCGTTCGTGCCATCTTTTGAACTTCGTACCTCTTTGGGCGTCCTGAATTCCACGTGTTTAATTCAGGCATTCCTTCCCTTCGCTAGTAGACAAAACAACAACAACAAAGAGAGAAAATTTTTTGGACCGTGATCTCCCTTCGTCTAATCACTCACAGGAAATGGGCTGCTGTACAGCATGAGAGAAAGAGGGCAAAACAGGCTTTGGATGTATCGTGTGGAGTTCATGATGAGTGTTTGTGCTCCGGTAGGTTTTAGTTTGCTTTAAAGTCTCTGTTCATGTGTGTTTAAGTTAAGTTTGTGTAGTTTTTGAAACTGGTTTCAGAATATGATTCCTGGTTGCTGTTCCTGATAGGTTGGTTTTTGTTCCAATCAGCTTATTTGTTGTTGGCACTCTAAGCTGGGCTTGCTCGTATCTGCACGTCCTGCTTTAAGGCTTCTAGTTTTTTACTTTAATTAACAGATATTTATGAAAGTCTTTTTCTAATAATATTTGTTGTTCAATGATGTATGTGTCATATTGTCATCTATTATAAAAAAAGGTCAATGATAGTCGACTAAAAAATAACTTGGGTTTTTAAATGAAGACTTTATGACTTTTTGTTACACGATGTTGACGGTGTGGTTTTCTTTGGGTTTACTTCAATTTTCACGTGTAATTACAGGTCTTCACTATTAATAATGATATTAATAATTCATCTGTGTAATACCGACAAGTGTTTGTGAGTGATATGGAATTGAAATGAAAACATGTATACAGTTAGAGGAAGAAAGACTTACAACAAAGCAGCTCAAGTGGTCTGTGTGTGTGTGTGTGTGTGTGTGTGTGTCTGACAGACTTCTGTTTACCCTGGCTAGCATCTTGCAAACTGTTTACTCGGGCAAGTATAAAGGAAAGCAAAACTACTAAACACAGATATACATGGCTATCTAAAAAAGAACATGCTGCATATTTATGTTATTTATTTATAATAAGCTTATAAATATATCATTAAATATAAATAATTTGCATGTTGCAAAAGTATGTAGTTGCAAAAGCAAAAACTCAGTCTTTAAGTTTTGAAAAATCAAGTTTTTTTCATTGTACAGTCCAATTAATTTCAGTTAAACTGTTTTTTGATTAAGCATGTTATTCTTCTAATGTTATTATTTATTAGCAGTTCTAAAGAAAAACATTTGATTATTGTGTGTGATATATATACATACACGTACACATACATAAAACAAATATATTAAAAAAATATGTATTATTTAAATAATTGCTTATTTTTCAAACACTTAAAAAATGTATTAGAGTATTTAAAATATCCATTTTAACATTTAATTAAAAAAAATATTAAATTATTTTATTGTTTTTTAAACTGTATTTTTGGTCAAATAAACTTTCAGAAACATTAAAAACCTTTTACAGGCTCCAAATGTTTGAATAGTTTTGTTCCATATTTTCAAACATATGGAGAAAGAGTCTTCCTTAACAAATTGCTAAGTAACCCACACCCATGGACATCATTTTTTTTTATTTGAATAGTGACAATATTAAAGATATTGGCCCGGTTTCACAAACAGGTCTTAGCTTAAGCCAGGACTAGGCATTAGTTAAATTAAGATATTTAAGCAACTTTTACAAAAATGCCTTATAAGGCATTTGAGACAGCTTAAACATGCAATTTAGTCTAGGCCTAGCTTAAACCTTGTCTGTGAAACTGGGGGGTAGTGTTAACATCTCCACCTAATTAAAGTCCCAGATATTGAGTCAGTTGATGTTTGTGCCACAGTAGGTTGTGATGACTGATGATAGTTAGGTGATTACTATCTGCTTTTTTTTTTTGGTGTGTCCAAAAGAAAGAGTAAATTTAAAATATGTATAACAATAAAAATGAGTGAGACACACCAAAGCTTGAACTCAATACTTCATAGCTGTAGAGGGAAGGAACAGTGGCGCCGGGTTTAAAGGAAGTCACTCACAAAGGCTTCAGATGGACTCTGGAAATGTATACACACTAACAAACCATTTCCTCCTCACAAACACACACACACATTGTGAACACTTTAACAGATTTTGCAGTAGCAATCAACCTGTTGTTATCTGGATGTCAAAGTAAAATAATAAAACGCACACGCACTTTCCAGGAATGCATCCTTTTGGAGTGTGTCAGTGAGGATGATTCAGTTAATAGTACTGTAGAGCTGTAAACATTCACATAAACAAGATCATGAAGAAACACTCATCACATCACATCATCAACACTCATTTTCATTGTGGACAGTAACCTTTGACGTTTGTCTCAGGAATTCTCATGTCTCAGGATTGTTTTGTTTTGCATTGTTGGCATAACATTTTCTTGTACCTTGTTCGAAACACTCTGGGATCAAACTATAATGCCATGCTTTGTGGCACCTTTGTTGCTAGGTTGTGTTGTTGAGTCTGGACTTTGTCTTAAAAACACAACAAAAATTACCGATAAGAGTAGCGTTAAAGTACCGGATGGATAAGTAGTCGATAAAAGTAGTAATACCATTAAAACCTTAATGATACCCATCCCTAGTTCAGGTGGCTCTCCATATTGTTTGAGGCAATGATAACTGGCATGAATCATTTGGGGTTAATACATGTTAATGGAGCTCAAGGACGAAATCTAGATCTTTATTTAAGGTAATAGCTGTGGGACAGTGGTTTTATTTATTTAAGTCTTTTGGTTTATATCCTGCTGTGGCAGCAAAGCAGGTCACCTAAACAGATCAGACACTTGATTTCTGTGTCATCCAAGAGTGGGATCTGGAAATTTTGTCACTAATTCACATTCGTTACTACATTGACTTCAGAAGGCTTTTTTTTTTTTGTATTTTCCATCTAGGCTCTATTTATTTGAGCAAAATACAGTAATAGTGTTAAGTATTATTAAATTATTATTATTATTTTTTGTTTGTGACTTAAGTGAAAAGATAAGCACACATTTCTACTTCATTAAATGATTTGATCGTCAGGGTATGGTTTTTATTAATTCGGTGTTTTGGAAAAACAGGTGATGTATGCAAGTACTTGTGAAAAAGGCATTCGGTTAGTGTTCTCAGGTGAGTGATTTACGACAGTGGTTTTTTGACAGGTTTTGCTTCAGGACCAAAATATAATATATCAGTCAAACATTGATGTTCATATAAATGTTGGGGAATACACACACAAAGCATTTTCATCCCATTTAAAAGCTTGTAAATTCACTATTAAAGTATGCACGCATATGCTTTTAATTATTATCGTTCAGAACAGGTTCATTTTAGGTTGTGACCTACCAGTTGAAAACCACTAGTTAATGATATAACAGACATTGTTTCGTTTAGTTCCTTTCCCTTCCTATTCACGCTGCCAAAACTAATAATGAGAAACAATTAATCTCTCTCTGATGTCATAATGTTTTTTTTTAAACAGGCAGACCTTCTCTTACAGCTGTTATATGGCACAGACATGTGTTATATAGACTCACACCGTTTTGTAGCCCTTTGGATGATTGTAAACAGCAATTATGCATGGTTTTCAGCAATGCTTCTGCTATTTAGAGTTTAGCTTAGCATCTTGAAATACACTGACACAGCATGCAGCGCTTCAGAAACGCCTGTGAAATTTTGTATCCCTGCTTTATAGGGACCTAAACTGGTATTATCAGAAATGCACACATAATCAAAAGACAATTGCAAACATACACACAGTGAGTGAGTTCTAGACCTCACTCGGAATCTCCACAGAAACTCTAAAAACAGAATAAATTCTACTCAAGTACCTGAGTTTATAACAAACACATGTGGCTGATCTCTCTCTGGCTCTCTCTGTCCCTTCCTGTTGCTTAAGTGTCTATGTTGGACTGAAAACGGTTTGTTTGTGTCTGATGGGGTCATGGACTGTTGTGATGTTTTGTCTCTTTACTAAATGAGAATTGACGTATAATTGTTTGCTTGCTGTAAGTCAGGAGCTATAAACCTTGAGAAACTGAGGTAAATAACATTCTTCAACTGTTTGTTGTTTAACGTATTTGTCCCTGTTGTCCAGGAGATTGAGGAGACTGTGATTGTTGTTCTGATACAAGGATACAGGAAAGATTATTAAAGAATAAAGCAGCTCTGCTCCTGTTCACCATGACCACAGTAATGACACATCGGATTTTGCACAAATTTGAAACAACAGTATATAAAAATATATGGTGACTAAATTTAATTTAGTCACCCTTAGGTTATTCCAAATGACACTGTTTGGTTACCAATATTCTACAATAACAGTATCTTTGTGTTTAGGTAATACATTTAGTTTTAGAACAACATGAGAATGACTAAATGAAATATTTTGGGTGTACTGTCTCTTTAAGTTGTGATATGTGATAAACTGCACCTCTGGTTACTCTGTAATTTAGTTAAACATAACAGGAAAAACATGTCTTAAAGTTAGCTATTAAACAAAGATATTTTCAAGTCTCTTAAGTGTCAGATACTTTTTTAAATGACTTAATTTATATTCAATAAAATAACTTATTTAGACTGCAGACGAGCATTACATATTGGAATTTTGGCATTATAAAGCTGTTGCATAAACCAAATTGTCTTTTTTTTTAATGATGAAGGGTTTGTTTGCTCGTTTAGTGATTTGTGTCTTCCTTTGGTCTTACGGGGTTTAAATGAGCCCTTTGAGCCATTTTTTATATCTTTAACCCTTCTAAAAGAGACCAAACAAATCTGAATTCAACATGTCTTTATTTTAAACACTGGACCGTTCTTTTCTCACCAGAATCTTTTTGTAGCCTTGTTGTCTGCTCGGCCATTCAGACGTACAGTCCCACTAAAACATTAGACTTCCTGTCCGTACTTTTCCATTTCTCCAAATGCGGTGAAGAGAGGGAGAAGAAAATGACATGACTGCACAGGAAACAACAAACTGAACATTATATGCTGGTTTTTGCTTTCATGGAAAAATGTAAAAAATTGCTGCTTTAAGATTCAGGTTGCCACTATTTTGTGGTCTGTCAGTTTCTGCCAGAACTGCACGAGTTCAGAGGAGGCCAAACACGCACTCATCATCATCTCTTTCTCTCTCTCCTTCACTCTCTCTGCCTTTCTTTTCAATTCAGTGTGCTGTCTTGGCTTTACTTTTAACTGTACAGTATTGACAAAGCATGCAATCAATACAGGATCAGCACTGGTAGGAGGGTTTGAGCACAACATCGGCGTGCAGCAGCAGAGGCAAACAGAAGTCATACTTTTAGATATGATATTAAAAGTATAATGCAATGACTTCCAAATAAAAATGTTACAGGACCAAATGCTGGCAAATGAAAGGGAAATTGATGTGACTATAAATCATCTATTAATATTTTTTTTTTGTCCACATGCAGAAACAAAGCACTGCAAATTATTCCCATGCACTTAATGTTTTAGGTGCAAATAAATTGATTCCTTTTTAAAGTAGAAAAAATTTTAATGGTTTATATTGTATTTTTGCATACTAATTTTCTAGAATTATTCTTTTTTTTTTGTATCTTTGACATTTGTGGCTTCAAGCCTCACCTTGTAGTGATCACTCAAAAAAATTCATCTGGAAACCACGTTTGTAAAACATGCACTCCCTCTGTCTCTTGTTGGTTTTGATTGGCATGATTTCTGGGTTTGAGGGATTATTAAGGGATGTTTATAAAGAATAAAGAGCTTCAGGCTGGCCAACCAAACTGATGTCAAGTGCAGGGAAAAGTCTTTTCCCCCCTTTCCTCTGGGGGAACAGAATGTTCAGGAGGCAGACGAATCACTTAGCGTGGCTTGGACTAATGATATGGTGCATGATTGCATGTGTGCTGCTCTTGAAGAGGAAAGAGAAAGTGTGTGCATGATGGACTTGAAGCTAAGATGCAAGAATTAGGTATTTCCTTTGCATTCAGGTACTTTACAATGCCTTTAGTTTTCGTGATGTTTTCCTTTTTGGGTGTGTTATTCATTTCTTTCTCACCACTATAGTTGCCTCAAGAGAAATTTGAGGACTTTTACTTGTCATGTGAAGTGTGCTCTAGCTTGAGCTCTAAAGCTATTACATGAGACGTTTGATTTATGTTCCTTGTTTGTTCCTCATTTAAAAAATGCAAGGCAAACCTCAGACTTGAAGGCACAGCAAACTTTAGGCACAACAAAATTTGAGCCCAGTTTTGATCCACTATAAACTTCTTTTCATATATGAGTTTTCTTCGTAATTTCCTGATTAGGTGAAATAAGGTTTTATCATTTGTTTTAACCCGTTACCTTCTTTAAGATTTCCTTATGTTAAATTACCTTCTTTTACTTTCTTTGCACATTTTTAAATTTCACGTTATTTGCTTTTCTCCACAAAGTCATTTGTACGAAACTTTTTTTTTTTTTACGATTCATAGTCACTAATTTTGCTTTTTTTCCTGTCAGATGCTCCGCATTTTTTTATTTTTTGTAATAACCACGTCTCACTCACATGTCACCACTAATGATTTTAGTGATTTTGGCCCTTAAGCTGGTAGTATGTTGTAGATTCATACTGTTCAAGTTTCCTTGCATGTGTTGTTGAATCGTTGCCCATGGTACATGGGCATTATAGATATGCATATGTTAGTTTGGTCTTGTGTGCATGTGAATCATTATGTGTGTAATCCTGACCTTAGAAGCCCCGTCACTGAGAGATCTTGCCAGAGTGATTATGAATGTCATGTGTCATGGAAATCTGCCTTGGATGTGTTGAATCTCCTTCCTGCTTGGCTGGTACATTTACTGGATGACTCGTTTCCTTTCAAAACCCAAAAGTACTCCTGCCTTTGCCTTGCACACCATAAAATTATGGGATTATGAAAGTATTATGACAGAATTCCTGCAATCCACACACAGCAGATCATTCATTTGGGCCCGTCTCCATCTTGGTGGGCCTGCCAGTCGAATGGTCATATTGAAATTCACTTTAAATCAAGTTGTACAAAATGCTCTTTTACCTCTGGACCTGCTGGTACTGTGAGTGCTATTACTGTATTTAGTGGAATAATTGGAATATTTAATAAGGCTTGGGGTTTTACCAAACAACTGGAGATTAAACAGACAACTGCTATTAATACATGTTGCATTAGACTTAATAAGAGTCATTTTGAATATACATGAGACTTTAATTGGTAAATTAAAAATAAAAGCATTACATTTTGTGGCAGGTAGTGGCAGACGGCATCAAATTTATGATTAAAAATGGCTACAAGAGTTTTATTTTTAATTTGAGAAGCACTGTCCTGTAGGCTACTAATAGTGTGCGTTGCTGTGGCCAGAATTGTCCTTGGCGTGTAAGACATTCTAAATCTTGCTCCGCATCCTGAGCGTGTGATTAGGGGTGGCTGTCACTATAAATGTTGCCATGGTGACAGGCACATAGACAGAGGGGAATATCAGTGAGTTGTGCTGCTGTCAGCAAAAGTGCAGCAAGAAATCAATGCTGCAATTATCGTAGGTTGTGGCGAGGGCCAATGAAGCAGTACATGTCCCTTCTCCTTTGTCCCTCTTCCAAGGTCTTCCTTAGCTTAGTGGTCAAATCTTTCCACTTGCTTATTAATGTGTGCTATGATTTTCAAAAAGCACAAAAAAATTGTTAAGGCTGAAGGTTAAAAATGAAGGTTTATGAATGTAAAATCATGCACAGATGCAGTATCTGTTAAGGTTTTTGCCATTAACTAAACATTAATTGATGTGTGAAATATGGAAATTACAGACATTATTCATATAATTTTAATCATAATTATGCTTGTATTTGTGTTACAAAATGTGCTTACGCTTTGTGTTCTTTTTTTTTTGTTGTCTTGCAGGTGGTCAAAACTCACTTGGATCATCAGTGATAGAGGGACAAGGCTGAAATAAAAAAAGTATTTAAAAATCCTCCTGAAGGCAGGAGGAAAAGGGGGACCTGTCCTTTATAGTTTATTCTTAAGAGACCCGGAAGCACTTAGGAAACCCCACCATACAAATGTGTACCCCTCCATCAATCAATCAAGACCTCACAGTAGATTAATATCAGAAAGAAAAAATGACAGACACAACAAGTCGCCATCTGAGACACAAGCTGCAGAGCTTAGGACGACGTCTGGACGAACTTGAAGAGGCCAGAGGCAAACTACAAAAAGCTGAAGATGAACTTCTTGACATTCAGGACAAAATCATTCAGGCTGAGGGGAGCAATTCCTCATTGCTTGCCGATGTTGAGACAATGCGGAAGAAATTGCTCAAAATTGAAGGCAAAGATGAAGAGGTCAGGAAAGCAGAGGATCTTTGTCGTGAGGTTAGGGAGAAATTAGAACAGGAAGAAAAACTTACCAAGGACCTTAAAGCAGAAATTGAGCGTCTTCAGCGTAGAATGACTGAACTTGAGAAGCTTGAAGAGGCTTTTGGTAAAAGCAAGTCAGACTGTACCCAGTTGTGCCTTAGTCTTAATGAAGAGAAAAACCTGACCAAAAAACTTGCAGCAGAGCTTGATACCTTAAAGGCCCGTATCAAGGAAGTGGATACCTCTGAAGCTCGACTAGACAGGGCTGAAAAATCCCTTACTGCAGAGATGGAGAAACTAAAGACTCTCACTCAGACTATTGTGACCGAACGCAAAAGACTTCTGGAAAGGCAGAGAGAAGACGAGAAAAGAATACTCAAGTTGACTGAGAAGCTTGAACATCAGAAAAACCAACTAGGCCCAGCAGACCACAGCCGATTTGATTCTAGAGATCTTCGAATTGAGGATGAGTTCTCACCAGGCCTTACATGCAAACTGGCCAGGAAGAAGAGCATTGACTACTTGAAGTATTCAGGTGACCTAGATTTGAGAAATGAGTCAGAGAATGAAAAAAATAGCTTTGAGGGGCAAGAAGATAATAAGGTTAAAGACCTCAGCCAGGAAGTAGAAAGACTGAAGAATCGTTTGAAGCAGATGGAGTTAGTAGAGGAGGACTTAAAGAATATGGAATCCAAGAATGCTGAACTGACAGAAAAGTACCAGCAGGAGAGAAACCGTAGTCAAGCTCTCCATGACCAGGTTGAGCAGATGAAAATGCAGCTCAATGGTTGTAGCAGCAGTAATGGAAACTCTGCAATTACCAGCACTACAAAGGTCCTAGAGAATGGCAAGGCGGGAAATGAAGAGGTCCATGTACGAGGTTTCAGACAGGAGAAACCTAAATTGCTAAATAGGAGTCCTGCTGTTTCTGAACCAGTCACCTCAAAGTACAAAAGCAGAGAGGCATCTCCTCAGCATAGGCGAGAAACCAAGCAGAGGAACAAAGACCTGTGTCACTCCACAGAAAGCTCCCCAAAGACTGTACGAAGGACTCTTAGTCCAGCACATAGTGTCAGAAAAGGTATAAAGACTGCTGCTTCCAGTATTACGTCTGATAATGGAACAAAAGATGGAAAGAAAGATGAAAAAATTGGAAGTGCTCCATCAAGTACTCAAAGTACTGAAAGCAAGAAAGCTTCAGTCCTTAGTCGCTATCCTCCAGCTGCTAATGACCAAAAGTCTTGGAAGCCATCGGTCAAGCAAATCGACACTGATAGCAATAAGAGTCGAACAGAGAAGTTGACCAGGTACCCTGGAAATGATAGTGAATCAAACAACTCTGATGGGCCACTTTTTATTTCAGCCAATGCTGCTGTCATCGCTTCATCTGAGAAAGAAGTAACTGAACCTGAAATTCTAGATCAGGATGCTTCTGCAATGTTGAGTGTGTCCAAGGCAAATGGTTCCTATACTGCTTACAGGTCCCATGTATCTCCAACTGTTCTGAGTGACCACGGTTCTGATGGGCACTCCTCAGCTTCTGAAACCGAATCCACTGGCTCCCGACGATCAGCAGGCGAGCAAAATGACCCCCTGATGTCAATTGGAAGAAAGTACACTCGGTGCTCACGGCTGCAAGAATCTTACTCTGAGGGTTCCTCTAAGATCCCCTTCAGTGAGGAGCAACACAAGCCTCTTACGGTGGAAGTGGATACCCAGGAAACTACGCATTCTACCTCAGGTATTGAGGTCCGCAGGGTTTGCAGCCCTCGTGAAGCCCTCCGGTCAAAAGCTATCATCAAGCAAGCCATTGTTGAGATTGATAGAAAGGAAGTGATGTCAGGGGGAGTCACAGAGCCTTTGACCACCAGTGGGAAACCCAAGATCTCCACTAAGCCAGTATTGACTAACAAAATGACCAGCAGTATCACCTTCTATCCCAATGACCCCAGCTCCTCTCGAACAAGCAGTCGGAGCAGTAGTATATCAAGCGAGCCCCCTTCCAAGGAAAGGCACACTTCCACAAGTAATATTGTAATCAGCCCCAGTATCGAGCACAGAGGTAGTATTTCTATACCTTATGAAATATCCATCCCTAAGAGTGAGATTGCCCTACGTCAAAGCGAGGCTGATGCTGACTTTTCCGAAACTCACAGTTACATTGAGTCTGCTCCTGTGGAGGCTGCCCTCATATCTCAAAGCAGATTTAGCCTCCAGTCCTCAGAAGCTTCGGACTTGAACAATGACATTGAGTCTGGCTTTGAGAGCAGCAGTAGCGGCACCACCATGACCAGCTGGAGAAGCAACCACAACCACCGCTCATATGATGACAGTTTGTCAGAAATGAGAAACGTCACTGTCAGGAGCACTTGGAGGAGCCGTGGGGCAGCTTCTGTGGATGAATCAGCTCGAGCACTAAGGCAAGAGGGCTCAGAGGATGAGGTCGAGTCTACAACCACCTGGAGGGCTTATAGGGCAACTACAGTGATGGACACTCCATCGAACTCCGGCACTGTTGCTAATTGTGGAGGTAAACCAAGCCCAGTCGAAGTATACATGCGTAGGATCAACAATGCATCACCATCAGTCCCTGATCTGGGACGACGACACAAGAAGACTCCTTCACCAGAGAGGGCTATTGCACATGAGCCTGTCAGTGCTCAGCAACTTCAGCCAAGAGGCCGTAAACACCCCATGGTGAGTACTGAATTTTTACCTTTCTGCCATATTTAATAAAAAGATTTAGATTCCATTCATAGACTGGACAAGCACATGCTAACTTTGTTGGAAAAAATACTGAAGTGCAAAAGCGAGGTAAATATTAAATGCGTCACCTTCAGCATTATAACTCCAGACAGAGCTTGAGATGGTACTGCTTACACATCATGCCAAACCACTAACAGCAGGTGCATTGACCTTTATAGAGACAGCGATCATAATTTCCAGAGCGATATTGACCAGTAGCAATCAGTAGACAATCAATAGAGTACCCCTAAATAAAATATCCTGGTAAAATTGAGGTTAGGTGAGCAGTACGTTTATGCAAATCATCTGATTATCCAAAAGCAATCACCCTGTGAACACATTTGGTGCCACCATTTTAATTATTATTCATTGTTAATATAATATTAATGCATTTTAATATTTCACCATTGAATATAACATTTTTTATTGTGGTTGATTTGGATGTTTTTCTTGTGATCCTTTGCATCTGGATGAAGGTGAAGAGGAGAGATATTTCGTGAGAATGAAGTATTTTTAGATCACTCTCTGTCTGCTAAAAGAGAAAAAAAGGCCCTTAAGGAATCTTTTTTCTTGAAATGGAATCCTAACCAGGAAACTGTGTTTTCCAGTTGTAGCCAGTTTGTTTGAATAGTTTACATGTATTTGCAAGACTAAGCTGAAGTCTGAATTAATAAACTAGGCTCTTGTTGTTTTTATTAGTCAAACTACTGCTTTGTAGGGTTCAGACAGTTTTATGTAGGTCTCAACAAGTTTTTTTTATATTTATGTAAATAAAGCTGTTTTCATTTTTTTTAAATATTATTTTTGTAACACTTTATTTCGATGGTCCACTAATCTACTAACAGTAAGTAACTTAGCAACTACATCAACTAGCATTAGAGTATTAGTAGACTGTCTGCTTAATATCTTTTAACGCTTTATTTTGGTGGATCCACAACATACTACATAATGACTATCAGGAACTTTGCAGGTATGTCAACTTATTTACAATCCCTAAACCTACCCTAACAGTCGAGTTGAGAATTAATGAGAATTACTTGACATGTAGTTGCAAAATTACTTAAAGTTAATAGAATGTCTAAATGGACCATCGAAATAAAGTGTAACCATATTTCTTTGTAAGATATTAATACATGTAAACAGTGTTGAAAGCTTACAGGTCAGAGGCCATGCCTTTATTTTAAGCAAAACTGTTAGTCAGTTCAACGGGCAGTTTTTGTATCAGCATCTAAACCAATTTGAGTCTGGCATCACCCCAGCAGTCAAAACAAAACATGGAAAGCAAGGCTAGATTTCACCCTTTTTCACTTACTGCGAACACAAGTAAGAGAATAGAGCTGCATCCATCAGTGCACCAATTACCACCATCCTCTCATTAAGCTTCTCAAACAGCCCAGCCCACAAATTTACCAACAAAGACCTAATTAAATCACTGAGATAGCTCCTTCCTGACACAAAAAACTGCCCCTTTTTCTTCAATCTCTCTTTCTCATGTTCTCTTTTGTGTCATGTTTGTTTTTGTTTCGTTTTTCTTTTTTTTTGTCTATTGCCCTGATGAATGGTAAGTGTCTGTTCGTTTATCTGAGAAGACCGAAAGATTAATGCACAAGTGAATTCTAGCACTTGCATAACCAGAGGTCAGATCATTTGTCTTACTCTCTTCTCTCTATATCACTCGGTAAAGGTTCGTTTTCTTTGCACTACAGATGGTTCTTCTTGCTGTCAGTGCAGCTGTAAGTTAATATACTTCTATTGTGATCACACAATTATTCATTCGCTCTTATTTCTCTCTGTCGTTAATCTTTTATCTCCTTCAGCTTTAGAGCGTCTTTTCATCTGTAGAAGTAAATGTGATTTGTATCATAAACTTTTACATTAAAAGAAGGAAAAAACTTATAAATAAATATGCTTAAATAACTCACTCATCATAGTGCTAATTTCATAGCTAGAACTTGTATTATTAGAATACTAAATACACATATTACAGCAATAAAAGTGACACATTAAAATTTGCTGTAAATTTGTGTAGTTTAAGACTGGAAGTGTGGGTTCAAGGCTAAAACAATCAAATCTACACCTAAATTGAAAAGCAGCATAAATATAGCCTTAGGCAAAAAAAAAAAAAAGTTTAGTTTGAATACAAATCAACTCATAATAGAAGCAACTACATGTTCTCGGTCTAGCAACTGATTGAAAGCCATCTTTATCCATTCCCACTCAATCTGGAGTCCATTAGGAAGGATTTATCTAATCAGCCATGGTCAGGCATGCATTCAGCTTTATCTTTAACTCATGTGATTCCCAACCACCCCCCCCCCCTCCCTCCAATTTTTTTTATTTTAATCTGAATGTATTCTAATCATCTTAATAAATATCTCACTCAGGGTTATCACTATGATTATGACACAACATGATCAATGTTTAAATGAAGAAACCCTACAAACTAAAAATGTGTTCTTTTTTAGCTCTTTGTAGATAATTACGAGTTGAATTGAAAGACTGCTCAGACTTCAGCTAGTAAAACAGATCTGCTAAGTGAATTGTGGTCACAGCTGTGGATGTAGTATTGATTTGTTGATTCCATTATTTCTATTTATTTCACTGGACCTGTATCACATCGCATAGTTATATATATATACTGTATATCTCACTGTATACAGTGGAACAGTTTGACCGTGGAAGTCTTTATTTAAAACTTCAGACGGATTTCCAGGCTGTGTCTTATATAAGATCAATACCACAGTGATTAGAGAGAGATTGAATCCGTCCGTCAATGATGTATAGTAGTGTCGTTGTGTTGACCGGGCAGAGGCATTATCTCCTCCATTATTAATGAAGGCATGTGTGCTGTGCTGTCCTCACAGATCAAGGTCATCTGTTTCATGTCTCTGACACAAAGCCTATGTGAGTTAAATATATGTGCTAAAGTCATTAATACTCCTGCTGTGTGGAGAGCAGTATAAAGTAAAGTAATCCTAGTTTGCCAGATGTCGTGTTATGTTTAGAGCTGAAATGACTTTTCATCCCTGCGTATAAAAATACACACATCTGAAGTGATTTATGAAGGAATTTTCACAGGTTTATAGTTTTATTTATTTACATTTTTTTTTCTGAGAATTAATATGGGATAGTCAGCTACTATTAATATAACACTTTTCATACATAATATAATAATACTTTGGTAACTGGTATATATATATTTTGATTTTAAAAGATAATGTTTGTTATTACAGTATATGTATTATATTTATGTACTTTTTATTTTATATATATATATATATACTTATTTTTGACAGCTTGGACAGAATCTCCTCGTAATTCATTACTTTAGGTCTGCTTCTATCTTGTTTAATGTTAAAGAAGAAACTTGCAACTAAGTGAAGAAAAAAGTAGACCTAAAGGATTATTAGGTTATTAATTTTTAATCGGTGTTCATAAAAATATTGCATACACAAATTCATTATGTTCAGTAAGTGTTATGCAAGTTGTATTCATACAATTATTTAAAAAAAAAAAAAAAAAAATATATATATATATATATATATATATACTATAGTCAACATTCAAGGTGGATCAAAA
>JAUCMT010000036.1:10378910-10403447 GCA_032357475.1 Enteromius thamalakanensis
AATACAGTAGTCAACATTCGAAGTAGATCAAAACCTTTCATCACAGCTGTCCTAAGACAAGAATAAGTATTGTTTTTGATTTTAGGACAACTTTGATGAAAGATTTTGATCCACTTTGAATGTTGACTACTGTATATATATATATATATATATATATGTACACTAATAATTTAGTTTAAACTTGAGACACATAAATCACACTGGATATAAAATTCTGGAATATATTCTTTTATTTTTTAAAAATGCCATTTGAGCGTGATCACAAGGAGTAAGTTACAGCTACAAGCTGTAAGTTCACATTATTCACATGATGAGTTTTCCTGTACCATGGATTTACATGGAACCCATTCCGTCATGACATCTTTCTGTAAGATTGTGCTTGGGTCGTTTCCACCCGTTGCCCCTTCCTGAGTGACACAGGAAGTTGCAAGGTTGCGCCTGCCCATTTGGCAGCCGATGCATCGTAACTGGTTTCCTGTACACCCACCTCTCATATCCCAGCAGGCCTCAAGCCCTATTATGGACAATTAGCATCTGTCTGCTGTGTACGAAATTCCACAGCAGTGTGTGGCATATCCTGCTGCCTCATTTGGGAACTTTTTATAACTGACGTCATAAACCATTTGGTTGGCTGTGTAAAGTCTCCACCTTCATGGTAAAGAAAAGAGACAATAGTCGTTCTATATTAGGACTTGTTCTGCGGTCTGAGCAATTTCTCTCTTCTTACGTGTCCATTTAATGTTTGGTCTAATACTTATACCTTTGTTGTAATTCAAAATAAAGATTTGGATTACACAACTACGACTGTTAAAATTGAATTGTTAATTTGGTTGTATATTGTTTCTTTATTTATTTATTTTTTGGAACTCAAAACTTGCATGATATACGACCCTGGAACACAAAACTGGTAATAAGGGTCTTTTTTGTTAAATTGAGATTTATACATCATTTGAAAGCTGATTCAGGTTTTCCATTAATGTACAGTTTTTTGGCTGAAATCTGGATACAAAAAAAAACGCTTTTAAAGTTTCCCAAATAAAGGCCTTAGCAAGACAAACTACTAATCATAAATTGTTTTGATATATTTAAAGTAGAAAATGTATTTATATAACATGATCTATTACTTAATATCCTAATGATTTTTAGCATAAAAGAAAAATCTGTAATTCTTACCCATGAAATCTGTTGTTGGTTATTGATACAAATATGACTGTGTTACAGGGTCACATACGGAAAACTAGTGGTAATAAAATCAAAAAGTCACAGAAAGTCTTTAAATGTATTAATTATATCCATTAGAAAATACTCAGTTGTTTTAATGAATGTTAAACAATGATCACAGTTGAGTGGAAAAGTAATGTGCATAACATATTCCTGAACCCTAAAGTGAGAAAAAAAAAATAGCATTTCATGGCATTTCTTTATTTGCTTTAAATGCCAGTTGTGCATATTGCCGTTCAAGTAATAGAATGTAAGGAATGTTATTCTAAGGAATGTTAGATTGTTAGTCATGTAATATAAATGGAATGAAAATGTCCCAGTCAGCGATTGTCAGAAGCCTGTATTCCTTCAGAACATGACAGAATTTGGTGGATAAATAAATCAATTAAAATTAGTATACTGTATCACATTTGTTGTATGATTGTTATCTTCCCAGTCTGCAGATGATCGAGAAACTGCTCCGTACTCATGGCGAAGGCAGCCTGCGGGTGACATGGACCTGTACGATAGGTCTGGGAGTCGTGGAGCGTGGTCTAGCAGAAACCGCACAACTGATGGAAGCCAGTCCTGGTCAAATCGCCACCTGGAAAACTAACCCAGATTACCCACATTTCCAACTAGAGGTATGTGTTTTTCTTATAAACTTATTTAGTTAAACTTATCTAAAATCTACATTCCGTCGAGGATTCTGGTTTATATTTAATTAAAGCAAGCTAGAAGCTTATTACTCACATGTTAATGAGTCTTGACCTAATATATCCTCGTGTGTTTTTATTGCCTCAGTTCTTACATCTCAAAGCGGCTCTTGTGCGCAAGGAACGAAGCTTGTCACATCTCCTCAGTTACACCATATCTTTCAAGACCATCAGATGAGCAGATTTCCAGGCATTGACCCCTGGGAACCTCCTCGTCGTACTTTTACTTCAACCACACCTGCATTGATTCACCATCTTCCAGCTGTCGTTTGGGATCAGAAGTCACATGTTCCTACAGTAATGAATCCTCTTCTGCTCCTCGTAGTGTATTAAAGTCTTCAGATGTGACAAGGGAGAGGCGCAGACATGTGACATTAGTCTTGGTGTTCAGTGAAAGGGGCTTTGGATCAGCATTTTGAGTCCTCTCTGGTGCCACACAGGTCCTGGTAGATGTGCAAACTTGGGTTTTATGTGTTCTCACAAGGAGCAAGTTACAGGCTTTTTAAGGCATCTTAATTTTATTCTGGAAGGTGTTTAATTCAGGAATGCATTGGGATTATTGCACACAGCTAAAATTCATTGATTATCCAGACGTTCTCACATAGAGCCAGAATTCAACACATGCTAAGTCTTCAGTATGCATTAATGTACATAAGTTTTCATGCACGGTGCCCAAGTTTATTTGGTCTTGTTTGTAATTTGCTCCTTGTAGCTGATCACGTCTATTGAACTGTATTCTTTTACTAGTCTGTTTAATTCCTTTATCTTCATCTCTTTAACTGGATTTGATGGTTTCACAATCAGCATAGCGAATGCACAGGACCACCTACACAAAAAAAAAAAGCTGGGAAAAGCATCTGCATGTTGACTCTTCCTGTCTCAATAGCTCTGAAGGGATGTTGGCTTTGGATTCCAAACTAGATAGAGAAGAATCCAATCAACTAGAGCTCATCTCGATGTGACCTCGTCCGTCTGGGTAGCTAACCGGGATTAACCCAAATGCTGGACATTTATGGAGGATTTTCAGAGCGGTCTCCTCACAGGCGCTCTGTGACTCTACTCGCAAACTTTGCACAGAAAGACTCTCAGTGTGTCACAGAAAATCAGCGTTAGGGATTCTGCTGGTCCGAGTCAGTCTAAAAAAAACCCTAGAGGGGTTGTGTTTTCAGTTATTTCAGCTGTAAAGCTTGTTGAGGCTTCAGGGTGGCTAGCATGACACCACAGAGGAGAATGCTTAAGTTAGGAATGCCTGTGCCTGGATAAACGACCTCACCATTGAAAACATCGGAATGCCCATCACTTTGTCCTCAAGCGGAAATTGAATAGAGCTGCTGCAGTTGAAATGTCTTGTACTGTTTCTATTAGGTTCCGCAAATGATTCATTTTCTCGTTCAGGCTCCAATTCCTCCTGTCCTTGAATACTCTAAAGTATCTGTGTGTAGTAATATCGCTCTTATACAATACCGTGTCTCAATTGAACCCCGATGATGACGACGAAGGGTCCATTATCCCTCGGCCCGCCAGATGATCTCAGTCTTCAATGTCACTGGAATGTGGGATGTTTTAATTTTTCACTTTGTTTTAATGTAATGCTGTACATGTAACGTTTTGGGAGTCAATGGGTAGTTTGCTTTCTTCGCATCTTACTTGGTTCTAACAGCTTTAAAAAGATCCACGGCTCATAGTGACTGTCAGTTTTGCTTTGTTCTGGTGTGCTTCTGTGTCCTGTATTCATCCCTCTGCTTGGGCTGGATAGAGTCTTTTAAACGAGTGGAAATTCAATATTTTTTTTTGTCTATCGATTGATCCATTTTTATTTAAGTCATTCTAATGAATTTACAATTGCACTTAAATCATTAAAACGGTTTTATTAAGTACAAAAACAGACTAGATTCTTCTAAAAATCAGTAATTTCTGATGTATAAATGTTTTTACAGCTTTGGTTTAGATTGTACCTCAGAAATGGAGACACTGAACATAATCGGTGTGGCTTAGCAGCAAAGAAAAGTAGCGTGTAATGAATAATGCAATGATTTTAACACCCAAGCTTCTTTTTCTGCACTGTTTTTTTTTTCATTAATGTCTGAAAGTTTTTTATTTTTTTATTTACTCATTAGACTTTGGGTGGTGTTTTGGCTTTGCACGTCCCATATTCTGGTGTCTGCTTTGTTCTGCACTGTAAAACCAAGCATGTCCAAATGCATTCCCCAGACTTCACCTCTACTTCCTGTTCAGGGGTCTGGGGCTGAAGCGAACATGCTGGTTCCTGTATCTCATGCCCTTGCTTTCCCAGAATACCTAAGTGCTCTGGGCTGCTGTAATCCAAGAAGCCGTTCCCTAAAGCCATTTTATTAGCTGGCTAAAGCAGTGGCAGCAGGCCTGATATACGACCTCAGTGTTGGTTGCCGGTCGTAGGTCAGTGCTGCATTTGATGGCCGTATAACATTGTTGAGGGAGGAAGTGAGACCAGCTGACAGCAAAAAAAAAAAAGCAAAAGCGGTAACAGAAAGGGTGAACTCTTTGGGATGGCGTCCATGTGTGGTACCGAGTGGGTCAGCCTGGATTCTGTAGAGTTTGACAAATAGTTTGAGGCATTATGTATTGTAAATCCCTCTATTATAAAAGCGTGCCCGCTCGAAGCTTGCAAACATGATCCTAAAACTGCAGCATGACCCAAATGGATGTGATGATATAGTGCGAGTCTGTACTGGAAATACCAACAGACTCTTCCCTCCCAACCCCCCGGCCAGGCAAAGGTCTCTCGGCTGCTCTGTGGCTTCAACGCGCAACCGCAGCTGTCGGAAACCGTAGTTTTTATGTGCTCACTAGACAGTCCAAAGTTTCTGAAAGAGGACTTTTTAAAGAGGCCGACTGAAACCGCAATTCTCAAGGAATTCTTCCTCATTTCTCAACCCCATTTACTAATGTGTCAGTGTGCCGTTCGCCCTCAGAAGTCATCTAACACATGTCTCTGATTTTCATTCCTCCACTTCTGTCTTTAGCTCTCTGTGGAAGTGATGGCTGCGAGCTTTGATTACACGTCTCAGAACAGATCAAAGGTTATATAGTTTCACATACTGTTCATTTAAAAGAACTAAATCATGAAAATATATTAGGGTTTTACCATCTACATCACTTTTGTGTACATTTATGAGGTCATGCTTAACCTAGTTATGACACCAGTCAGTTAGCATAACCATGTTTAGCTTCTGACGATCGGTGTTGACTCAGAATGGTTTTTAATCATTTTTAGTGACAATTTTCTAACACTTATTGAGGAGAGTGGTTGTAATTTTTTTCTAAATGTCATTTTTAAGCAATAAAGTAATTTTGAATGTACAGACGAGAAATTTTGAAGACTGTGTTATACCCGCATTGTGAGCCAGCATTGGTCCTTAAAGGTCAAAAATAGGTCACGGTGTCACGAAATATCACTCCAGAATCTGCACTTAACCAGCACTTAACGTAAATGACTCTTTTAACCTTTTCCTTAAGCTTTATGGATTTCATTTTCTAATATGCCTGTTTTTCCCCTGATTCACTTCCCCCTAATGAATTGAATGTACAGCCATCATGTGTATATATGTACGTGTGTTTGTGCACTGGCCAAAATGAAAGAATAAGTTCACCTGCAGCAACTGTGAGACAGATCTTGTATTTTTGGAGTTGACAAATGGACTGTCCACATTATTTGTATAGACTGCAAAGTGTTTTATTTTAATTTGTCATTATTCTTTTTTCTGTACGGCCAAGTGCTCTGTGTATTGTCTTTTAGTTGACACGTAATGTGCCAAAAATCATTCCAATATATTTTTGTAGTTTACAAGGAAACAAACAGCTTCTTAAGCATTATTGAAATTAAAAGGGTAAATATTTCTGTCGTCAAGCTTTTCCTTCTTTATCTGCTTTTTTATTTGTTTCTCAGACTACAATCGGATAGGTTTTATTTAAAAGTATCTTGTAATTTTGTAAAGTGGGCCGTTTTTTTTTTTTTGTAGATGTATACCTTATTGGGCTCCTGGAGAGTGTTTTTTTTTTTTGGATTATTAATTTCAATATGATGTTTTATTAACAATTTGTATGAACTATTAAAGTTAGCAGACTCAGTTAAAAGTGTTAATTCACCAGCTTTTCAAACGTTGCTTTTTGTTTTGTTCGTTGTAAGGGAAGTGTTAAGGTAAAGATTGATATGTTGAGCCAGTGGCTCAGTACGGTTCAGTTCTGTACTGTTCTTTTCTTTTATTAACCGCTCAGACTGTGGGTTTCCCTTCTGTTCATTCAGGGTTCATTCATCTCCTGTGCCGTATTAAAAGCGCTGCCAAAGACAGATTTCAGGCCTTAAACACACACATGCAAATATGCTCTAACACACACAGTAACTGAATTAAAGTTCACTGATATTTGCTTACACTGTCTCTTTAAGACACTGCACATATAAATACAGGCCTGCATCGTCAAAGAAGGGAGACGGAATGGTTATCAAGCAGATGTTGGTATAGCGTGAACCTGCGGTGAGGACACAGGTGAACATGCTCATTGTATTCAGCCTCTCAGTGTCAGCAATAACACACTGTGTTTCAGTCTTACACCTTTGTACTGTAATATTTGTGCATGTTTCAGCTTAACATGTTTCAGCATTGTGCATGGAGCTAGACATCTCTTTAGGCTGAACTGCAAACTATATGTATTCCAGCTAATATAATAAAAGCAACTTGTTTGTAACAGGTTTGGGTTTGTGTTCTCATCTTTTAGACAGGGACTGAATGTACATCCAAGAAGCTCTGCAATCATATAATACACATATTGGTGATAACTGTGCCATAGAAACACAATAAACCATAGGAATTTAAGAGAGTTTAAGTATATTTGACTGTCATAACCCTTTTTGTTTCAGCTGGTGGAACGTATTCTTTGTTTGGTGCCAGATCAATTTGAATACAACTCTTTGTTTAGAACAAGCAACACTATAGTCATGACTTGAAGAACTGAGGGTATGCTTAAGAGGGGTTACCAATGTATTTTTGTGATTTTTAAGAGTCTGATTTACATCTTACAAGAAAAAAAAGCCTGAATATAATCCAAAGATTTACTGGATTTGAAGGCCCATTTACTACCAAGTAATGACAATATTCCATGCCACACAGCTGCATTATTACTAGAATCACTTTCAGGACATTTTTAAGGGCAAAAATTTAAGTAGGCGACATAATTGCGCCAGTACACTTATACTCAGAATGTTATTGTCTGGTGGAACACCACAAGGGTGAGAAATGATTTATGAACGGTTGCTTTAAGGCATCAGTACATAGTAAAGTGATCTACATTTTATGGCTTGGTACTGATAAGTAATATTGACTATTTCAGTGAGTTCATAAGGTAACTAACATACTATTTAGAGGGAAAGACATCATAAATCTGATAAGGAGCTGCAAAGAACTCTAAAACCAGAATCAGAATTCCCTATTGTTTGTCCAAGTCCTTACAACCGCTCCTAAACGTTTAATTCTGTTCTGAGACCATCAGCCTAATGGGACTGTTTTTTCGAAAGACTTTTAAAATGGTTAAGTTAGAAAAGTCTAGACTGTGAAATCACTCTTGTTCCCGCCTTTTCTCGCAGTGTAGAACATTCATCAGCATTACTGAAGAAGAGTTTAAATGCATTCTAATGGAGCGTTAACATGAAACTGACTAAGTGGTTAGATGGCCTATCTGAGTGTGAAGGTGTGATGTGTGTATTTCTGCCCAGGGTGTGTGGGGGTTTCTGTGTTAAAGGGCACATTATGAAGCAGTTGTAGTGTGTGGGTGATTAAGTGTAACATCTGCCTGTGCACAGAATGAGTCAGGTTTGAGTTCTGACACGCTTGTGTACCCATCAATGCCTGCGCATCAGAAATCACATTCAAAAACAGACATACTCTGAGTCTGACGCAACAGAATATTGATCAGAGATCCCAGAGGGCAACCAGGTGTCTTTAAGAATATTGCAGCATGTTAAAGGTGTTAAAATAATACTGAAATTGATTGACCATTCATGCAACCAGATTATGCAGTCTGCCCTGAGGGGGCGCAGTTTGCGCATCATTTCCTGCTAACGTTGCGGTTATAGAAAAGTCAATAAATCTAGAGGGACTGGTCTTGGAGTTGCCTGCAGTTAACAGTTCAACATAAAAGCATCCACAAAATACCGTAATATCTAATAGACATGATTTGAGGGCGATTTGACTGTGCGGTCAACGAGCCGAATGTACTCACATTATCAAAACCACTGGACGACTGCAGTATTATGAATTAAAGTACGGTTGTGGCATCGTGGTGCAGGCTGCTCAAGGCTCTAATCATGGACTAAACTGCTGGGGCCAATATCAGCTCAGGTCCCTCAGACTCCCACAATGCAGTGCAGCTGCCAGGGCCCACACCACACAAACTGGGGCTGAGGCCAGAGGGGTTATAGCAAGAACAGAAAGCGGCAAAAGAGAGGCCAAAAAAGCCTCAGGGCAGCATGACATGTCAAAAGACTGGATAAACTAAAAATAAAAAAGCTAAGCATACAGAAACAGGAAGAAAAGGGCCATAACCAAATATAAGAAAAAGGAGTCCATGAAAAAAGGCTAAAGAATCAGGTAGAGAGAATGTTTTTTCTTTCTTTTTAATATTGTGATTTGATGAAAGTAGAGAAAGATCAACTTAAAAAAGTGCACACTCTGACATACAACTTAAAAAATATCTAAAAAATAAATAAATGGTGTAGTGGGGACTTGGATAGAGAATGGCTTGAGTTGTCCAGCACATATTGCTGGAAAGCTGACCAAACCCTAGCACTCAAAAAAACAGGTTTTTAACATGCAAGTAATTATAAAAAAATCAAATGTACATTTACATTTAACATTTACAATAATGTTAATAAAAATCATTTCTAAAGCATCACAGTGGAACACAAAGTATGCATTCATTCTGAACCCAGGCAAACCTGTTTCTGTAATGAATAAAAAATAAATAAAAAAAACCACTAAGTAACAAACTACAAGAAAGCAGATGGTATTAAGCAACTTCATATTTATTTTTACTACTAAAAACACACAAATATAAAAAAGTAAACAAATAATGAAACTTAAGAAAACCATGAGCTCCTCAAAAAAAAGATACAAAGCTTTAACTGATACACTATTTTAACAGAAACAGACTTATTAGCAACACTTCATGTGCATTCCAGCTAATAAGCAATTTTTGCTAACCAAAACATTCAAGCTACAAAGTGAGAGACATGGCAAAGTCATAACATTTCCTTTTGACTTTCTTTTTGTTCTTTTTTTATATTCTGAAAAAATAAAAAGGAATGGTCTGGGTAGGCAGTTGGATTTCAACTAATGCAACCATATCCATCTCCTATCTGGTTTTTACAATGCTAATTTTAATGCTCCGCCTTGAAACATCTGATACTTTGTGGTCGTGGACTTCACGAGTTGCGTTACGTGTGAATAACGGCCCCTGTTCTTATATATGCCTCAGTGGGGAAGAAACCATTCCAGGTAAATTCCAAAACACCTATGAGAACCATCCACCTGTCTTTTTAGTTGCCTTAGAAGTTAGCCAGAAAAGTTACAGCAGCAGAAGGTAAATGAGTGAAGGGTTGCTTTAAATCTCCAAGCTCCCCGATTAGTGAATGATTTCCCTAAAGGCATGTTCTTACACGCAGACAAACTCTCCAATAAACACACACACATTCCCAGTCTAAGGAGTCACCCACTGTCCTTACTTGACCCGCCCGCTCTTTATCTAGCAAGACAATCTTTCGCTGAAAATCCCCAACTCACATTCTCTCTCTGTGCGCATCATAAGTGGGTTTAGATGTTTATTGGATGCTGGGGGATGGCTGTGGGTTTGGATTGGCAGTGGCTTGGCGTGGCATAGTGTACATGGCTCCTAGGAACTGATCGGCGATCCTTCCTGCTTCCCTCAGCCCACTTAGCAGAGCGCCATGGACCGTGGCGGGGTAGTTTCTGATTGTGTGTTCACCCGCAAAGAAAAGACGGGGAACCGGCTGCAAAACACACACAATCAGCATGACATCTGCTTCTGCCAACATATGGAAATGAGCAATAAGTTATGACACTCACCTGTGAGGCTCCAGGTATGGCAGGACCAGGTGTGATGGGCTGGGCCATGAGATCATAGTCATTACCAGAAGAACCGGCTGCTACGTACGAGTAAGACCCACGGGCCCAAGGGTCGGCACGCCAGCGACTCACCACCGTCTCCTTTGGCTGCCATGACGACAGACACAGAACACATAGTCGGTTTGTTGTCGTTGGAGCAGAGCCAGACGCTCCATACCCCGGGAAAGAGCCGCAGAGTCTCAGTGTGTGATATATTAGAGGACTCAACTCTTTTCATTAGATTTAGGTTGAGGTTTCCTCTCATGACTGTTATTCACACAAGCTTTTGTTGTACAGTGAAGAACTACAAATTAAGTAAGATATTCTGGCACATCTAAGCTCACCTGAGGTACTGCGCTGCTTCCAAAGATGCCCTTGAGGATTGCAAGACAGCGGCCAACGATGACATCATCACTGATATTCTCCATAATGCCTGCGGCCTCTCCTGCCATCAGAGCCAGCAGTATGGGAGCTGAGAAGACACAAAAGGTCAAATTCAAAGTAAACTGTGAATGGCATTATTATGCAACAAACTATCAGAGAATTTTTCAACCAATATTTTTATTACTGATATATGGTCAGTACTGAAAACTTCACATTATTATCAATAACACTCAAACAAAAATAAGGAAAATAAACTAAAGAAACAAACAGTGCCTCAAAGAAGGATTATGAACCCACTTTACCTACCTGAAGTCTACTCATTTGCATGTACACATAAAAAACATGCATTTATTTAAACATGTAGCAATCCCGGACGAGCCCCCAATTCAATTAGTTTAAATCCGCAACATAAACGAGGGATCAGACAACAAAATCTAAACAATGGAATTTTATTTAGTTTCACAAATACATCAACAGCAACTTTATTATGTCTAGGAATAATAAAGAAAATAAAGAACCTTAATTTGGGGTCGTCACAACAGCCAGAGGTTTAATACTGAAGCTTCACTTAACTAAAGGATAATTACCTTTGTAGAGATTCCAGAAGAGAAACAGTTCCCCTCGACTGGCCGTGGTACTTCCTACATGTCCAAAAAGGTTAACACTGGGGTCCCAGAATACTCTATCAAAACACAACACCACCTAGGACAAGGATATCAAACATTAGGACAGAATGGGTCTGTCTTTAGTGGTATACATTTTTGGATACATTTTTTCTCTATACAATCTAAGTCAAAGGGTTTGGTAACCTACAGTCTTTAAAATATCATCTCTGTTCCACAAAAGAAAGAAAGTCATACCGGTTTGGAACGGCATAAGGGTGAGCAAACTGACAGGTTTGGATTAATCTAACCCAGTGGTTTGAAACCACATCTCTGCAGATTATGCATGTCTCCCTAATTTACATCAACTTATTAGGAAAGAGCTCCATGAACTCAAATTAGTGTGTCAGGTAAGGGAGACATGCAAAAAGTGTAGAGCAGTGGGTTTCAAGATACAGGACTGAACACCACTGATCTAACCCTTAAATGAAATTACTTTTTTTAAATCACATGCACATAATTTAGCAAATGCTTATGAAGCAATACAATTCCACAAAGAAGCCTAAAGCTACTGCTAAAATTATTTTTATGACTAAAATGATACAAAATGATAAAAAGAAAAGAAAAGCACATAACATCCTAAAAAAACAAATGCTTGTTTTTAATGGAGTCATTGAAAAAGCATTTCAGTGAACATTTCTGACATCCTGCGGTGTGCTGCAGACAGATGTTTCTGATATAGCAGAACTGTGAATGAATCCGGTACCACACTGTGCCCTCTTGTGACAAAAACAGGGAAATGGAGCAGGACAATTGCATAATACTGCAGTATTTTTCTGCTGCAGCTGAACTAGGAGATGAAGTGAGGGGAGAGAGAGGAGAGTGAGTGCATAAGTGGATGACGCATCCTGGACACGCAAAATGTGAGGGGGCCAATTCTTAAGTACTCCCTGAATACACAGCTATATCTATCATATTAACCTTCATCACACTCCTTTTTAGCCAAAGTGGATTAGGTAGATATACACACATAAAATGTCCCATGCTGATACAGGACAGAGTTGCCATTACATCAACACCCTCCCCTCTGCAAAGGAATAAAAAGGAATTATTCACACCTTGTTGAGGTTCCCAAAACCCATTCTCTGGATGGCAGCCGTCTTCCATTCTGGCAGTGGCGGCACAAACTGCACGGCTGGCGGCTGCTGCTTCAGCACTCCCAAAGGAAGAGTACACAACACGGCGTCACACTTATAAATGAACGTCTGGGTAGTGGAGCGGGTATTCACCGCAATCACCTCGCAACCTGAGACAGGGAGGAAATGATGGTCATAAACGTAAATACACAAACACAACGAAATACAGTCCCAAACAGCAGGAGCTGGACTGACTGACTCACCAGATGATGTGTATCGGACCTGTCTCACTGCAGTGTTGAGTTTGATATCCAAACCCTCTGCAAGTGCCACTGGGACACAAGAGTATCCATTTCGCACTGTTAGGTGACTGCCCGTGAACTCAAAATCATCATCCTACTCAAACACAGAAAGAAAAGTGAAAAGTTGCAGAAGCAAGCTTTGTTTTATTTAAAATTCTCCATTCTCTACAAGTGGAGATAAACAGAATTTAGACATTACAGCTGTGCTGTACCTGATCCCAGTGTTTTAGCGAGAGTGTTGAAAGAGGTGTAGCGTTGGCAAACTCAAGGTTTGCAAAGTGCCAGTCAAGAATCTGTCGGTCTCTCGAAGACAGATAAACATCACTGAAATAGAGATCCAGAATAACATTACTTGGACTCCATTTGGAAGTACAGACAAGTATGCTAATGTGACCTCAGTGGGTCTGTTTACTTGCATATGTTCTATTTGATTACCTGGGTGGGTTGGCCTCCAGCTCTTGCAGCCTCTCCTCTAACTTTATCTGCATCTCCACCAGCTCATCATACTCCTGCAGCAATAGGACAAGATCAGCACATATGTGGGTTTTGGATGAAAGATGGTGCTACCTTTATCTAGAGAGCAGGGTGGCCAACACAATGCATTTTAAAAAAGCATCCTTGAACCAACATTGGGTGAAAACAAATGCATACTTTTTGCCGAGTTGAAAAACAAAACAAGAAACTAATTTACATTAGCCATATAATTAGTATGACCAGTAGTATATTTATGAAACTTAAGATCTTTCTCTCTCCACCAGCACCTGAGTGTGAGGCTTTCAGAGGTGTATGCTCATTTCTGAATGACTGAGGGCAGCGGTAGTGGTTTCGTCCCAGAGGGCAGAGTCATCCCTCTCTGAGCAGGCTAGCCATTCACCCATCTAACCAGCAAAAGACTATATAAAGAAAACCCTCCCCCTAAACCACATCACACAATTCTGAAATATCCCGCTATAGTTTCTCTCTCTGTCAGACTCTTAACAGTCTGCAAAAATGGGTTTTAAGTAGCATGAAATCAACAAGTGGTATTATTCTCCACACACTCATACTTACTAATTCTTGTATTTATGCATCAAACTGATCAAAAGTGATAGTAAAGATATACATTACAAAAAAACCTATTTCAAATAAATGCTTTTCTTTAAAACTTTAAATATTATATTGCACAAAGGCTTTCAACACTGATCACCAAATCTGTATAGATCTGGAAACTGCAGTAATAGGTGCTGACCATTTAGCTTTGCCAACAGAATAAATTATATTCAATATAATAGGTACATGAAAGTAACCTTCAAATTGTTTCAATTTTACAACCCCAAACGTTTAAACAGTACTGCATATTGCATTAAACATTTTTTTTTGTTTAAAAACAAAACAAAACTATCAATACACATATACTGATCTGTAAGCTGAAGTCACGTTTTAATTAAGTATATGACAACGTAAACGAAACCGTTGAACCGTTTTGCACATCTGAAATCCTCAACGTTTTAACTACACGAGTCACGCAAAAATGTAAAAAAAAATAAAGTTAAACCCCAGAGCGAACGAGCAGGCGTTAAAATTCATGTTTTAACCGTAAATGGTCTGAATGCCTCTAATGGCTACAATTGAGAGTGATTATGTGAATTAACACACTTAAATCTCACCAGTTAAGACCATTTAAGTTAGGAATTTAACTTTCGGTTCTGTGGACGGTAACGGGAGTACGACAGTGTTAGACTGCGGTTTGGAAAAAGTACTAAAACAACCAAACAGGCTGAAATGGTATTATGCTCCATTACCAAGCACAGAGGTGTTTGGCATGGCTGGAGATATTAAGATTAAGCATGACGGATCCAGAGGTGTCTGCAGTCGCTATCTGAGGAGACATCGAGAGAGATGCTTGGCTGTTGACTGCGCAATCAGCATTTCTGGCAAGTTAGTTTCTAGGAAAACGAATGAGTTAAAGCTTTCATGTTTTTGTTTAAAATTAGGCTTTGGCTTTTATTTGATAAAAAGGATGAACTGAGAGGAACAGAAACCCAGTTTTCACAAACTCTTTTTTGGCCGCTGGAATTGGGAAATTAACCGAGCCATCTGAATCTGAATTTGTCTTTGACGTGGTTTCCCATATAAGTTTCTATATGTGTAAGCGTGCACAATGTTTATATGGTCAGTGCGGGGTGAGGTCATGTGGATTCGCTCAATGTGGCAAGTTTGGTCCACTACCTTGCAAAGTGCTGTGAGGTCCCGGTGTTTGCTCTTCACCAGAAACTCAGCTGTGATATCCCTGGGCGGCTTCACCTCACTGGCCTCTTTATACTGCTGATGCAGCTCCTTCACCTTCTCCTTAGTAGCCACCATCTGAATAAGAGAAGGCACAATCAAATTACCTGCGTGTGATGGGTAAGCTGTAACAGAGGGAGGTAGTACACGCATGTATTACCTTGTTCAGAAGGTCTTTAAGCTCCTCTTGAGTCTTTACAATTTTCTTCCAGTGTTCAATCTGTTCATCTTTCACATGTTTCTCTTGCAGCCTGAACAAAGATGAGCATAGTCATCATTTCACTTTTAATGACAAGAGTTGCTTTTACTCGATTCTCAAGATAAAAAGCAAATAAGCAGAGTTCACTCACTGTATGACTACTTCCAGTGCTTGTCCCAGAGACACAGGTTTGTTGTTAAGAAAGTTAAAGTCGAGCTGGTGGCTGAGGTACGATGTCGCTTCTAACAGGCGATTGAACTCTTGCTCTACCATCTCATCCTTCTCTTTAGGGACCTTGAGCAATTACAACCATTAAATGGGCATCAAATTCAGAGCACCTGACGTTATAGAGAATAATAGTGTTTATATGTAGTGCATGTGCATACTAAATACTAAAATAATTGGAGCAATGTTATGTTTGGATATGTATAGACACTGTATCAATGGAGACACATTTTCCCTGAGGTATTACACTGATCATAACTGACACACAAAGCTTAATAATTCATAGTTTAATTATAGTTCAGATAATTAACTTGGCACATTTAGTGGATCAGAACAGGTTAAGTAAGCAGGACGTCTGCTATTAAACAGGTGTTTATTTCCATCAAGTCTTTTTTGGTAGCAAACTGTACTGAACAGGAAGGTGTCCATAAATCATAAAACGGTATTGAGTAACAGTATTGTTTCCAAGAATGAAAGTGAATCAATTATAACATTTCCTTTAATTACATATGATGTATGGTATTACAAAAATAAATACTTACACTTGTGCAGCGCTCTCCCTGTATAACCAGGGCAATCCATCAGTTTAAGAAATGAAAATGGAGCGAAAGCGAGTAAGAGATAAAAACAAAAAGGATGGGATGTAGCAAAGAGAATATGTTCGGGGGTTAAGAGGGGGCAGAGAGTGAGAGAGAGAAAAAGACCGTTAGATTGTTCTTTTCACTAGTTAAGAGTCTCCATTTCATTTCATGAAGAATCAAAGGCTTTAGTTTAAACAATTAAGATGCCAATCAGAAGAGAATGACAGGAGCACTGACTTTTCATGCTTAATTTTAACACAATTTTAACTGTAACACAATAAAAGCACTGAAGTGTCAGGGATGCCGTACAACAAAAAGTGACAGTTTTAACACTATATCCCTATTTTTTTTATCTTTTCTTTTACTTTTATAATACTACATACTTAAATTTCTACATAAGATCAGAAAATTAATGCATATGTAATTTTATAATAATGTATGAACCCTAATATGATGTGTGTCAATTTCTATGTTTCAAAAGCACTCACAGCTTGTCCATTGGCCTCATAGAGCGGACACTTCTGTTTAATCTTGGCCAGCTCCATGTTGACCTGTTTGCTGACTACAGCCATAGGGTTTCCACCTAAAAGAGATGTGCATTTCCATTTCAAACTTTCGCAAAACCTTAGATGTCTGCCTGAAAATATGACTTTTTCCATGATCAACAGTGCCACCTCCTGGAGAGCATTGAAAATTCTTACCCAATCCAGTCACCACCATGGCACCCAAGTCAGCAACGTAGTTCCCTTTCCTGAACGTAGCCACTCGCCCTCCTACTCGATCCTACCACGAACAATTAAGGTTTGTAAAATAAAAAAAAAATTCTCTCAGCGCTCATTGCTGAATGTTGCAGAGTTTCAAAGCAGTGTGCACTTACTCTTGCTTCCAGTACAGTCACATCCATCCCAAAACTCTGCAGTTGTCTTGCTGCTGCCAGCCCTGACACCCCACCTCCAATCACTATGACTTTTCCAGTTTTCTTTGCTACAACAACATAAGGGAGAATAATTAAAACAACACCTGAAAACGAAGCGCTTTCTGTGTTGTGGTTGTTAGCCTGTCTGCCTTTGCGTTAGTACCATTTGTCTGTTTAAATGCCTGCAGCAAACAAGCCGTCATTGTTCTCTACACCAGACAAATGAAATGCGATTGTGGAAAATGCCTTGTACAGTTGTCATTCTGTTTGTTTTGACATTATTATCTCTAGAGTTGCTGTTGTAACATCAAGTGCTTTAATTACTTGGCAGAGGCTTTACTCTCTTGTAGACACCAAAGTTGATGAACCCATGTCTCTCCAGGTAGCTGTGTATCCGGTGCACCAGGACAGCATCACCTATAGAGATGAACCAAGGACAAATTAAGAAGAGTCCCATGAACCTTTAAACACATAATTAAGTCTATACTCTTTTAGGTTTTCTTAGGAAGCATTTTGGAATCAGAGCCATGTCAGGTGAAATAGACTCACTGTTGTATGGAGCTTCTAGCTGCTGCACAGTGGCCTCAAAGGTTAGCTGGACTTTAGGATTGTCCAACCATAGTTGAAGCTGAACATAAGAGAAAAGACATTTTCACAACAGACTGGAAACTCAATACTTGTGTCTTTTTGGCTCTCCAAGGCCACTTACAGTTACAAATACAGTAAAAAAAATATACCATTTAAAAGGCTTTTATTTTAAGATGGCGATTATTTCTGCGATGTTATACTTGAATTTTCAGCAGTCATGACTCCAGCCTTCACAAATCATTTCAATATGCTGATTTGTTTCTCAAAAAACATTATGAGCATTTTTTGTGCTGCGTAATATTTTCAGAAAACCATGACACATTACATTTTTTTCACCATCTTTGACAAATTATAAGCATTTAATTGGAATGTAAAATATTTGTAAAATTTACTGTCACTTTTGGTCATTTCAATGCAATCTTTCTGAATACAAGTATTAATAATAATTACTGATCCCAAACTTTAGAACCGTTTATTATTAGCCATTAAGACTTACAGAATACTTTCTATTTCTATTGTCTTTTGGCTCCCGCTTTTCAGATTTAAAAAAAGAATAATTATAAAATAATTGCTACAGCTGTGAACTCACCGTTCGGTTTCGGACATACAGGAACACTTTCTGAGTATGCTGTGGTCCACCAATAATGTCAGGGAAGCATGCAGCTTCCTGTGATGTCATACGGTCATGTGGGAGTCGGCTCTGGAAGGCGGCCCCTTCTACACCTGAGAAGTAACAAAATTCATTAAGGAAAGCACTCAAAAATATTTAAAAATGTTTGTAAAATTCTGTAAAAAGGTACAAATGTTTTATTAAGCCAACCTCTTTCCATACCTGACGGTTCCTCAGGTTCACTGTCATTCTCCTCCTCTATTGGTGGGGCTGGTGGAGGAATCACCTGCTTCCTTTCTTTCTCAGCTTTAGCGTTCCTTTCTTCCTCCGAGTAATACTCATCCTCCGATAGATTAGCGAGACTCTCGTCCATCTCCCTGTACTCCACCTGCAGCAGGAGGCACAATAAAAGCTTCATTAAAACCTTGTTCTGTTCCCCTAGTGTGAAATGTGATAATTATTCTCTACGAAAACAAAACACTGTCTTTTGGGGGAGTTTTTTTTTAGCAAGGGTCTATTAAGTTTTCTTTATGTTGGTTGATGTTCTTTTTTTAATAACCAATCGTATTTGGATTAGTTATTAATGCAATTTAAAGATTCAGAGCAATAAATGGTAGCATATTATTTTGTTCAAATAATTTATTTCTTTTGTCTCAGTTTGACTCAAATATATATGCCTGACTTAACTATCCCTGTTCAAAGAACAGGAAAAGTTAATAGAGATGTTTACCTTTGCCCTTTTACGGCGGCTGGTCCTGCGCCCTTCTGCTGAGTCTTGATCAACCCCTCCTGGTCCAGGAGGATGAGAGAGAGGAGGTCCACCTGGTTCTCCACTTGGAGAGGCTCTCTCTTTCTTTTTTACATCTGCTAAACCTGGGCCAGAGGGACCGGCTGGACCAGCCTGAGGAGCAGAAAGGGTTTCAGGAGCACGGTCTCCGCCGTTACCCCCTGAGGAAGAGGAGGAACCTGGGTCTGACTTCTTACTGGACAGCATTACAAATAAAGGAAGCCTCTCCTAAAATTAAGAAACAACAGCTGAATGTAGGTGTACAAACAAAGATGACCAGAACATATAAACAGGAAAAATAAAACATACTCTCTCTATACCTACTTTAATAATGATTAATAGTGATCATCTTAGTTTCCTTCCACTGTTTGGTCCTATACCTAACATTACATTCATTATGTTAGGTATAGGACCAAACAGTGGAAGGAAACTAAGATGATTGTTACTGTTTTCTAACACAATGCACATGAACCAATGCGCAAAACAACATGAAGTTTGCAGACGTTGTGCACCTGCTCTGAACAAGCAGGTATTGCTGTAAAGACACAAGTAACGTTATTCGGGTATGAGAGAATATTAGAGAGAAATATAGGTAAAGTTATATTGATTTTCACTTTAAACTGTCGATATTTTGGCATCATTACTATGCTCAACAGAGCGTAAAAACGCCGTTATCACATAGCCACAAATACTGCAGTACTGCACCTATTTAGAAGTGTATTTGAAGCAAACTGACTCTTTTAATGAGACACCAACGCAACAAATAACCGTCTTGAATATAATTTACAGGTTTAGCTTTATTAATCGAGCTAGCAGATAAACGCTATACCGAACTTGGATCATAACATCAAATCGCAGCTCTAAATGTACGTTAGGCTATGTATTTACCAAACGTTTACAAACATTTTGAAACTATGAAGAAATAAGCAAAAAGCTGTTGTGCTCGTGCACTGGTTAGCTAATATGCTATTGCTAGCGACACGAGTCGATTTCTCTCTTGTTATCAAACTCCAGGAAATGCGCAATTCTTCATTACAGCTTATTCATTCTAATTATAACATTAACTATTAAACATTTATAAATGGTATGCATTAGACTCTTTTGCCGTCTTCTGTCGTGTTTATAAAATATCATTCATATTTACCTCCTCGCGGCTGTGGGGAGTCTAGCACAAAGAAACAGACGCCTGTCCCTACCGGAATCGTTCAACCAATCCGGGTAGACGACGAGGGAGCAGAAGGCGTGATCTAAATCGCCTAGTATTGTAATTGGGTATAAGAGCGATCAATCAAATGTTCTTCAAAGTCAGGTTTTTTATGCAAATTTGGCATGCAACGTTCACCTGTATGCAAAATCCATGTCCTAAATCAGTGAAATAAAAGGCCCCATGTCCTTAATTGCCTTAACTGAATCAGGGGCTCTTAGGACTAGGGTTGCAAAATTCTGGGAATTTTCAGGACTGAAAACTTTCAATGGGAATTGACGGGAATTAACGGGAATATATGGGAACAAACAGGAAATTATCAAAATTGCAGAACTTGGAATTTAAATGTAGCTGAGAAGGAAATGTTGCAGCATATTTAAAACAACTAGATTTAATGGGATTTTAGTTTAATTTCTAGACTAAAAATTGTTCAATCACATGTACACAGCACACTGCAGAGTTAAGGCCACATTGAAAATTGTTGTGTCTTATTATATTATTTTAATGTCATTGCTTTAATGTATTATCTTAATTATGAACACACTGGTTTGTTCTCCTCATTATTTACCTTTAGCATATAATATAACGGAAGCCTCATCCACAGACTTCCATATTGAAAAAAAAGAGAATACTTTAAAATACGTATTTTTGAGTATTTCATTACTCAAATCTTCAGCATCACACACACATACACACACACACACACACACACACACATATATATATATATATATATATATATATAGGCTATATGTGTGATAAAGCATCTAATGAAACTGGGAGGACTCAGGTATGTGACGTGGGCTCGGTGGGAGTGGCGAACGCAAAGCGGAAAAGCCTAGATCTAGGTGTGGGACAGGTAAAACAGGTACGGGGCTGTGCGAAGGTGTGTCTGCTGCCGATGTACAAATCTTCCCGATTTTTAAAAAAAAGCTGAAAATACGCCAAAATCCCCGCGCTGATCTTTCACTGGAGGTGAGTTGATGTGTCTATAAAGCTTTAAAGTTTCTGCTCTTAGAGTAAGTGATTGAGATTCATGAAGCACGATAATGTTTTTCGGCGACGTCACCCGTTGTTGTTGTAGTGCAGGTCATTCTTACATCCTTTTTTGTCATGTCAGCTAAACTATTGAGCTGTTTTTTTTATTATCATATAGAGATTTAATAGGTTTTTAAGTGTCCATTAATAATAATTTCATTAGTTTAGGTCAAAATTATTAAAACGCATTTTAATATTTCTAGATTATTTATTTGTTTTCATTGTACAGTTTAATTGTACAGACATTGCTATGACATGCATCACATTCAGAATATTTGTTATCTTATGTAATCTTCCCCACATCTCAAATAATGACTAAATAAATGACTTTTTAAACATTTTTTAAGTGAAACGGCAAACTACATTTTCATGCTTTATTTATCCAGAATACACATAGCTACAGTAATCAAACTAAGCCGGTATTTTTACATTTTTTACACAATGTAGCAAAAATCTTGATTAACAGTTATGCTTAATACATGTGAATTTATATTTACTTTTTATTTAATTAAATATTTTTTGTTTGCTTTCACATCTCATATGCTGTTAACTGTGGGGTGGAAATGATGCCACAACTTAGGAGTATTTTTTTTTTAAATAAATGTATACAAAATTTTAACCAATAAATATTTAAATGCTTTATGGTAGTCATCGATAGTTAACATACATTTTTTTTATAGTGAATTTTTGTATTTTAAGATTTATGATATTGGGACAGAACTAAAATAAAATTATACATTGGTCTAAGTTATTTGAAAAGTCATCAATGGTGAAAGCAAAGTAAAAAAGTTTCTAATACATCTTTAAATAACCTTCATATAACAAAAAGGTAAAGCGTAAAATCTGTTCTTTTTAATAAAATATAAACTCCAGGGTTCTAAAAGTTCTCAAAGTTGAAGAAGTATGCAGTGTCTAATGTATTATTTGTTGCTTTGGACTCTGATCTCTTTTCGGTTGGGCTATTGTTTGTTTTATCTATGAACTTAAGTTGCACACAGTAAGCTTGTCCTTTTTTTCAGAAGACATCAAGATGAAGAACGAGGGAGAGGCGACTGAACGACCTGACAACACGGCATTCACGCAGCAACGGCTCCCGGCATGGCAGCCCATACTCTCTGCTAGCATCGTCATTCCTGGCTTTCTCATCATTGGTTTGGTGTTCATAGGCATCGGAATTGGCCTCTTTTTGACCTCACAGACCATCCAAGTGCTGGAGGTAAGTTTTTACTGCGGGACAACAAGAGAAGAAAACTTCAGTGGGTGGATGACATGGTAGAGTTTGTTCATCTGTTGGTTAGGTAGCACATCTAATAGTTTAAACTAATGTACTGAGGTCACTTATTGCTTGTTTGTTAAAGGATAGACAACACTATTTAAGCATTCAAGTTTTAGAGTTAATGAACCCCTGACTCCCTATTACCGCCTAGTTGTTCGTTTGAAGGTGTTGATGTGCCGTGTTGTTTTGTGCAAGGTGAGAGACAGTAATTAAACATTAATGTTCTCTTTTCTCACTATGTCACAGATGGATTACACAGGCGTTGAACAGAATTCACCCTGTTTCAGCTGTACGATCCAAAGTTCCAAAAACTGCACCTGTGACATCACATTCTCCCTTAGTTCATTGTTTACGGTAAAATCTTAAAGCTTAACTATGTTTTGAGGCCTGATATTTCTCCCGCAATGTAAAAAGTAACTAATAATGTCTGTGTTGCTTACAGGGCCCTGTCTTCTTTTATTATGGCCTGTCTAATTACTACCAGAACTTCAGAAAATATGGTGTGTCAAAAGACTATTATCAGCTCACCGGTGATACACAATATTTCAAGGTTTGCATTTGACATGAACAATCTTTTGAAACGTTGTTTTAACTTTTGGATCTTTAATTTTATGTATTGAATCCCACTCTTAGTGCTCTTATTTTGACTTTTCAGAGTCCACAAGATACTTGCAGTCCATATGCGTATGACTCCAATAAAAAACCCATTGTCCCTTGTGGAGCTATAGCAAATAGCATGTTCAATGGTATTGTTTCCGATTTGTAGATTAACTTTATGTTTCCACGTATTGAGCTCTGAAATGGATTACTAATAATTTGTGTGTTTTGTGCAAAGACACATTTGAGCTCTACCAAATAATCAATGGAACGCAGAAGAAAGTTCCATTGGATGGTAAAGGAATCGCTTGGTGGACTGATTACAGCATAAAGTACAGGAACCCTTCGTATGTGAATGACTCCTTGGCAGGCGCGTTTGAAGGTAATTTGCTTTAAAGTGGTAATGTAGTATATTATATAGGATTATAGGATTTAGACTTGGAATAAACTTAAATTCTTTATGAATGCTGATTAACAGGTACAAGGAAGCCCATAAACTGGCCTAAGGCAGCATATGAGCTGGACCCCACAGACAAATACAACAACGGTTTCCTGAACCAGGACTTTCTAGTGTGGATGAGGAGAGCTGCGCTTCCTCAATTCAGGAAGCTGTACCGGCGAATCACAGAGGGTGATTATGCCGCTGGACTCCCTGCTGGAAACTACTCTCTGACAGTCCATTACAGTATCCTTTTCATGAAAGTCAAAACTCACTCAAGACCGGGATTAATAATAGGATTTTCATGTTTTATTCATTTTACCAAGTTCTGAAGTTTGTAGGATTTGAAGCCTCATCATGCCTTCAATCAGGAAGTCTTTAGATGTCTGAGTCTCAAGACCACATATGGCGTCAGTCCTGTTTCTCAGATGTCTTTTGACCGTGTTTGCCTGTGATCCAGGCCAACAGGTTTTACTGGGTGTGGTCCAGAGCAGAAGCAACAAACAGAGGGTTTTGAATATGTAAATTGACAAAAGGCATGACAGTCAAAAGAGCGGATGGCATTTGTCTTAAAGGTGCACTTTTTGTAAATATTTCCCCCTTATACACGTTTTACACAAATGGAAGAGCTGAGAGCTCTCTTGACAGACAGGAAGGATCCTGATCAGTGGTTTAACCATCATTTTTTACAAAGCTACAAGAATACTTTTTCACCCTGACGCCATTGTGCAGAGTATCACATCAAATTACAAAACTGCATTTTAAAATATATTTACATAGAAAAGAGTTACTTTATATTGTAATAATATTTTACAATAATACTGTTTTTACTGTAATCAAATAATTGCCTCGCTAAATATAAGAAAGTACTCTTAAAGGGATAGTTGACCCAAAAATGTTCTCACCCTCATGTTGTTTTAAACCTGTAAGAACTTTGTTCACCTTCGGAACACCATTTACGATATTTTTGATACATTCTGAAAGCTCTCAGAACCCAGACAGCAAGGATCAAGGTTATACGAACAAGTTCAACCCATCCTGGTTGAATAAATATTAATTTCTTAAAAATATATTTTTTTTTATTATTATGTATGGATGATAATATATTTAACAGGATTTCTACAATGGTACTGGTGACTGAAACCCTTTTTTTTTCAGGTGTCAGTATCCAGTGTCCAAAATGCACAACATAAATACATACCTTAGTGCACCTTTAATGCAAAGTTTTCAGAAGCACTTGTTGGCCCGGTTTCACAAACAGGGCTAAGCTTAAGCCAGGACTAGGCATTAGTTAAATTAAGATATTTAAGCAACTTTTA